>QLOH01000124.1:1200000-1797500 GCA_026901365.1 Sesbania bispinosa
TCGTAGTTGGGATCTCCATCTCTACCAGCTCCTTCCTCGTAGCCTTCTGAGTTTAGACTCGCCCTTGGTCGCGCGGAAACCGTCCTTGTTTAGCCACCGCGTGCAGTCCCTACCAACCCGAACCCACCATTATAACCCATTCGCTGATCATTTCACCTGAAATCAGGCCAAAGCAGACGCCGTCTCTTGTCGCACTATCATCGTTCCACCGTCTCGGATCAACCACTTATCCCGGAATGGCATAACCGAACCCATTTACGGTCTATTTAACCATTAGAACCATCAACATCTTCATCACACTCCCACCCTGGGTGTCTCGCAGATCCAACAACAGCTACCGGATCTCACTCTCAACTGTCTCTAGCAACTGAATCGCACAGCCGCATCACGATAGGATTTGTTGCAGTGAATATCGACACATGCTTTTGTGGTGGGGTGAGCTTTAGTGCAAACACTAGTTCTCTTTGAGCAAGGTGTGAATGGCTACGGTTACCACGTGTAGAGAAAAGTGGAAAGTTTGGAGAGCAGGTGTACCGTGTACAAGGCCCCTCATAGGAGGCAGTGGAAAAATCAAGTTATTTTTACGGGTCAAATTGCAAATAAACCTTTTAATCCAGTCGGTTAAGAAACTCACTACAACCAGTTAGATTTATTGCCTTACTCTTGAACCACCCACTAGGGTGCTTCATGCTAGCAGCCACTAGGGATTTTTTGTTGGGACTCCAAGTTTCATTGAGGATTTCAAAAACTTTATGATGAATCAAAAACAGTGGGAAAGGTAGAGGTAAAGTGCAAACTATTTGAGAGTGAGGTGTTTGACATGACAAACTGAGCAAAAGGTTATGTAGGTATAAATCGATTGTTTATTATCTTGAATGAAAATTTCAATAAAAAATAAAATAGATTGGAGCCGAGATTCGAAGACCGGTCAAAAAAACTTCGCATCATTTTAATTAGGCTGCAAAAACTTACTTTAAAAAAAGCTTATTTCCTTCTTAATAAATAATCAGTTTTTCTATGTTAAGAGCTTTTATATAAATGTGTTTGGCATAGCCTCCCCTTAAGGAGAAGAAAAACTCAAAATAAACCACCCCAAATACACACTTAGAAGCGAGCTGAAAGCTTAAAGTTAACTGAAAGCTAAAAAACTAGAATGTGTTTGGTAAAACTAGCTGAAAATGAAAAAATGACATATAAAGACATAATTAATTATTAAATAATTGTAAGTGAGAGTGATTCAGAGATAAACTTAGAATTAATTTTCAGCTAGTAGCTGAAAATGATAGCTTTTTTAAAAAAAGCTACCTTAAGTAGTTTTTTAAGAAAAAACTAGTAGCTACAAAAAAAAACTACCTTACCAAACACAAATAAAATGATTTTAGCTACTAATTTCAGCTTCGAGCTAGCTGAAATGACTTAACAAAAACACTCTACCCTGAGATAAGATGCATCTTCACTTTTTACCATATCTAATGAGCGCCACTTATATTGCTACTCATTGAATGTTAGATATAGGTGCAAATATAAAAATTTTCAATGCAAATATTATTATATCATATCTAAAACGCAACTATAGGCATTCTATAAGAGACATGTCTTTATTTATATTTCTTTTGACACCTTGTCTTTATTTATATTGGTACAAATATCATATCAATATTTTATGAACAAACACTAATTAGTTAAGGAAACAAAGGTGATATTTTTCATCAAAATGTAATATTTAATACCATTAATGTACTAAATGACTTAATTTTATATTAAAAATATTCGTTAGTTCTATATCGTGTGGCTAGTCTTTTTTTTTTTCTGGTATTACTATTATTCAAAACTCATTTGCAATATGATAACAACAGCTTTAGCATTATTTATCTTCAGCTCCCATACTCAAAATTCAAAAATGAAGAAAAATTAAAAATAAAAAAATTTATGGAATGGAAGTAGGGGCGTTTATATCCCATTGAATCCAATCCAATACAAGCTACATAAACCAAATCGAAAGATCGAAAATCAAATCAAATCGAAAATCGCAAAAATTAAAATTATATTTTTAGATTTGATTGGTTGTTAGATCCTACATTGAAAACCGATAAAATCTAATCCAAAACGAACTTATATATACATATATTGTTATATAAAATAATCATATATTTATACTTGTATACATATGTATTTTTTTTTATGAAAATACATATGTATTTATAAAATTACTAATACTAATATACTTTTTATAATTTTATTATTTAATATCATATTAATAGGTTCAATGTCATTCTTTTTATATAATTTTATATTTATTTTAATAAATGAATATTCTAATAACAAATCTTTATTATTATTTTATAATTTTATCACTTTTCTATAATATTTATTATTTTTTTAAAAAATTGAAAATTAATCTAATACAATCCATTTCAATTTAATTTGAATTGGATTGGATTTAATTTGATTTAAAAAAATGATGAAATGATAAAATCTCAACGATTATACTGGATAATTCTATGAATCGAATAATTTTTTTATCTCAAAATTGTTCCAAACTGATCCGGAAGCACCTTTAGATTAGAGAGAGTGAGTGGTAGAACCCGTTAACCCGTAATTAGGAGCACCTCAATCCGAAGGAATAGTAAGGAAGGTAAGGTAACCCAAGTACCCAACCCAATTCAATTACTATTATTGTTATCTTCTCTCTCTCTCTCTCACTGTGTAACCCCAATCCAATTTCAATGGCAAATCCAAAACTCTTGTGCGTCTTCGCTGTGCTATGCATCTTCGCTGCAGTTCACGCTGATTCCCATTTCGAAGGCTTCGAAGCCGAAGACGATGATTTTGAAGAGTCATCCATCGATCCCGCTTCTCTCCGATCACCGCCCTCTCAACCTCTCACCACCGATCCCAATCCCAATCCAAATCCCCAATCTCCTCCAACTTCCGATCTTCCCAAGTCCCCACCCACCACCACCACCGCCTTTGATTTCTGGGACGACGATGAATTCGAAGGCATACCCATCGAACACCCCACCTCTCACTCCGACACCGATCCCCTTCCCACCGATCCCAAATCCGTTGATAATACGACCTCCCCTCACAATGACAACCCCCAAAACGCGAACCCTCCCCGCTCCTTCACCATCGAAATCGTTTGCGGTAGTTTCCTCGTTATGTTCGCCATCAATTACTTCACTGGGAAGCGCGAGAACGAGAACATAGCCCTTTCTTGGGCCGCTCAGTTCGCCGCCAAGGACTCCATCTTTGAGAAGAACTTTAGCCTTTTGGGGATCGGAGACGGTGGCGACGATTCTCCCTTGTTGCTCAAAGAAGGCCAAACCACCTTCAAGTTTTACGCTAGCGGGAGAAGGTATTGCCAGGGATTGTTGGCGACATTGGAGTTGAAGAGCAGACACGATCTCATTGCTCGGATTTACAATTTGATTATCCCTACCAGGGATGAGATTACCTTTGAGGTTTACATGAACGACGACGCCATGGATCATGTCGTTTTTGCCATGGCTAGGAAGAAGGCTGCCAAAGCCATGCACAAGGATCTCAGGGATTTGCAGAGGTTTGCGAATCTTCTCTCTCCTCCCTCTGGCAGGAAGTGGGTTGCTGATGATCTCGCTGTTGTTTCTGAGTCCAGGGAAGTCGCTTCTGATTTGATCACTGACGCCGTTATTGACCAGGTTTCCATTCTTATCTTTGCCTTTTCATTAATCATGCCATGGATGTGTTGTTTGTATCTCTGTATATCAAAGTGGAATGAAAAGGAAAAGGAATTCATGGATTTTTGGATCGATGTGTTTGTTGCATCTTTGTTCCCCTCAGGACTGCCATTACTCATTATTCTTATACTCTCTTTTGCTGACTATTACCTTGTGTTTTGATAGAGTCATTTAAAATTACAAGATTTCATGTTTTAAAATAGTAACAAAAAGAATTTCAAATTACAAATAGGAGGGATTTTATGACACATATTCAGAGAGAAATTCAACATTTCTCTATTATGTTTAACTTTTTAGATTATCATTTTCAATTTCTCTCAGACTTACAATTCACTCAATAATCCCAATCACAATTTTGAGAATTCTAAAATTATCTATCCAAAAACACACTTGGTGATTTATTTGAAGAAAAAGTAGAGGCAGGGCAATTATTAGGTTTGTTTCTAGGTTGTAAAACACATGAAACACCCAAATCCATAAGATATCCTATAGGCCAAAATGACTGTCTGAATTTTAGCTTTCAAGGTTATATATAGCTTGTAGAGCCTTTCTGTGTGGTTGTCATCTTGGCATATATTTTGGTCAATTGTGTTGCTTGTTGAGATGAGATTGCTAAAACAGTAATACTACCACTAATAATTTTACATCCAATGATTTAATAGGAATGTTATGTATATCATGTTCAATTTCATCCAATTGATAGTGTTTGTTAGTTACATATCTGTAAACTGGCCATCCACTGGTATTTCAATTTCAATTCGCTTATAAAACTCACTAGGATTAGGCTAGTGGTGAGGGTTTGGATAGTTTACATGAGATCATAAGTTCAGTTCAAACCTCATTGTCACCTTTGTACACACACAAAAAAAATGCTTATAAGTACATAATTACATTTGGTTTCATTGAATGCATGCAATCCTATTCAGGATTATGTGAAGTTTGTTATGCAAAATGTGTCTTGAATCATCTGCACAGTTCTCCTTCTGTCAAAATTAATGTTTATTCATTGGACTTAAAATCAGCTATTATTGATATACTGCAGGTTTTTGGTGACAAAGCTTTTGAGAAATTTGGAAAAAAATTAATATCAATGCATTTCTCTGACAATCACCCTGGCAGACACAAGAAAGTATTGTTGTTCAAGTTTGTGCTTCCATCTGCTAAGAACATGGCTGATATGACTCGACTGGTGGCTCTTGTTCCATATTATATTGACTTGATTGGAAGATATAAATTAAGTTCTCAGGTGTGTGAATTTACTCTAGTATATTTATACCAATGTATGGGATTTGGATGTTGTGATTTATGAATATGAACATCTTATGTTATGCATAATTCAGGCTCGGTCTAAGACAGAGAGTGCACGACAAAAGGTTGCTCAAGAGGCACTAAAAGAACTCAGAAATGCCCAACAAGAGGCCATGCAGAGAAGAAAGGCAGAGAGGAAAAAGATGGCGGAGGAGGCTGAGGGAAAGCTGAGTGCGGAGGCTATTCGAAAGAAAGAAGCAAAAGAGCGTGCTCGTCAAATGAAAAAGGCAATGCCAAGGATGAAAATGACCCGTGGTGCCTAATTCTTGAATTGAAGGCCCTCCCCACCCAGCGCACGTTGTAGTTGGGTCCTTGCCTTTTGTAGAATTATTATGGCAATGTACTTTTGTTAGTTGGCATTTCCTCTAGATAGACAGACGTCGCCACGTCTTGGTGGATTTTGAATGTACCAAAATTTCGATTTTAGGGACATTTTATTTTTTTTTATAAGCTCCTGATAACTTATTACATCTACTCATCCCAGTTTCTAGTTCACGATGTTGTTTTCCCATTTTCTTTTTGTCAACATGCTGAAAATGCATGCAGTGAGTGACGGATGCCTAATGAACCCGTTTGGTTCTTTTTCGACTGAAACAGAGAAAACACTCTTTCTGATAACTTTTTCCCTAACCAAGCGGTGCTTCCCTCCTTTTGGTGAACAGAAGTTTGGAGTGCATGAATAAAAAATTGTTGATTTTTCTGGTGCCAAAAATCAAATTGAACTGCTGGTAATTTTTTGTCGGCCTGACCTGTTGCGGTCCATCATCCTATTTTGGGCTGAACTGAAAATGCTCTGGGCTTAAATCTTCTTAACCCAATCTCAACCGGGAAAGTTATCAGCTTAGTACTACTTCCACCCTTTTCTTTTTTTTTTTGGTCAAAACTTCCACCCTTTTCGTCCAAAAAAAAAAGTATTACTTCGTCCAAAAAAAAATACTTCCACCCTTTGACCAAAAACGTGTTACTTCGACCCAAAAAAAAAAAAGATGAATACATCCATGTTAGCACCTAGGTTCTTGACCAAAAAATAAAAAGGCACCTAGGTTACTTTTGTGACACACTCTAAAGTACATGATACATCCAAGTTCAGCGGGTCATCATGCCACTAGTCTTGGCTAAATATGGCAATGTAGTATACATTTATACTCTGGTTCACCCGAATATGCAAATGAAATAACATCAATCAGTAACGCTATGCATATAAATATGTGTGCGCTTGGATACCAAATGGACACACATTTCAATACTCTAAACGTACATTTGAGCCCAAGTATGTAAGGAAATGTTTTTTCTTTTTTTTTTTTAAACCATAGGTATCCCCTATTGCAATACTATTCAGGGCTTAGTCGCAGTTAAGACTCCCTACCCCTCCCGAAGAATGCGTTTAGTGGGGATTGAACCCGAGAGCTTTTCCCACAATCTCAGTCTGCGTTGCCAGCTGAGCCACAACTCTTTGGTGCAAGGAAATGTTTTTGATTCAACATATATTTGTCCAAACTCAACGGTTTCTAAATACACTATAAATATGATCTTTTGCAATAGAGATTAGTTGAAAATTGGCATGCTTACTTAAAAAAGCATTGGGCTAGAAGGAAGTTGGTTTTGATTTTTTTTCTTTAACTTGACATTTCTAAAATAAAAAATCCACTTTAGAGGAAAAAGCAACATCTCAATTGTTGATGAAAAATAATCCATAATTTATTATGCAAATACATGTAATATTAATAATTTTCTTGTATTTTTTAACCTTATTTTCCTTTATAAAGTGAAGTATTCATTTTAAAAGAGTCAAAATATTTTTATTTAATACAATGAGTTATACAACACAAGATAATCTTACTTTTTTAAAAAATTCTTCTTTTCTTAGTGACAATAATTCATCTTCTTTAAGTCTATCGGTTGCTATAAAGATAAATGAGTGTTAGAGATGTAATCAAGAGAACAAGAAATATTAAAAATAACTATTCAAATAATTAGTATATTAAATATTATATTTTTTAATAATTTTTTATTTCTTTTTCCCATAGAAAGAGTTTTAAAGTGTTTATTAACACGATCTTATTGTTTTCTTAAAAAGAAAAGAGAGAAAGAATGGCAACAAACTCCTCAAAGATATGAGTTTAAGTATTCAAAATTAGAAATATTTAATATAAAATATTTTAAATTATTATTTATATTAAAATGATAAATATATTTTTATTTCTTAATTCTTCAATCAATCAAAATCATTATCAAAACCTCAAAAGGCAAATGGGCTTTATTCTTAAGGTGACGTGGGAAAAAAATAAATAGAAAGAAAATGGAGGAAGGAGAAAATAAGTGAATTATGAATATGATTTGAATGGGAAAAAATAAGGAGAAAGAAAAGTAAAAAGAAGAAAATGAATAATTGATACAATATTTTTTTATCTTTAATAAAATGAAAGAATCAAGTAAATTCAATGTTAAACTAAAGAGTTTAATAATGAGTAAGATTGGAAAGAGTTCAATGTATTTTTAATATCCTCTTATTGAAGAAATAAACATTAATATAGATCTCACATTAATTTCTTTTCCCATTATTTTCTCAAATAATAGAAAAGGATATACATTCACTCTCCCTCTATTTTCTTCATTCATCCTTGTCTTTTGATTTTCTATAGAAACAAACAAAACTCTAGCAAGAGAGAAACGTATATCCATGATTTTGGCAAGTTAAACATGTTGTCTTTTTTTTTTTTCTTTGGTCAAGAACATGATGTCTGAAACACGGGAATTCATGAACCATATGATGGTATGATTGTACCGACACAAATATGTCGCGACAACTATTGAGTGAGTGAGATGGCAAGTTTGAAATGGTTATGGATGGCAGATTATCCAATTTCTTTGGTAATTTTAATCAATTTTCTGCTCTGGTTGGGGTTGAGGAGAATGACATTATCATATGTGTGGAACCAGTACCACCAAAAGTTTCCTCTTCCTTCATTTTTACTCTCCAAGTTGAATCAAACGGTGAAAAATTAAGTTCCAAATGATTGCAACGATGTTTGACTGTCTGTAAAAGAAAGAATACATGTTGCAAATTAGGACCTTACGCTATATTTCAAATTTGACTTCAACACACTTTTGAATAAACCCTTTACAAATGGATATGAAGCTGATATTAGATCTGATCGACCCTAGCTAGCTGTAATAAAATAATTAGTGGGCTGGGCGAACAATAATTAAAAAATAAATGAAAGTAAAATTAATCAAAAAGATAAATTCATAACGGCTGATTGGATTGTCTAACAGTGAGATGATTTGGAGGGTCTATTTTTGAGTTCTTCTAACAGTAAAGTTGTAAAAGTTGAACTTAAATTATAAAAGTTACTTAAAAAATAAAAAAAATAATATATACAAGAAGAACCCATATAAAAGTCAATATAATAAATTTTAAGTAACTTTAAAATAATCTGAGTGAAAAGAAAACAAACGCCCCTCAAGCTTTTAAAATATATACTATTTGGAATTTCCATCATTGAACGTGTACCACGTTTTGTAAAACAAGTTATATCTATCATCCTGATCCAATAGGTGGTTGTTGATAATAAATCTGATGAGGTGTGAACAGACAATTTTAGTTTACATTTTATCTGTAAAGTATGGAAAAGTAATATCAGGCCACAACTTGTGTCTTTATATATGTTGCTTCCACAGCAGCATAATTAGTACACATTCACTCACCTTTGGCATTGTGAGAGATGGGACATGTAGGGGAGATGAGTGATATGGAAGTAGAGTCCTTGGCTTTGGGTTTAGCTTCATCAAAAGTGACGCCTCTGCCTCTGTTTTCACTGAACCACGTTTCTTTTGTATGCAAGAGTGTGAGTGAGTCAGTAAAATTCTATGAGAATGTCATGGGATTTGTGCTCATTAAGAGGCCATCTTCTTTCAAATTTGAAGGGGCTTGGTAAGTTCTCAACTCAACTACTCCTGGATCCATATCTTGTGTTTAATTCTCAGATCCTGATGATTATGAACATATATGTTGTTCTGTTTTCTAGCTCCCATATTTTCAACATCCTATGATATCATATGATTCATCACATAATACAAAATATCTGCCGTTTGTTTCTGCATTGGCTAGGCTCAACTTTCCCTTTTCAAAATGTCCTTCTCGTATTCATGAAAATGGAAGAACAAGAAGAAGAATTAATGAAAATTTACATTGATGGATTGTATATTTTAGCCCCTAATTCACTCATAAGTATATATGCACAGCTCAAAAGTTAATATATTAATTTTTCTATTAATTAAATTCATACACCTACTTATTCAGTACTAGGAAATATTCATGTGCCTGCACATGTGACATTAATTTTTGCTCCTTAAAAAATATTTATGAAATCCAGGGAATCAAGATTACAAATCACTTTTAGTTGCACAGCTTATTTTACACACACTGTTTCAACGAGTGACTTTTACAAATCACTTTTTATCAAAGTTACTCCACTTCATAAATTTTTCACCACCACTAAATTTTATCAATCTATTCCTTGGATTGGATATTCTAAATAAGTAGACCTAGTCTGTAAAAGTTCATATAATTTAAAGACTGATTAATACTTTTTAAAAATAAAAACACATATTAATTATAAGATTATATACCTAATTTATCTAAAGTTAGCTACATGTTAATATCATATTATTCATTAGTTAGATTTATCAAATTTATATTTCACAAAGAGTTAATGAGTGGAGTGATTTTGAAAAATATTGTTCCCTATATATTACACTTACTTTTAATTTAATCTTTGTATACAAAGTTTCTTTTTCATTTAGTTCATAAATATACAATTTTAGAGTATGTGACATAATGCTGTGAGAAGTTACTAGATGGAGTGCAGTGTGAGTGTAGGGATGGTGCTATAAGTAGGATGGCCCACTTGTGTACTGGATTTGGGCCATGACAACGATTTCAGTTTCCAAATTCAATCCGTGTGGCCCCTTTCTATTTACCAAAACAAAAAAACAAAGAGTGGTCCTCCTCATCTCTTCTTTCATTCTCACCAAAAAAATAAAATCTCTTCTTTCATTATTATTATGACAAGGAAAGTTGAGCACATGACATGACATGACATAACATACATGAGATTATCCATTCCATCCACTCACAGCCACATGACAATAAAGCCCCGCCCCACTGCACGGATTTGTTTAATTAATTTGATAATAAAAAAAAGAAAGTTAACATGAATTAATATTGTTTAGGTTATTCAATTATGGCATTGGCATTCACCTACTAGAAGTAGAGTCAGATAAGGTTCCGGTGAGAAAAAGAGAGATCAACCCCAAAGAAAATCACATCTCGTTTCAATGCTCAGACATGAAGCTAATAATGCAGAAACTTGATGCAATGAAGATTGAGTATGTGACAGCAGTGGTGGAAGATGGTGGAATCCAAGTTGATCAGCTCTTCTTCCATGACCCAGATGGATATATGATTGAAATTTGCAATTGCCAAAATCTCCCTGTGCTTCCAATGTCCTCTTGCCCTCTAAAGCTTCCTAGTAGTAATAATAGTACAAACTATCAAGCACCATCTTCTTTCTATGGTAGGTGCATTAATTTCCTAATTAAAACTAGCTAGCTAGGAGCAATTAATTAACTAACTAACTAACTGTATGAATGATTGCAGGAGAAGGAACCTTGAAGATGAACTGCTCTGCAGAAGAAGCTCTGCTGATGATGGAGAATTTGATGACAGATATGTTGAATATTTCAATATGAGACGGATTGAAGTAAATTCCTTAATGATTCTATACAAAATTTTGTGGAATTAAGCCTTAATTTTTAATTTTTATCACTCTCTTGTACAATATAATATCTCGTCTGGAACCTGAACCTCTTGTCTTCTTTTACTTTTTGGATATGCTTTTGGAAAGTAGATCGACTAGATTCATGTATGAGGATCGATATGATATATATTAACCATGGAATTGTAATTTGTATGTTTTTCATATCTGTGTATATCAACAAACAGAAAGTGAAATTTGATTGTGTTGAATTAATTAATATGTTAAACGCATTATAAGCTTAATAACATATATAAATATAAATTAGGACCATTCCATCTTAATGAGTGATTGAGCTTTATCGCTCATAATATCCATCCTTCAAAAATGGTTGTTAAGAAGCTGATAAATCTCGCACAAAAGAATACCACAACCCACGAAAGCTTTGTTAAGAAGCTGAACTCTGAGGGTAACAAAAAAAACCTATGAACATGGTTAGTTTTACTTGGTTAGTCAACAACTTTTGCTATGAGTCAAACGATCGAAGCTCATCCTATAGAATAGAATTGGCATAAGCGTGAACTCTTTTTTTGGGGGGGGGGGGGGGGAACGGTTCTATAACACTCAAATTATTTTGAAGTGTGATAGAGATGAGAGAAAGAAAGATAAAGAAAGGGGGGAAAAGAGAGAGAAAAAAAAGTGATAAATAATATAATAAAAAAGATAGAGAGGAATGAAGAAAAATGAAATATTGAGCGAGAATGATTTTTTCTTTTGAAATATTTGGTACACACTACAAAATAGGGTGGGTGAAAGGTGAGTGAGAAAAATACTAAAAAAAGATAAAAAAGAAAAGAAAGTAAAATATAATGAGAAATAAAAAAAAGATGGGAATCGAGAGGAGGTAAAAAAGAAAGTAAATCATTTTATATATAGAGGAGTTGAATTAAAAAATAAAGAGTTAATTTTTTAATATTGGCTTAAATAAATAGTCTCTACCAAATTTTGTATATGAGTAAACTTATGTTATTTATTTTTAAGGGTTTATTTGGTGGATATGATAAGATAGGATAGGAAATGATAAGAGAGTTAAATAAGAAAATGATAGGATAAAAAGAGGATAAGAGAGGGCTGAGAGCAAAGTAGTTAAGATCGAGATCTTACTCAAGATCGGAAAGGAGTCCCAAGATCGTAGATCATGAGATCGTAACACGGATCGTAAGATCCTACAAAAATACTTAATTCATATTTATATATAGGGATAAATATGTTTTCCGTCCCTATAGTTTTGGTCAACTTTAGTCTCCGTCCCTGTACTTTAAATCATGTGTTTTTTGTCCCTAAACTTTCTAAACCCCCAAACCGTGGTCCCTGCCCGTCAGTGAGATCTGTTAACCTAATGAGCTGACTAACAAAAGTTACATGTCAACCTCAATAGTGAGTCACAAATAGCTGACTAATCATCTAATTAACTTTTTTTTATTAATTTTTAATTATTAAAATAACCCAAATTACTAAATTAGGGTTTTCACCTGAGCAATTTTACCCGATAAAAAACCTAATTTGATAATTATGGTTATTTTAATAATTAAAAAACTAATAAAAGAAGATTAATTAAATGAGTCAGCTATTCGGGGCTCACTACTGAGGCTAACGTGTAACTTTTGTTACCCAGCTCATCAGGTTAACAGATCTAACTAACGGTCAGGGACCATGTATTGGGGGTTTAGAAAGTTCAGGGATAAAAAACAAAGGATTTAAAGTACAGGGACGGAGACCAAAGTTGACCGAAACTATGGGGATGAAAAACATATTTTTCCCTTATATATATGTTGCATGCATATAAATTAATATATATGCATACAAAATACCTGTAAATGAGAAAATAAATCCTTCAAGCCTTAAATTCAAAACACAGAAAACACAGAACAAAAAACAGGACAAAACAAAATGTAGCAGCAGCAGCACTCGGACAGTTCGCAGTTCACAGAGGAAGCAAGAGAGAGGGCCACGCACGCAGTTCGCAGAGGAAGCAAGAGAGACGGTCGTGCACCGTAAAAACGAGGAAGAAACGCAGTTCATCCGTTCGCAGATGAAGAAACGAGGATTGATGAGTTGTTCGCAGAGGATGAGAGGAAGAAACGAGGAAATCTGCACCTGATTAGGGTTTATTTGCAGCTTCAAAACTAGTCAGATACGCGGGTCAGAGAAGCAGGTCACTTAAAAGTCCGGGTTAGATTGATCGGTGGGATCGCACGATCCCACCGATTTTACGATCTTGCTCAGCGATTTTACGATTCAGAGTCTTCTTCGATCTTTCATAGGCACGAAATCGTATAGCTTCCAAAAGATCGTAAAATGATCTTAATCGCGATTTTGACTACCTCAGCCGAGAGGTTAGGGTAAAAAAAAGTCTATCACATTTTGTTAATATCTAACTCAAGTACTCTTAGAATAAAAGTTACACTAAAAAATAAGATTATCCAGATAAACCTTTATCATTCTATTACTCCAACAAAAAGTGGAAATCTATCTTTACCATCGAACAAGTCGTTAAAATTATATTTTTCTTTTTAACACTTTTTTATAATTACTATCACCTATGTTCCTATTTAACTATCTACTTTCAAAGAAAAAAATTGTTTCTATTTAACTGTCCACTTACAAACCCAATGCACTAATAATTACAATTTTCTCTATTTTGTCCTTATGTTAATAAATGACCCACTATTAAAAACTAATGAGAGCCAATAGTACTAAGAGAGATAAAAGGGTAAAATAGAAAGTTTAAAATTTATTTCCATGAAAACAAGAGTAATGATTGCATTCCTTAATGTGTGTTTTTAGTCTAAATGGACAATTAAATAGGAACGGAAATAGTATTATTTTTTTCTACCTCATTTCATCATACCAATAATCTTCCCCCACGTTTCTATCTTAGTTGTTTATTTTTTTTCTTCGTACATCTCTTTTTATTATACGAAAAGTTATATAAATGTACAAATACAATATTTATTACTTTTGTAACAGCGTATTTAATTTATACTAAAATCACGTTGCAATATGAATACACACAAATCAACGAGGATTGGTTCAAGTGGTACATGTTTAATTCCCTTTAAGCAAGGTCTTGGGTTCGAGTCTTGTGAATGGATATTCCCTACTGGGAGAGCTAGCCCTATCATGATGTAGATATTCCCGGCTCGAATAACATTGTCTCCCGTGGAGGATTTATACGTATGGTTAAGCAAATAAAAACATGAATACCGACATTATAGAGAGTATCATTAATCCAAATCCACGTGTAACCAATTAGGATAAGATTAAGTAATAGCATGGAGCAGGGTATTTGGACATTTTCAGAGTTTGATAAGAAGCAGGCCTTATTTGATATGGAGTGAGTCATTGATTGAAGCAGATACAGCTTGAACGCATTGATGGTGATGTGATACCATTTTTCCTTACTGAAAGCTGAATTAGCTGGCAATTGGGGACATGGCCCCGACAAGGCAAAGTTTGTTTGTGGTTCTGGTTGAAGGTGGCACGGGCAGAATCTAGTTAGCTTAAGATTTTTTTTATATACAGTAACCAATTTTTTTTTTATATAGTACTATATATATATATATATATATATAAAAGTTTCAGACTTTCAGGGTAAATTACATCTTCATTAGACTTAAATTGTACCATTTTTTTTAAATTATACTCTCTTTCTTCAAAACAAAATGAATGTTATACGTTATTTTATTTTAATATAAACGAAAATTTTGAGGATATCATTTTTTCTTTCTGTAAAGATGAGATTTCAAAATCGATAATAAAGATGTTTATGATTTTATTTCAACTTTTGAATTCTTAAAATTTATAATAGAATATTTAAAATTAGTTATCATTATCAATGACACTAAAAATTATAGAGAAAAAAATTGTCCCTTTGAGATTAAAGTAAATTATTGCACAAGAGAAAAATGCCTGTAGATCCACTAGAAGGAACAACATATATTTTTTTCATCTTTTCGAAGTACAACATCTTTCCCTTCTCACTGGACAGTGACTTCAAAGTTTCTTCTACATGTTAACCCTCCACTCCACAACTTGAACTCGTCCCCAGTCAGTAGTCACCTAATGTCTATGTATGAAAGATTATTGTACAAGTTACAGTAACATCACAAAGGTAATATTCCACATTAAATAACGAGATTAACAAGGATTTTTGAACGGATATAATTTGTTCCTTTCAATTTTTAGGAGTCTTCATTACCCAGCTGCTATTAACAGTTAACTGGGAATGGGAGGGTGAGAAAGAATGGTACTAACTAACTAGTGTTTTTGTCAATTGCCTGAGGCAATAACAACAAAAACATCATCAAGGGACCATTTTCTTGACACCGACTTTTCTGAAGGGTTGATAATAGCACGTTCTTGGTTAGCGAGGCGATAGCCTATAACAATCTCCTTTCTTGCACGACCCCTCATCATTATATCATAAAAACACAGCTCCTCCTGGTCAAATAAATAGAATTCTGCTGGTTTAATGCACATCTCGTTCCCCTGCCATACATGTAATTTTGATCTTGTAATCCAAAACCATATAAAATAAACTAAATTTTCAAGTTTAGAGAATTGAAAATTCAAATGGGATATTGAAATTCAACTGAGATCCATCAACATTACAAGAAACAGCAAAATAAGTTCAAATCAGGGCTACCTGCTCTGCAAATAATTCCTCAAGAACACGGTTGATTTGCTTGTCTTCAGCCACCATAGCTAGTGCCATGCTTACCAGCTCATTAGATAATACATAATCACTGATTCTGGATACAGACACTAGGTTTCTAGTCCTAGAGTCCAAAATTTCACTAATTATAATTGATTTATCTGAAGCTTGCTGCATTTCACGGATCCAAGAGTTGTGAGAGAACCCAGATAATCTCAAAGAAGTTGACTTTGTGTCTTTGTATGGTAGACGTCTTGACTACAAAAAAAAGTTGTTTTCATTACAAATCAGTTCACTAAACAATGTGGCAGTAGTACTGAATGAATACCAATACATCATAACCCTGATATGAAATGGAACATCAGTGGATACCTGTATATCACGAATGAGCAGAAGGGTGGCTAGAGATCTTGAGTCAGAATGAGCAACAGAGTCCTCCACTGACTCGTCTGCAAGAATAAGAATCTGTCCTCTTAGAGTTAGTATACAATTGAAGAAAGTTTTCATTTACTTTGCTTGACTGTCTTTAATCTAGGGATATGTTGTGACACGTAAATTCCTCCTTCAACACTTTGCTCATAACTATATTTACAGCAAGGCCATCTACCAGTTACATGGTGGCAATCATTCTAATCAGATCACCCTTATAAGAAAGCAGGAAATTGCTAATAAGTGCAGATGAGATAGAAGCATACTCAATTAGTTATTGATAGAACTGGATCAGATAACAATACAGAATCTGAATTTTATTACTAGGAAATCCCAATCCCCAATCCTATTCCTGTATCAATGAGATACTCAGATAGGGCAGGGAAAAAACAAATAGAAAAAGAAATGAATATCCAGGTGTTCCAGAGACCCACAACTCACTCCAATTAATTCCTAATACCCCCTTCTCTGGTTTCCCTCTGTATAATCTCCCCTCCCCCCTTTCACTTGGTTAACTAACTAACTCTGGTTAATATTCAATTACATTAAAGTTGTCTTCAACGCATTGGTTCCCAGCTGCCCACTCTATTTCTCCTCACGTAGACCTTATTTATGAGAGGCCTATTATCAGTTATCCAGATTTCTTATCGAATCAATAAGCATAAAATCTGATCATCTATTAATGTCCAGCTTTACTTTTCATTTATCTGTGACATCCACTCTGAATATTAATATGGTGCATAAATACTAGTGGACTCCTTCCTCAAGGCACACTGATTCATTTCAAGCTTGGAAAGATAATAAGGGAAGAAGATTTAAAACTTACAGAATCAAAAGTCTCCAATGGAAGACTCTCCAGGTGCCTCCTAATGACAGCATTTCCCTCCCTATGAACAAGCTTTATGTTTTCTAGCCCAAAAACGTCAAGTCCACCAGCGGCAAGCTTCTTCTCTCTTTCCATTTCAGGAACCTCATTGAACATCCAGAGTTCTGAACCAGGAGCCAAGAATGCTTCTAAAACCTAAGAAACAACAATGATCAAAGATATTTTAGAAGATCATGAAGCTAGAATTAAGTTGCATATCGTAGGAGATGGATTTACTAGATTAAATATTGGGCTCGTGGTTCTGTCATTATTAAAGCCATGTAACTACTTACCATTACCACAGGATGTCACCATGGAGGGATGAAATGCATAATTCAAGGCATCAATCATGTCTATGTGAGTAATACACAATGCAGTTTCATAATGAGTACTATCTTAATTCGTGTATGATTGTCATAAAAGTATTGTTCTGATGTTTCCATAAAATATTGCAAGTCAATACATAAAACCTAAATTAATTAGACTACTAGATATTATTGAATATAGTTTCTGTATAGATGAAAAACAATAAATTTGACACTTTGGTATTCTTCCTCTTCTGCATACCTTTTACCAAAAGAAATCCAATTTAACATGCATTAGGTGCAGTAACTTAGACAAAGATTATGCTGGGTAGTATGGTTATTGGCTAAGGATTAAATCACCAGCTTGCAGGGGTTTGAAACCCACTGGAAGTACCTTGTGACCTAGGCAAAGATGCCACTGACCAGAGAAGAGTACCGCGCCCAAAAAGTGCGGGGACACCTGATGGTCTTACAAAAAAGTTCTGATTATTCTTGTTAAAAGTATAGAAAGATATTGAGGAAAAGGTCTAATGATTTAAGGAATTGTTGACCCTAAAATCAAGGACGACTAAGGGAGTGTTTGGACAAAATCTGAAAAAAAAAAAAACACTTGTGAATTGTGATGTAGCTTTTTCATAGAATTTTTCATAAGCTACTCTTTCTAGCTTTTAGGAATTTTTTTTTTCTTTTTTCTCAAGAAAACTTATCTAATTATCATAAAAAAATTTGTTTAACTAAAAAAGAATTTTTTTTCAAAGAAAAGCTTAAACAAACAGGCACTAATTGGAGGCTGAGGGGTTATTGATTGGCAAGATCTGCTCATAATATTCTTCTAGCATCTGGTATTAGATTGAAGTTTAGGCTGAGGACAGTTAATAAAAATTATGCTTTAGTTTAGCCTACAGCCTTTCTATGTCCTCTCCATCACTCACTCTTCCCAACTTATTTTCCCTAGCAGCCGCAGGTCTTAAGATTCCTTTCCTAATCTAATATTCCCCCTCATTTGGTAGATTAGATGAGTATTGAAAATGGAAGTCTTACAGAGAATTGAACAATTAGTATGGTTTGGTGAAACTGATTCCAGAATGTCTACAGTGGGATTATTCCTGTGCTGTTATTTGGTGTTATATTCTGTCTGCCTGGTTTGATAAATAAACAAATAAATAAATAATTCAATCACAAGACCCTTATGTGTTTGGCATATGTTAATTCTGTATTTCCAAATACAATCTTTTGAGTGTCAGAATTCAATCCTATCTAGTAATTCAATAGCAATCAAGATTTTTTAGATGTGGCTCCATTTGATGTTGACCTATTTTATGTTTCTTCAAAGGGAAAATTAGTTCTTCTCACACATCCATATGATAGTGCATGATAGCAATGTA
The DNA here is from genome assembly GCA_026901365.1 of Sesbania bispinosa. NCBI lineage: Eukaryota > Viridiplantae > Streptophyta > Magnoliopsida > Fabales > Fabaceae > Sesbania > Sesbania bispinosa. Next base: position 1,218,488 of record QLOH01000124.1, read on the forward strand.
GACGTAGTTTGCCCTGAAGCGTAAGGATATAAGTAATATAGTGTGTACGCAATTAAGGGAATTACCATGATCATATCATCAATATCACGGCGCCAGCCACAAAATAATATCTTCTCTGGATATTTAGGTGGATCGGGTATCCTGGGGTAAAGGCCCTTGCGTACCTGTACAAAGAATGCTTACATTAGAAAACAACATGCGATATATACTATTGGTGTCTGACTACAGAAATTTATTATATAAGCCACCCATTACATTGATTTAATGAATCCAAGATAATGTGCAAGATATACTACCTTTCCAATTAGGAAAACATACTAAATGGACCCAAACCCAATGCTGAAAGAGGAGTTAGAACAGAAAGATAACCTCTGGAAGAGGACCAGGAGAGTAAGTGTCATCATCCTCAGCTATGACAAGGACTTCATCACCATCCCTCAGAACATAACTATCATCTGGATTTATGACAATCTTCCCCCCATCTGCAGCAACCTTAACTCCACAGGGTATTGCATCAGGAAATGAAATTAATACGTCTTTGAAAGGCAGACCATCCAGTTCAGGCCATCTTTTGATGTAAAACTCAGCATTCTCAAATCCCAGGATATCCTCCCATATCTGGCCAAGAGAAGAAAACAAATGAACAAACACTGAACAATACCAAGGTAAAGTGTATGGAAACCAAGTGCAAATATAAGTCATTTTAAGTCCATAATATTTAGCCAATAGAAGGACAGAAAAATGGTGGTCAGTTTCTTTATCTAGGCAAACGGGCTTTATATTACAATTTACAAATGAAAATAGTTCATGCAGAAATTCATTTGGTAAGAGGCAGGACTCATGAGGCATTCTGTATGTGACTTAGTAAGTGAATTCTAGTTACTGCAAAATATAAATGAAGGCAAGCAACCCGTTATGAGGGAGGATGGAAGAGAGCTAGGTCACCAAGCTATCACCCCTGGGACTGGAACTGGGGCCTACCAATTTCAGTAATGCTAACAAGAGGGATCAAGTTGTTTGAATAACCTGTGCAAGGCCTGGCTGCAGAGCACACTGAATCATCAAACGTCCAATTACATCATGTGCAACAACTGTTTCAATGAGTTCTCCACCAACAAGTTTCACTAGGGGTTCATTGTCAAGGTCACTCATCTCCACGACAACATGGCCCCTTAAGCCCTCTCTTACACCTGTTAAGCTAAGAACAACTCTCAAAGCACGTGCATCACTCTGAAGACAGAAATTTGAGAGAAACATTGACTAAGAAGAAGTTCCTTGGGAAGAGTTAGTCACCAACAAAAACAACAATGGGGTAATGAGTTAGGTAAATGACCTGATCTGCATTTTCATCTGAAGCTAATACAATGATTGCACGTGCCTTTGAAACTGAAACCTACAAATAAATCATAATGAAATTTAAGAGGGTTGAGAATAGTTAGAAAGAAAGAAGGTAGAGGTAAACAACCCAAAACTTATTCCCCATATTATATGGTTCACAGTGATTATGTTAGAAGTTACTCTTTCCTTGAAAACAGAACAAAGATATTACAGCAATACCTTCTTTAGGTCAGCCAGTATAAGAGGACTGCCACTTCTACAAATCACAGACGTCCCCATGAAATCAAATTCCAGCTTTGCTATATCCATTTCCATTTCCTCCTTTTCTTTTTCTGCAAGCACCACAATAACACCCCCGCCAACACTCTTATTTGCTATTGCTAGCTGTTTCAAAAGTGAACCCTGCAATCAAATATCATTTATCAACCTCTATTTTTCCTGTTTATCAAGAAAATAACTAATGCACTGAAATGCATGGAACTCATACAGAGGACAATGTTTCATAATGCATGTTTATATGCAAGGAAGTCAAATCCCTGTATATGTTCTATGTTGAGCTGAAACAATATACAGACTATTAGATAAAGCAAATCCCTCAACATGACAGTCAACATCATATTCCAGGTAATATCTCAAAACATTTCATTTATAAACCATTGAGATGAGATTACCAATTTGTCACTCCACCCAAGAATGAGTATGTGGTTTCTTTCAATCACTTCACTCTTCCCTTTTCTGAGTGAATCTACCTTCTCTGATATCGCATCTGAAACAAGTCCAAGCATCATAGCAAATATCAGCATACCACCTGAACTGATCGAGACAGAGACGATCCTCTGCCCAGTTCCTTCTGTTTCAGCATGATTTCCTGAGTCAGCTACATAAGTCCAGGAATGCCAAAGTGCTTCGGCAAAGCTACCACCAGTCACCGCATACAATGCTAAACCACCAAATCCTATGAGAAATAGAGTTGCAAAGAGGAGGGCGAGCAGCTTTGCATAAGGATATATGGAGAAAAATACATCTACCATATAAGCAACTCTCTTCTTTAATGGTACATCCTCCTTGTTATTGTTTGCTCTCCTTAAGAAATTGATTATTTGAGGAACGTAATCAAGATATTTGTACAACACAAAAGGCAAAATGAGTGTTAACAACACAATATACAAAGCAACCGCTCTACTGTCTGCATTCAGGATATAAGAAAATGAGCCATCATCTTTTTCTATAGATGTTTTTCCTTCGCTGCGACAAAAATCAATTTCACAACACAGCTGAAGTTTCTCATCCTGCATCCAAAGGCATTGATAAATAATCTATCCAACATAAACAAGAAATCCATCACCACATTAAATTTCTTGAATGGCAAGCCTACCTCCAGTGTTGCAAGCCTGTATTGTAGATAAGCTGAATAGGGTACAAAAATAATACAAGTGATAATGAGCTGCAAGAAAAAAAAACACATGAATGGCTCAATTGATTCAAAATGAAGTATTCATAAAAATTGTCTCTTAGAAGATAAAAAAAGGAGTGGTTGAAGGTCTTTAACTTTCTATGTCATGCACGCTCAATACAAGAGATAAACATAATAATTTGTCCAAAATAGCTACGTGGAAAAACTTCTCCACCATACCAACTGATAAATGCACGGTAGTTGTCGTTATCAAATGTTCAGAGTCACTATATGGAGAATGATTCACAAAACCAATATAGCTAGAAAGGGATCTTACTTGTGACTATAAAAAAGCCAAAATAGTAAGTAATTGTAGCTGATTGTTGCACACGCAAAACCTAAATAGGAACTACTTCCCTTCCCTCACAGTTGTTTATACACTTTTGTAGAACATACAAAAACTAAGCCAACCCATTTTTCCTGAGAAATCTAATTGAAAAAATAAAACATTGAAACTTTGAGATAAGTAACTAACCAGATAGAGGATTGGAGAGCGCCTATACTGTTCTGGTCTCCGGATGGGGAAAGTGGGTGGCAAAGAGGAGGAAGGAGGAGGAGGCGGAAGAAGTGAGGTTTTGGGAAGGTTGGCATCCAAGCGAGGAGGAGGAAGGGTGTTGGAAGGTAAAGGTTTGGTGGATGGTCTTCTTTTCCTGGTGGTGGTGCCAAGGAAAGAAGGGTAGTTCCATTGGTGCTCTGAGAGTGAGAAATCGGCATTAGTAGGTGGAGATGCAGCTGCGGAGGTTCCAATTCCATTGTCAACGGAGACTCTAAGATGCGATAGAGATTGAGGAGGAAGTGTCTTCGTTCTCTTCAATGGTGGCTTGCTCACAGTCACACTCAGATTCGAAGATTCGTCATTGCTCTGTGGCATTCTTCTTCACTGATCAGTTTAGACTTAGAGAGATAAATAGAAATAAAAAGGTTGATTCGAATATTAATTTAATGTGAATCAATATTAGTGAAGAAGTAATTCGTATATTAATTTAGGGTTGTTATGTTATCCCGATGAATTGGGTGGGACGGATCTTGAGAAGTGAAGGAAGGACTGCCCCTCTCTGCTTCCGATTGCTGCGTTTAGAATATAGTGAAGTGAAAGAACGCAGACAATATTTTAATCGCTTTTTCGTGGGACCCTTTCATGCTGACGTGGAGGCTCATCAGGACTGTGTCTCAATCAAGCCTTTTCAAATTTCAGTTTTTTTCAGTTTACAGCTTTTCTCCTTCTCCATTACAATTATTCTCAATAATAATAACAGTTTATATTATTGAAAAAATATAAGATTTACAATAATAATTTAATAAACTTACAAGTTATTAAATTATTGTTATTATTATATGAACTACAATAAGGTTATAGATTATTAGAATAAATACTTATTATTGTCTGATTTTTTTTTTATATTTCTCCAGGGCTGGGCAGTAATTTATGAGGAACCATTGTTTCTAATTTAATTTTATAAACAGTGGGCTATATTTTACCAAAAAAAAAAAACAGTGGGCTATATCTATTATACAATAGTTAAGTTGGTAAATAATTTATTTATAAGGAAAATAATCTTGTAAATGTTATAAATAAGTTCATAAATCATACACAACTTATAAAATTAAAGTATAGCTCTGTAAAATTTATCACTCTATTTACAATTATTAATAATAAATCAAAATAAAATTATATGAACTATTTATTAAAATTTATAACCTTTTTATAAAATTAAAATTATTATTTATATTATTCATAACATTTATGTTAAAATTAAAAATTAAAAAAATTATTTATAATTCAAACATAAATTATTTACAATATTTTAGTGTTCCTCTAGGAACTACGATGTAGGGATACCAATTGAGCCCAAGTCCTATGGGCCCGCAAAAATACCCACAATGAGCAAGGTAAAAACCCACAAAAACGGGTATGGGCGCAGGTATATGTAATAGCCCGCATTTTTTTATGGGGACGAGCGCGGGTAAGGGCACTATGTCCAGCCTGCCTCATACCCGCACTTATATATATAATTATTTAATAAATAATACTATATATAATTATATAAGAATATATTAAATTTATTAAAATATCTAATACATTTATACATATTTTTTAGATAGATTTATTGATATATATAATATATTACAAATTAAAAATAAATTTTTAAAACTATCTATTTGTGTTTTTTTATTTTATAATATATGACTAATTAACGTTAATAATCTTTTTTAACAAATCTTGGACAATTCTAACATATGATATCCAAGTTTATGAAATAGTATGACGTGAAAGTATATTGTAATATTTAATAAAAATTTGGAACTTTAGATCATGTATTGTGTTTTAAAACATTTACATATTGTGGTTCAATGTAATTAAATTATTGTCACTGATATTTAAAAATTATGTTTAGACGATCTTTGAGTAATTTTTCAATTAAGATATAGTTTTCTTAAATTAATATTATTTTAGTAAGTTGTTAATTTTTTACTTAATAAAAATGTGGGTAATGTGCGCGGGTACGGGCATATAGATGACCAGCGGATATGGAGACGGACAGTAAAATTACTGTCCACGTGAGTATGAGCTATTTTTAAAAATGCGGGTACGAAAGTGGGCATCGTGGTTTACCCTGCCCAGATGGGCTCATTGCCATCCCTACTAAGATGCCATGTCTTTGTTTAATTCCATTATATGCATAATAATATAAATAATTAATAAAATCAATATTATTAAAAAAAATGTTATATCCTAAAACCACTTATGAATAAAAATTATACAGTTTTTATTGTTCATGACTATGTTTGTGTTTATATAATTAATGTTATAAAATATAAAATTAAAACAAGTGTTGCCTTGCATCTTTTGGTTGCCAACCTTTGGAACTCACCAAATGCCATGCAAATATCATGGGTGAATTAAGTGCGAGATTTGAAAAGTTCATTAACCTTAAAGACTTTCAAAAGGGTAAAAGGGAAAACATGCACAGGTGGTGTGCTGAGTTATAATTAATGTTTCCAGGATAATATCTGTAAGTTATAAACACAAAGCTTGGTAACTTCCCAATACCTCTGCCAACGACAAAAAAATGCTTAACAAGATAAAACTATGTATTGTCCCTTTCACTGAGGTTATAGACCTAGATAACTAATTAAGTTAGCTTGGACGACACCATGCAATTAATAGAAAGGGCAAGCTACACCAATATCCTCAATCTGAAGCCCTAGAGGAGGCAATATATCGCTTTGGGCGACAAGGCTGAGATCCACCTAAGCAATCTCAATTAACTACTAAGGAAGATAGGCCTTAAAAAGATCGACTTTGGCGAAATTATCCTACGACATGACCAACCAATGGTTACATCAGTGATCAGCCATTATATACAACTACAAGCTCCATCATATCTTCGAGGATTGAGGAAGCTTGATTGACATCGTGCTTTAATTTACAAGTTCTTTGAACAACTAAATGTCCTTAAGGACGACTCAACTCCCTATAATATATAGGGAACTCATAAGTTTCACTATCAATTCATTTTTTTTTTATTAAATATATTTTTGGTCCCTATACTTTTGTAAATGGGTGATTTTGGTCCACTAGTTTTAATTGCTCAATTTTGATCCCTATACTTTGTAAATGGGTGATTTTGGTCCTCCTTGTTTTAATTGCTCAATTTTGGTCCCTCTTCTTTAAAAATTGAACAAATCTAATCCTATTGTTAACCTCCCATTGAATATTTAGCAGAATTTACTGACATAGATTTAATTCTGTGACGTGTAAACTATCACATGATAAAAATTATTATTTAATTTTATCTCTTAATTTTTTTAAACGAAAAAATCAGAAAATAAAATCAGATTCTGCATAATTTAATACAATGAGAAAACAAAATCAAAAAAACAAAATCTCACTACTACACTCCAATTTCCTCAAAAACAATAAAGCAAATACAATTCCTAAAACTAAAACAATTGCAGGTCTGTTTCAAGCCATCAACCAAACGAACTGAAATCTCATTCGGGCATGAAATAAAATTTAAAATGAAATCGAAAGCGAACTGAAATCTGGAAGCTCTGATTTTTCGTTTAAAAAAATTAAGAGATAAAATTAAATAATAATCTTTATCATGTGATAGTTTACACGTCACAAAATTAAATCCATGTCAGCAAACTCGGCTAAATATTTAATAGGAGGCTAATAGTAGGATTAGATTTATTCAATTTTTAAAGAAGAGGGACCAAAATTGAGCAATTAAAACTAGAGGGATCAAAATCACTCATTTACAAAAGTATAGGCACCATGAACGTATTTAAGCCCCTTTTTTTTTTGGGTCAAAACTATCAATTCATTTGGAGGTGCACTAAGATGTTTTTCATAGCGGGGTCGACAAAGCCCAATGGAATGTCCCAAATATTCAAAGCAAATTAAGTTCATGGTGGTAGTAGACATGCACTCTCCATTTATAATGTCATATTAGTTGGGCAGTTATACATGCATTAGGCGCAATGGTCTTGACAATTCCCTCTATATGTGAAATTTCTATGTTTAAAAGGAAAAGTCATCATTGTGAAAGGTGACTAACTCGTGATAAGAAAATGTTACATTGAGTCATTGAACTTTGAAGTTCTCAAAAATTAAGTAAGATAAAGGCTACCAAACACCCTGCACATAATGACTGGAATTAAACTCCACACTTTTGGGCATGCTCCTTATATATGGGATCTAAACCTTGCACCTTTTAATATGTATGTTACATTGGATTTCAAATTTTAAATCTTAACAAAACCATTTGACCTGTTAGTAAGAATGATGACAAACATAACACATTCGCAAATATGAAGGACACTGACATCTTTGTACTAATTAGTCTCCACCTCCCAAGTTTGACTATCCACTGACATGGCGAAATCAAAAGGATACTCGACCGGAACAAGCTATGATCCCAAAAGGGTGGAAAGAACATGTGTCGTCAACACTGATATCACAGTAAGAAGCAGTTGTATAACACTTATTGACTAAGAATGTTGTCTCGAGGTGCCAATATATCCTTATAAAGGTAAAATAACATCAGACCAACCATTAAAGCAAATGAAATAATCACATAACACTGCTTTCCTCAAAGAATTGATTTATCATTGAAAGGCTCGCTTCAAAACATACATGTTGAAAACCACTATTTTTTTAGTTTAATTTTGAGTTGTAAAAACTTGATTTAATATTTTTAAAATCAAAAATTAAAAGCTCGCAATCATTCCAACTAAAACATTAATTAAATTAATTAAATAGGGGTTTATTTAAGGGCATTGGTTGAAAATTGAAAAATATTTTATTATTAAAATAAATGACATTCAATATATGATAACAATAAATAATATATTATGAATAAAAAATTATTAAAAAAATCATGCTTAGTTTTGACATGTAATATTAATTAAGTCATATAATAAATAATATATTGTAATTTGTGTGAAGATAACAGAGTTGTGTTTGATTAATATGTAATGAATGGTATAATAAAATAGAATGAGATGAAGTAAAATGAAATTAATTAAAAATGGTTAGATATTTTTTATGAAGGAATTAAAAAAAACGTTAGGTGTATTTCATATCATAAGCGATAAGCCTATAAGGGAAAGGAAAAAGAGATATATTAGATAAAAGGAGAAGGAGATTATTCAATAGAAAAAAGACATTAGAAAGAAATAGAGAAAAAAAACTTATTTGTGCATTTTAGATGAAGCAAAAAATTATTCTCACACTTAAAAATTAGGTGTGAGAATTGTAGGGAAGATAGATAAAAAGAAAAATAAATTAAAGAAGGAGAAAATGAGTGATATGAATTATGATAATTGATGTGATGAAAAAGTAAGAGAAATGAAAAAAGGCGTGTGTGTAAGAAAAATGTAATAATATAAATGATTGTGAAAAAACCAATACTGTTAGACGTAGGATTGTAAATGATTCGAGTCGAGCGAACACCTAAAATTCAGGCTTAACTTGTGAAAAAAATTAGTGGTTCAACCTTGACTCATTTATTTAAACGAACCAAACTTAAAACTTGAGCTTGACTTTTTAAAAAAAACAAAGCTTAAAATTCACTTGTTTAACTCATTTATAACCTAATTATTTTTTATTTTATGTAAATTTTCATTAAATCATTTTTAAAGTTTATAACTTTAGTATTTAATATTACATAACTTCTTGTTACTCATTTTTATATATAGAGAGCATTTCTTTTACTTCATTATTTTATTAATTATTTTAAAAATAAATTTATAATTTCATGTTTTTTTTTCCATTTTTTTATTAATTTTACTTTACTTTCATTATTTAAATTAATTAATTATTATCTATACTATTAATAAAGGGGATGGCCAATTTTTGGTTTCCATTTTTACATACCAACAATGCCCTTTTAAGACAACTGTCCCGACACAATAACCACACAAGTCATCATTTTTTTTTTGAAATTTTAACCCCCACTCCATACGGTTTTCAAAGACAGTTTTCCTCTCCAAATAACTGATGTTTTGGGTCAACGGTTCCCATTTTATCTCTATGTGTTTTTCACGTTCCCATTTCACTTTCCCGGATTACTATCCCATTTCGCCCTGACAACTACATCTTTGGACAGTCCAGTGACAAATCAAGTATGTGGAGGCATAAAAAATCCCTGTTGAGAAAAAACTTTATTATGATGTGGATGTTCTCGCTCAAATAAAATTATCTTTCGTGAAAAATATATGTGGTTCAAACCAAAAAAATTCTTGAGTTCATCTCCCAAATGATGAACGTTGCACAGTATCGGACACCAAAATTCATGATATTTATTTCAATGCAGGATATAATCCCAAGTAAATGAGATAGCCACTAAAATACGTTGCTAAAAGCCATATGGAGAAAACACATCAGACAAAAAAACAAGCGCAAAGACTCAAGCCATATTAACTGACATATGTAGATTAATAGAATGAACTCATAAATTCTTCAACAATAGCTTTTCCTAGACCAGTTAATGGCACTGGTTAAGGCCCAAATTTATTTTTGTTCATTATCAGCATTTCTATTGCAACAAAAGAAACCAATGTGTCTTGGTTTGGTAATTGAGTTCTTAAAATTCTTCATCAAGAGTCATGATAAGACAAAGATCCTATAAAGTAGGGCATTGCATCACTTATGAAGAAACTATCTAATGGCACCCAAATGTAGGATTGAATGAGGAATTCACAGCTTGATAAATCCTTAAATCATAGAACTTCCAAGAAAAGAAAAGCACCGAAAATAGGGATAAAAAATTATTCAAAAGCAGAAAATGTAATTAAATTTTTGTTCAAAAAACTTTTCAAGGTAAACGATTATTCAATTTCATTTGCTATTTAAATTTATTGAAATGAAATATTTTTAATGGGTTAATTAACTGTCAATATTGACATAGTAAGTTTTTCATCTAAAATGTATGGAGGAAAAAATATTTCTGGAATTCATTCACTGTTTGGTCTCCCCAATTAAGGAAGGGACAGAGTTGACAAAGAAATAAAAATTGTAAATAAATAATACTATTTTACATTATTTTAAATGCAACTACCATTCATTCTTTTACTTTAATTATTTATATTTATTTAACTATTGAACATAAATTGTATTTATTTAGCTTTAAAAATATACAAACTACATTTACACATTACATTGAGATTAATTTAATTTAAAATGATAAATATAATTTTAAATTATTTATGCAAATTAATTATATGAGATACTTAAAAATATAAATAAAAAATTTTACGTCTTTAACCCCAAAAAAATGCGGATAGACAGGTACGACAGTGCTTGTCTATCCGCTAGTATATATAATAAATGAGTTATCTACTAGTATTTAAAATCAAGTTTATAAAATTTGAGTTAACTCTTTTATCTAATGAAACGCAAGTTTAAGTTTAAATTTATTTATTTAATTAAATAAACAAATTTAATGGAGCTTAGATATTTTACAAATAACTGAGCTCATTTAATTACCGCCCTAGTCAAATGAATCGAGTAAACCCTCAATTTGGTTCCTGAAAGATTCGAGGTCGGTCACATTAGTCCCTGAAAGACGAAAATTACATTTACATCCCTGAAAGATGAAATAATCATTCAATTTAATTAATCATTTTTAGGGATTAAATTGAATTTTAAAAAATTTTTGAAATACTAAAATGAACGACTTTTTATTTTTTAGGGATTAAATTAAATAAATTTTACATCTTTTAGAGACAAAAAAGGTAATTTCATTATTTCAAAAATTAATATGACCGATGTGAAATCTTTCAGAGGTCGAGGGTTTAGTCCAAATGAATCTCTTAAATGAATGTGGATTTGTCCAATTATCACCGAATATCGTGTTTGAGGAGTTTGACCGCTGAGAAACATGGAAAGCTAGTCTTTCCCAAGCTTTCTAAAGTCATATTTTCAAATTTCAAAGCATTAATTATCGTGTTTCACCAACTTTAATTTATTGGTGCTCTTAAATTCACTCGAACCATTTCAAAGCATCAAGTCTTTTTTTTTTCTTTCTTATTATACAATGTTTTTATATAATCATGTATCATGTATAAGTAAAAATAGAATGAGAGTGTTTGATAAGTCCACTTAATTAGCTACTAACTTATTTAATTAGCTTATAAGTTAGTTTAATTAATATAAAAGTATTTGATAAGGGATAAACTACTAACTTATTTTAGGAGTTTTTAACTTATAAATTACAAGCTACTTTAGTTAGTTTATGAGTGTGTTTGGCAATGTCAATAGTCAATAATTTTAATATAATTTTATATTTATTTATTTTTCATCTTTTTATGTAATTTCATATTTATTACCTAGTTTATCAACTAGCTTATAAGCTAGAAGATTATCAGTTACTAGCTTTATGAGTCAGTTTATTTGTGCTTAAAAAAGTACTTTTTAAAATTGTTTAAAAAATGATTTTATTTTAGAGATTTTTGTATAATGAGAAGTAAATTTTTGTTTGGCTACAATCATAAAAAAGCATTTCGTTTGCCACAATAAATGCTTTCACATTGTTAAAAAGTTCTCTCTCTTCTATTTTAACTGCAGATTTCAAGTTGCTTATTAAAAAAAACAGAAACTGATTATTTTTTTATTCTACTTCTTGAAAAAAGTTTAGACAAACATCTTAAAAATTCTTATAAGTGATTTTTTTAATAAATAAGTGACTCTTTTAATAAATAATTTTAAATAAATGGGCTCTATATTTGATATGATGAAAAGAAATAAAATGAAACAAATAGTTTTATAAAGACCAATGAGGAATGTTTAAATGATAGATGGTTGATTTTCCTTAAATAAGTTTTTTGATTCTAGTAGAATTATCAATGATGATGATAATAGATGTGCTTTATATAAAAAAAATATAATATCCTTTTTAAAATCATTTCTAACATTTTAAACTTTTGTTTCAGAACTGTTAACATTTTAAAAGTTCAATGTTTATTTAGCTTTTTTCTTTCAGCCAGGATCCCATAAATAATTATATGGATGGGATAACTATTTCAGAATTATCTCACCTAGTTATATTTTTTATCTCTGTTTTATTTTTGTTCATCTTAATTTTTTTAAAAATAAAATATGGAAAAGATAAATATGTGGTAAAGATAAGCAAAATAAGAAGGGGACAATGTAAGTGTTGTTTGGAAAATTAATTTAATTAAGTGCTTATAACATAATTTTTTATTTGACAAGCGCTTAATAAATAAAACTCTTAAACAAGTTGATGAAAATCAAAGAGGGGACAATGTACTTAAACTCTACATAAGTTATTCTATAAGTTACTCTATGGAGCTTATTGAAATAAGTTGAAAACAGCTTATGAGCATGTCATAAGCTCTTTTTATAAGCTGTTTATCCTAGGATTTAGTCCAAACAAGTATATCTTAAAGCAATCTAAGACGAGATACGAATCCTTTTAATTGTGTGGGTTCTATCTAGTGTGAAATCTAAGAAAGGAGCGGAGAAGGAGAAAGAACAAATGGAAATTGGCCCCCTAACGGGCCTTAATGTGCATTAAAGCGAAAGTTTAACGTACGAAGTAGTAACTTAACAGCAACAATTACAACTCCATGAATCCTAAGCTATAAAACATGTACATGTAAACGAAAGCAAGTAAAAATAAAAGAAAAGGGGTGGTCTGCGCAGTCCCTACTTCCTCTCAGCATATGTTGGGTGCCTTTGATCTCTGAGGTGGATGCTACGGCTTTCAGGGTGCTAGTGAGTGTTCAGGTTGCGGACCTTTGTTTCTTCTCTCTTTCCCCTATTTATATTCGTCCCTGATAACCATTTCTGGGCTGCCATAACTTCCCCTCAACTCTTTGCGTAACCCCCATGAACCCACGTTCTCTGCATGTGATAAGTGAAAAATAGTTGATAAATTAGTATATATTTTATTTCACTTATCAAGGACAAAATGATAATTTTACCCCATTTTTATCCCTTTTTATTTAATATTTAATAATTTGTATTTATTAATCCTAGTTTTGAATTTGATGCTATTTTAATAGATTTATTACTGATTTTTGCAGGATTCTTGCAAAGATTTAATTCAGAGATTAAATGGCACTAAATGAGGAGGATTTATGCAAGATTGTAGATTGATTGAGGACAATTAATTAAAGATTTGAAGAAGATTTGAATCATTAATGAGGAGATCAGAGCCAATCAATCAAAGATATTGCAGACAAGCTTCCCAAATAAACAAGGATTGCACAATAAATACAAATATATCAGAAAATAAAGGGAAATAAGGAAGGACAAACGCGCGAAAACCAGTCTCGGGGAGAGATCAAGAAATAAAAGAGGAAAGTTGAAGCTGCAGGACGCTAGCTGCGCTTCACCCCGCGCTATAGCGCAGGTGAAGCGCAACTCTCTGGAACCTACGCTACAGTCTGCGCTGTAGCGCAGCTTGAAGCGCAGAACACGCAGATTGCTTCCCAGTTGCCGTTTTTAAGAGGATCTCTTCCCAAATTTGCTTTGTCTTTCCTAATCTATAAATAGGAACCTTTTGCGTCAATCCAAGAGGGGAGAGCGAGTTAGACAGTTAGTTGGTTAGCGAGTTAGATAGTCATTGTAATTTAGTGATTATGTATCAAAGCTAAGTTTAGAGTAGGAGAGGAGGAGCGCTTCACGAGGATTGAAGATGGTGACAGCGTCTTCAATGGTTTGTATGGCTACTTCATGTAGTTAACTCTCCAGTAGGATTGGATGTAATTGATTCTATCCTTGAGTGTATATAAATTCTATATTATTATTTCAATGAGTCCCTATCTATAATGGTGGTAATCTTATTTTGTGCTTATTCTTAATTCTCACGCTTGCGTCTGGAGTTATAGGCTAATCTTAACTCAAGTAGTTTAGATTAGGAACGAGAATGGGGGAGCGGATTCTGAAGAAACTCATTCTCTGATTGAATAAGATTACTCGGTTACTACTGACGGCTGAAAGGGGATGTTTACTAATGAGTGAGGGGTAGTGTGAGTACTCTAAGTGAGGGAGCATTCGCCAAACAGGACTTAGTAATCGATAGCAAGGAGTTAGGGGGTTGTCAATCCAGGATTCGAACATGGGTGTATTCCTAATGAGTATAAGGTAGTGACAGTACTGGAGCGAATGGTGCGTCTACCATTAGGCCTCGTTTATCGTCTAACTCCTACAAACTGAACAAAAGAGAGCAAAATAAGCCGAGATAAATCTGTCGCCTGGGAGAGCCCGCACAATTTATCCTTGAGTGTTAAGGTCGCTGGGTAGGGACTTTAGCAATAAAGTTTGTCTACATATTTTATAGAGTATTACCTAAAATAATATATAGTCTTTATATGCACAATGGGTGTGAATCCTGATCCAAGTAAAGTGTCTCTAACTCTACCTTTCTAATTCCAATTAATTATCTACTCTTTTTACCATTCTGCAATCATACTCTCTAAACTGTGCTTTCTCTTGATAAATACGATTTCGGACTACATAAATAACCGTTCCCTGTGGATACGATACTCTTTCTTACTATTATACTGCTGGATTTGTGGTTCGCTTGCCAGAAACCCATCAGCATGCACTTGGGTGGATTAATTTGTCTCTGATAACTGCCGTTGATAGCGTGGAAAACGTCCAAGGTAATCTAAATAGAAAAGGAGATATGACCTTTCTCGAACTGGTGGAGAAGGTTTCCTTCGAACCAAAGTGAGGGAGACATTTCGAATTATCCAAAGATTATTCTTCTTCGAACCATGACCTACCTCGAACCTGCCTAGGCCTTTTATTGATTCTCTCTCTATATCAAGGGACTTCGAACCTCTCATGACTTTCCTTGCTCTTCGAAGCAACACACCTGCCGGCCAAATTGACTTTCTTGACCACCGTCCACCTTGGTCAAAGTGATCAAGACCTCCTCTCATTGGCTCGTTGGAGTGGCGCTCTTAATGCTTTCATGGTTTTCATCCTTATAAAAAAGGGGAAACTCCATTTTGCTTCACCATTCTTCCATTCAGCCATGGAGAGATCCTTGATATTGGCTTCCCTGTACGATCTGATCCTTCCATTACGTACCTTTGGATTTTAGGTCGACAGGGTGTCCAACATTAGTGGTCACTTCAAAGTGGACCTTGACCTCAGGTCGAACAGCGCAGCCAACATCCAAGGCCTTAGCCCCATGCATGGCCTGGTATTACTTCCACCTCCTTGGTGCCAAGCTTGGTCTTAGGGCAATGGGTTACCTCAAGGCCTAACGCCTAGTCTTCTGACCCTTGGAAGAAGAGGAAGAAGAGGAGGAGAAGGAGGAAGAGGGGGCAGAGGAGGAAGATGAGGGTGAGGGATTCTGGTTCTTAGATTATTTGGAAGGTCCAAGACTGAGAACCAATCCCCCCTCAAGGCTCAAAGTATGGTGCTACCCCTCCTCCGAAGACATGACACTGACTCGAAGGTTAGAGGAGCTACTTCCCAAATTCGAAGCATTGGTTCGAAGATCAACGTCCGTGCAAAATGTAATAGGAAAAAGAAAGTTGGGTTCGAATAGCGAACCTTTGCATTTTTATTCAATCCTATTGTAATTTTGTTGGAATCTTTTAATAAATATTTCTTTTGGCCTACTATTAGCCAATTCGATCTAATATTTTATTTTTTACGAGTAATATAAGTTTACCCAAACATTTACATAAACACTTATGTCATAAGATAAGCTCAAATAAGGTCTCCCAACACACCCATGGATCCTTTAAATATTTATTGGTTTAACAACATGTAGAAGACAGTCCTGTTCGAGCCGAACATCCACATCATGGTGAAACTAGTTCTCCCAACGGTTTTTTTTTCTATCCACAAGATTCGAACCCCGGACCCTATTTAAGGGGAATCAAACAGGTACCACTTTAATCAAGGTATAGTATTGTTTTAAATCAATTAAAAATTTGTTAGTTTCTATGATAATCATAAACTTCAATAAATTAAAATATAGGGGATATAGTTTTTGCTTACAAAGTTACAATTTACAAAATAATGGTAGTGCTCGAATGGTTGCCTAAATAGTAAACTTTATTAAAGAAGAATACAACTTTTAAGATTTTTAATATATTAATATATTAAATAGTGTAACT
The DNA here is from genome assembly GCA_026901365.1 of Sesbania bispinosa. Classification (NCBI taxonomy): domain Eukaryota; kingdom Viridiplantae; phylum Streptophyta; class Magnoliopsida; order Fabales; family Fabaceae; genus Sesbania; species Sesbania bispinosa. Next base: position 1,234,896 of record QLOH01000124.1, read on the forward strand.
TTTAATAAAAGCCTTTTATTTTCTGATTTTTTTAATTAATGTTCTTAAGACAAGGATTTGTAAAATTTATTTTATTTAAGACCCAACCTACATATCACCCCTTTTTTTGAAAACCATTATTACTAAGTTTTAAAAATGGCCTTTGAGCCTTTTGTAATTAAATTTTGTCTCATCTATCTATATTTATGTTAGTTAACATTTAGTGTATGTTTGTTTAGAGTTTTTTACAACTACCTTTTGTTGTGAAAAAACTATTTAATAGATGACTCATAAAAATAATTTTGAAAAGTATAAAAGTTTGTTTGTTTACAAATTTTAAAAAATATTTTCTGTTTTTAGAAAAAAAAAACTGAAAAACCTATTTGATAGACAATTTTTAAAAACAATTTTGAAAAGTGTGATTGTTTTCTAGTTTTTAAAACTAAAATTCTAAAACTATTTTTAGGTGTTTTGGAAAACTATTTTTTAGTTTTTTAGTTTTTGTATTGAAAATTATGTAAAAAAATCATTTCATTTATAAAAAATGATTTTTAAAAGCAGTTTTGTAAAATAGTTTTAAAAAAGTAAAAATCAAAATTGAATCAAACATGTTTTAACTATTTTTTCCTGTTTTTAAAAACTAAAATTCTCAAACTACCTTGATAAGTTTTGGAAAACTATTTTTTTTTTGTTTTTATAATGACAAGGATGTAAATAAATCATTTCATTTGTAAAAAAAACAATTTATAAATCTGTTTACAAAAACTAAAAAATAAAACTCAATCAAACAAATGTCTAAATTTAGGGTTAAATATGTCTTTAGTCCCTCAAAATATAGTGAAATTTGGTTTTGGTCTCTCATTTATTTTTTCATTAATTTTGGTACTCTATTTTTTAAAATCACATGATTTTAGTCTTCGTCGATAGTTATATTCCGTTAAGTGATGACGAAATGATACTTCTTGTAGATTTTTCTACAAATTTTCTTGTAGATCTCAAAATTCAAAGGAAAATTTGTTCATATTCTGAAATTTACAGAAAATTTACTATAGATTTTTTTACAATAAAGCAAATAAATTTTTTAGCAGCATTTTTATGTATTTTTTTTTAGTTTTTTAGAAATTTACTACACATGAATTTTCTAGAGAAAAAATCGTAATAAATTTCTTGTGAATTTTTACCCGAAAAAATTCGTAGTGGAACTGCGAAAGTGACTTAACAAAGTACAACTGTTTGGGTGGAACTTCTACATAAGTAATTCTATGTGAAAAAAATAGCATGAATCAAAGAGGTCAAATGCATTTAACTTTTCCATAAGTTAAAATTAGTCTTTCCAGACCACCTACTCCTAAAGCTCTCCCATTTAACTTTTTTAAAAGTAACTAATTTTAACTTATGGAGAATCCATAAGTTAAATGTATTTGATCTCTTTGATTCATGCTATTTTTTTCAACTAGAAGTACTTCTGTAAAAATTCCACCTAACCAGACTCTTAATAAGGAGGACTAAAAACATGCGATTTTAAAAAATGGATGACTAAAACAAAAGAAAACTTAAATGAGAGACTAAAATCAAATTTCACCATATTTTCAGAGAGCTAGAACCTATTTAACCCATAAATTTATTACTTGATGTCTTCTTCGATTATGTTTGTTTTTAAACTATGTTTGATGTCTTCTGCAATAATAAATGTGCAGTTTAAAGTAAAAATAAAAAGTTTCTCTCCAAGATTCCTCAAGGTTCTTGTTCGTCAGTTGCTTCATGTCTTCTCCTTCAGATGGACATGGAACCAAAGCCTCCGGATATTGGATCACAGCCTTCGGGAAAAGCTTCCTTTCGAGATACACTGCTTGGAAACAAAAATAATGGAGCCCAGAGAGAAAAGATTGACCTCATCAGCAACAATCTATTTCGTATTAAGCATGAGGAAGGAAATAGACCCAAGCCTCGTTGCTTTGTAGCTGATTCAGTGTTGGATAATTTGAGAAGATCATGGAAATATGTTGTGATCATCAAGTTGCTTGGTAAGAACATTGGGTATATTACAATGAATTTAAAACTCAAGAAATTATGGAATTTTGCTGGAGGGTTTGATCTTCTAGATGTTGGAAATGGGTATTTTGTTGTTTGATTTGAGAATGTTGAATACAGAAATAAAGTGATCAATAAAGGTCCCTGGATGATCTTTGATCTTTACTTATCAGTGAGATCATGGATTCCAGATTTTGTCTCCTCTGAGGTTAGCATTTACAGTACTATGGTATGGATCCGTTTCCCTAACCTTGGTCTTGAATATTATGATGAAAGCGTATTGCTTGCAGTGGCGGCAGCTGTGGGAAGACCAATTAAAGTGGATAAAACTACTCTAAATGTTTCCAGGGGTAGATTTGCCCGTGTATGTGTTGAAATTGATCTTGATGTTCCTGTGGTAGGCAAGATTTGGCTGCAAGATCATTGGTATAAGGTGGAATATGAAAGCTTGCATTTAATTTGTGGAATCTATGGTCATTATGGGCATGTCACAATATCTTGTACTAAGAAGCCACAAGAAGAGTCAATCCAAAATTTTAATTCAGGGGAGGCTAAACTGTCTGTAGCTTTGGATAAAGATAAACCATCCTCAGAAGATATGGAAGTGGCTAATTCTTCTTATACCCAAGAGGATTTACATGGTGAGTAGTTAGTTGTTTCTAAAGTAAAGAAGAATAGAAATAAGTCTCAGGGAAAGGGTGCTTCAGTTTTTGGAAATCAGAATAAGGATGCTATACCTCCCAAATATTTAGTTATTACTGTGGATAATCAAAATATTCAAGGAAGTCAAAATTCTGGGCAGATTGTTTTTCAAAGCAAGGTTGTACCACAACCTAATTCTCCTAATGCCAGGAAGAAGAGACACAGAACTGAACCTCCTCCAAAGGTTATGAAATCATCTGGGACTCAATCCTTTTTTAGCTCTTCAAAAGTTAATTCTGTGGAGGCTGCAGGCACCTCTCTTCAACCATATGGCATTAAAACCATGATGAATGTTGAAGTGTTATCAAGCAATAGACTGCGATTCAGGGATGAAGATGATCCAGGGGGTTCTCCATCCTGTAAATCTGTTATAAAAGATCAAGCTATGGACAACAAAGATCAGGGCATGATTAATAAGCCAGATGTTGGGATGGAAGCAAGCATTGTTCCTGATCAGTGATCCTTTTCCTTTTGATTAATTTGGCTGCTATGTCAGGTGTTTTCTATCCCTATATCTTTGTTATATTATTAATGATAGGATTTAAATATTTTTCTGTTATTTCTTGGAATGTAAGAGGTGTTGGTAATAAAAGATGCCAGAGACATATTAGGAATGTTTTGAAAAACACAATCCTGATGTGGTATCAATCATAGAAACTCACACTTTATATCAAAACACTCATGCTTTCTGGGTTGGTATTGGTTACTTCCCAATTTCTGTGGCAGAAGCAAATGGTCATATGGGAGGAATCTGGTTAATAGGAAGAATAGGTTCATTGTATAGCTTTTCTGTCATTGATGTCCACCCTCAAGTCATCACTATAGACGTCTCTTTTGGAAATTTTGTGTGGTGTTTATCTGCAATATATGCTAATCCAACACTTTCCAACAGAGTTATTATGTGGAATCATCTAAATATTTTGAGAGGATCAATCTCTAAACCCTGGATTTTATTAGGAGATTTTAATGATATTCTCTTGTCTAATGAACAAAAATGGGGGAGTTTTTCAAATGCTAGGGCCAACAATTTTGCAACTCAAATTGATGCTTGTAATCTCCTAGATATAGGCAGTTTTGGAGCAAAATTCACTTGGAGTAGGAATTGTAGAGGTGGTCAGTGGGTTCATAGGAGGCTTGACAGAGGTATTGCTGACCCCTCATGGAGGCTTGCTTTTCCTAATGGTTCAATTGAAAACTTGAGTAGACTACATTCAGATCATCATCCCATTTTTCTTAGGTGTGGTGGAATAACTTCTAGACAGGGGGAAAGACCATTCAGATTTCAAGTTGCATGGTCACTCACCCTCTTTATTCTCCCTTGGTTAACACAACTTGGAGTATTTTCTGAGCACAATATTTTGCAATGTCTTAATGATGTCAGGGAAGCTTCTATTAAATTTAATAAGGATGTGTTTGGGTCTATTTTCACAAGAAAGAAATTTTTGGAAAAAAGGCTAAAAGGTATTGAAAAGTGTCTTGAGGATGGTCATTCTAGTAGCCTGATACATCTTCAGGATAATCTTCTTCAGGAGTATAATTCTGTGTTAATTCAGAAAGAATTACTTTGGTACCAGAAATCAAGGGAAAATTGGGTGAAATTAGGAAACAGAAACACTGCATTTTTTCATGCTCAAACCAAAATTAGAAGGGTCGGGAATAAAATCAATGGTTTGTTCCTCCCAAATGGGGATTGGTGCACTGATGAGGAGGTTCTCCAAGGGGAAGCTGTATCCTTTTTTAAAGATTTATTTTGTAATATATCTGCAAATGGTGATTATATTTTATCCCCTAATTTGCCTAAACTTTCTTTAGCTGAAAAAACTTCCCTTTTGGCTCCTGTTACCAAAGAGGAAGTTTTTAAAGCTCTTTCTACTATGAAATCTTATAAAGCCCCTGGGCCTGATGGATTTCAAGCAATATTTTTCAAACTATATTGGGATAGAATTGGTGATGATGTGTGGACTTTTGTTAGAGATGCTTTTCATTCTGGTCATATTCCTATGGCTGCAGTTGAAACATTAATTGTTCTTATTCCAAAAACTGATGGACCTAACTCTTTTAAGGAATTTAGACCTATTAGTCTTTGTAACTGTCTCTATAAATTAAATTCTAAAGTTTTAGTTAATAGGCTTAGACCTATTCTTCAGGATATTGTTAGTCCCCTTCAGGTTAGTTTTATTCCTGGTAGGAGTACCACTGACAATGCTATCATTATGCAAGAATTAATTCATAGTATGAAGAAATCTAAGAGTAAAAAAGGTAATGTCATATTCAAATTAGATCTTGAGAAAGCATATGATAGGGTGGATTGGAACTTTTTGAAGAAAGTCTTGCAAGAGTTTCAGTTTCCTGATAGTATTATTTCTCTTATTATGAATGCTATATCTTCCACATCTATCTCTCTTCTTTGGAATGGTAAGAAATGCCCTCCCTCCTAGGAGATGTCTTAGGCAAGGGGATCCCATTTCCCCTTACCTTTTTGTTCTTTGTATGGAGAAATTGGGGGAAATGGTTTCTGATGCTATTTCTAATAATTCACTTACTCCTGTTAAGATATCTCCTCATTGTCCTGGCATTTCTTATATGTTTTTTTGCTGATGATGTTATTCTTTGTACTAAAGCTATCCCTGCACAGATTAGAACCATGTCTCAAATTGTTCAGCAATTTTGCGACATCTCTGGCTTCAAAGTTAATCTTGATAAATCCAGAGCATTCTGTTCTCCATCTACCCCTATGAGAAGACAGTAAGAAATTTCATATCTATCTGGAATCAGACTTACTGGCTCTTTGGAGAAGTATTTAGGCTTTAAGTTGTTTTCTTCAAGAGTTAAAAAAAGTGATTTCCAAGGCACCATTGATAAAGTCTATCAAAGACTTGCATCTTGGAAAGGGAGATTGTTGAATAAGGCTGGGAGGCTAACATTGGTAAATTCTGTTTTGAATTCTATACCAACATATACTATGCAAATACATTGGTTTCCAGAATGCATCTGTAATGATCTTGATAAGGCTGCTAGGAATTTTCTGTGGAAAGGAAACACTTCTAGAGGGATTAATCTGGTCAATTGGGAATCTGTATCTAGACCAAAAAAGGTTGGTGGCTTGGGAATTAGAAGAGCCAGATTACAGAACATCTCTCTGCTAGGGAAGCTTGTATGGAATGTTCTGCAGAAGGAGGAGTCCAAGCTTTGGGTTAAAATCCTGTGTGCCAAGTATGGAGGAGGTCATCATGTTTTCAAGCATTTAAAAAATTCTTCTTTCATTTGGAGATCAATACAGAATTCTGCAACTGCTCTTAAAGATGGTTTCACTGTCAGATTTGGGGAAGGCAATGCAAATTTCTTCTTTGATCATTGGCTTCCATCTGGGCCAATTTGTGGAGATATGGATTTCATTAATATTCATGATGTTGATTTGAAGATCAAAGATGTGTGGAATGGGACATATTGGAATTTGCAGATGCTTTGGTCCAGTCTTCCTGATAATATCATTCACAACCTAAATAGCACCAAACCTGTCTTTTATCCTGGAATTACAGAAGTGGTGGCTTGGGAGAATTCATCAAATGGAGTGTATACTGTTAAGCATGGATATAACTGGCTGCTGAGAAATCAATCTACTATTAGTACTGATAAATTCTGGTCTTGGATTTGGAGATTGGAATGTAGTGAGTCAATACACTTTCTAATCTGGTTAATTGTTAATGACAGAGTGCCTACAAGATTTCTTCTACATCATAGAAGCATCATTGGTTCTCCATCATGCATGAATTGTCATCAAGATGATGAAACGACTTTTCATTGTTTTAGAAGCTGTCCAGTTGCTCAGAATTTGTGGAATAAACTAGGATACAACAACCATGTGGAATTTACATCTTTGAATGATCCATATGATTGGATATATTGGTCTTACAATAAATTTGGTTCTAAATTCCTTGCTGGTATTTGGGAAATTTAGACAGCCAGGAACAAAAAAACTTTTGAAGGCTTGATTACTACTAACATGCAGATTGCCTGTAAAGTGGAGAATCTTGCTCAAACTTTTAACTCAATCTTTAGTACTGTTAAGAGATCTAGCAAGGAGGAAATAGCTTGGATTAAATGGATAGCTCCTCCAATTGATGTTGTAGCTTTGAACACAAATGGCAGCTATATTTCAGATCTTGGTAAAGCTGGGTTTGGTGGATTAATTCGTGACAGCATGGGAAACTTGTTAGCTGGTTTTTATGGTTCTCTTGACACTCCTAGTGTGGTGCACACTGAATTACATGCTATATTTGTGGGTCTCCAGCTTGCTTGGGATAATGGTTTCAGGAGGGTGCAATGTTGGTCTGATTCAACCTTAGCTTTGGCTTTGATCAAAGATAGCCATTTTAGATTTCATCCTCTTGCTGGAATCATCCATAATATTAAGTCTTTATTGGATAGTAGAATTTAGTTTTATACATAGAGAAGGGAATAAATGTACTGACGCACTAGCTATAAGAGGAGCTCATTCAAATTCTAATTGTATTGAGTTTTTGAGTTTTGGTAGTATAATTGTTGATTTATTAGGTGATGATGCTAGAGGGGTTGCTACTCCTAGGAGTGGATTGTGTAATTGCTACTGTATTTTTTTATGTTCTTTAATTTCAGTTTCTTTACAAAAAAAAACTATGTTAGTAATTTGTTAATAAAAATATTAATTATAAAATTAAACTATAGACAGAATCAAATATTAATAAAATATACTAGTAATATCGAATATTTGAAATTAATTCTGAATGGTAGATGAGAAAAATTATTTTTACTTCTTTTTTGAAAAAAAGTAATAATTTTACTTTATAACTCGTACAAAATTGAAATGATAAAATTAATAAAACATAAACTCTTAAAAAAACAATACAGTAATAGTTTATATCTCTACTTTTTTTTGGGAAATTCTATGGTACCCTCTAGTGAGAGAGGGTTATGGTACCTTCTTTTATCATTTAATCCATTTCTCTCAATTTTCTTAAATGATCTTAGTATTTTTATACTTATAGAGCAATATTTAACTATTAGAATTTGTATTTTTAATTTTTAAAAAGACTTTTTCTCTCCTTATAACCATTGTCATGTATTTTTTAATGTATTCCCCATTTTATCATATTCTCATTTGCAATATATTTGTGTCTCATTTAAAATCTACTTTATGTCTTCAAAATAATTTAGGACCGAGTAAACGACTTATTCCTATATAATTTTGGCCTATTCAATAAAAAAATGACAAGAAGGTACCAAAACCCTCTCTAATGGGAGGGTACCAAATTGCGACCCCCTTTTTTTTGACGAATTTTATATTTCTACTTTAATTCAATAACCCAAACTTACACATGGTAATCTTGGTTAGATTTTAATTAGATGAAAACTTTTTAAAAAATCAAATGAAATAAATTGAATTCAGCCGGATTAATCGGTATATTTTAGTTTTAGTTTTAATTCAAATTGAAAGAAAAGCTCCTTCGTAATATGATGGCACCAATCAAATCAGATGAGATACCATCATACAAATACCACAGTGGCGGCGAGTAAACTAACCTGTTTCTCAATTCTTTCTCTGCTTCTTTTCTTTTGCTAGGTTTGCTTTCCTTCGCTTCTTCTTTGCGTTAACACTGACACTAACACTAACACGCATTCCATTCCCTTCAATTCAATTCAATTCTGCAACATTAATTTGTCTTTCTCTGCTCTCATCCCTTATAAATTATAATCCTCTGCCGCTTCCCTCTGCATTACCCCTCCCTGCTGTTATTTCTTCTTTTTCCTTATTATTTATTTATTTTTTCTAATTCATGTTGCTTTTGCCTCAACCTGAGGCTAGGTAGCGTAACAGTTTGATGCGATAGTTGCAGTATTTCATTTAGAAAACATAAACAGTGTTTTATTTTTCGTGGTTTTTGGAGAAAACTGTGCCTGTTTTTCTCTCACTCTAACGCTTTTCTGCTTCTGTTGTAGGCTGAGTTTGCTTTTTAAAGACTGATATTGTTGATCATGAGCTGTGACGAGGAATTTGAAAAAAGTATCCTTTTTGTTATTTGACCTTTCTGCTGTTCTTTCCCCCCTTTACTTGCTAGTTAAATAATGACATTAAATGGTGTAAAATTGTCATAATCTTGAGATTATTCTGAATCTATAAACAATTCTCTTTTTGAGGAAAAATGCATTGATGGACAACCATAATCTACATTATGGGTTGACATTAGGTTTCAGTGAGTTAGGGTGATTTTATTTGGCTTCTCTCTTGTTGGACAAGTTTAATATATTTATTTATTTTTATGGTATACTTATCCATGTGATATAGCTCAGTCTGTGTCAACAGGAACAACAGATCACAGTCAGCAGCAAAATGAGGCACATGTGGTATGTGGCAACTGCCTATTGGCCACTTTCTTGACTATATCTATGAATTTGCCTTTCTGTTTTTCTTTCTAAGTTTCATCTTAGATTTCTTCATCTCTTTAGTAAATAAGTATTGCAAATCTTTGCTATTGAAATGTCAGTGTTATTCAGACTGCAAAACGCATTGATCATGTATGATGGCTTACAGCAAGAAGATACTTGATTGATTGGCTGTTACGTAGTTATTAAAATTGCACGATTCTACTGTTCGAATAACAAAATTTGCAACAAGTTAACCATTCTTATCATGTGATGAATCGTGAATGACTTTGAATCATGCTATACATGTATGAATTAGTGCGGTTTGTATAATTGATACAAATGATACGATTCAACGATTTGTTACTTTTTCCTTGATTTTTTTTTCACTACTTCTGATCAAAGAAATTGAAAAGTCAAATAAGATTCTATTGTTAAATGAAAAGAAACCAAAGGTATTGAATGCACCCCTTCTAAAATAGGGGCTTCACATTACCACTCACCTAGTTACTTCAGGGGGCTTTACATAGTTGTTCACTCTACTCACAACTTAGTTGACAATATCTTTACTCTATTTTCATTTTGATTTGTGACATATAACTTAAGATTTTTTTTCTGTACAACTTATAGTTAAGGGGTTTATTAATTAAATACTAATTTAAAATTATTATATCAAGCACCATGTACCATTTATATGATATATTTTAACTAATTTTTATCGTGCTTAATCTTACGATTTGATAAGATTGATGATTCACCATTAAAAAATTACCTTGGTGATTCATAATTACTTCACTGTTACCTCGGGGTGCACTCATATAAGTCACTTGTTGGACCTAATATTTTTTATGGATACATATCATTTTTAAAATTTTGTTGACTGGGATTAATTTTATAATTACAGTAATAAGCAGTTCTTTACTTCTTGTAGCTTTGTTGTTACCTTAATGTCTTATGATGTCATCATATTCTCTAATCTCAATTTTTTATTTTCATAATTTCTGCAGGTTTCCATAAAAGATTGTATCTCATCTGAATTGACATCGTTGGTGACCTCTTCTGGAGATGCTGCTGGCTTTGTAGGTGAGGCAGATCAAGAGTCAGTTGAAGAGCTTGTCTTTATCACACACTTAATTGTTATTCTTCCACAGGAAAGATGTTAAAATAGTTCCTGGTCTGCATAAAATGTTTTGATAATGACATCGATGCATCTCTCTTGGAACTTGGAAGTTACTCTAAACTTGTGATTAATTAGGCATAGACTCTTGAAAATTAACTGCAATTTTGATCAAATCTAAAAACACAGTTTCACTGATTTGAGGTCTAAATCAAGTATCATCTTGAACTTTTTAACATTTAATTTTAATCTATGGATTTTGATTATATGACCCAATGTACTAGATTGGGGATGTCATATTTGGTTCATACTTCTTATATTTACCTATATGTGGCAGTTATACAAAATCTAAAAATTTAGATGCAGACATTACTATGCTTGACATAAACAGAGGGTTCAAGAAGGTGGTCTGATACTGTTTATGAGTTAACCTGGAATGTTTTAAACCTTTGAATATTGTGGGTTTCAATGGGCTTTATGTTGGTCAACAAACTTACCTTTCTTACACTAAGTATTTTTAACAACCAGGTGTGTATGAATCAGAGGCTCTGCCTTGTTGTTCATCGGTCTCAACTTCTGCTGGTGTGCAAAATGAAACTGTCAACGGTTCTGCATTTGCAAAAAATGATCCGAAATCTTCTGGCTTAGCAAAGCCAAATTGGTTAAAGTCTACACATAGAAATGGCAGTTTAACCAGCACATTATCCAAGGCTGTGACTGATACAAAAAAAGATATCAAAATTCTAAACAAGGTAATCATTTGGAAGATTATGATGTTTCAGATATTTTTTGATATCACTAGTTATTGTCATTCGCCGCTTCCTGTTTAAATTCTCATTTTGTGAGATGGTAGTGTTGTTGCATTAATAGTGAAAACTTGGGGTATATATAATTGTCCTTGTTTGTTTCATTAATACCCACTTCACATATGTAGATAATTTGTAAACGAAAAATCTCTCCTGGGCCATGTTTGCCACATCTAGAATCTGTTGTTTTACTTTTATTTTATCTATAATATATACTTATCCAAATAAGAAATGGATAAAAAAAGTCCCATCAACTTTACTTATATATTTTCATTATAACTGCTGTAGAACTATGATCTTTTTACAGAGTGATTGTTTTATTTTGCAGGCTCCTCATGTGCATTCTAATTTTACAGCAGCCACTCCTCCAACGACCTACCACCAAATGAGAAATTTTTCGTCATTTGCCAACCCAAGACGCCACCATGTCTTCCTCCCTACTAGTGCTAACTACAGGCCAAATACCTCTACTAACTACAGACCAAATGGGAGAGTATCTAGTGTAAATGATAGATCTTTGTTGAGTGCCAAGTTCAGGAGTGGAGAATCTGAAATGTCAGTGGAGATGACTCGGGGTCCTCGGGGTCATCACAACAATTTTCATCTACAATCATCTGCGGTTAAGGATGAGTTTGCAATCACAATCTGTAGAGATCTATATAACCTTTCAGATTTCCAAACAGAATATGAAGCTGCTAAGTTTTATATGATTAAATCTTTCAACGAAGATGACATTCATAAGTGCATTAAATATGCTGTTTGGACAAGTACTCCAAATGGAAATAAGAAGTTGAACGCAGCATTCCACAACGCAGAAGCTAAATTCAGACAGACAGGCACAATGTGTCCAGTCTTCCTCTTCTTCTCGGTGAGTTCAGATCTTTGTCCACTAGTTGTCTCTTGTTCTATCTTCAGAAGTTTAACAAGAAAAAAAGATGAACATTATGGAAGTTTTAGATAATGATATCTTGTTGAAGATATCCTCAATTTTAATTTTCTTTTCTTTCTTGAAATTAAAGTTCATTAGAAGAAGACGAACATCGGTTCATATTTCCCTGTATATTTATGTCCAATTATTGCCAACAATCAAATGCTTTCTTGGCTTATCTTATTAAAATGCCAAAAGGAAATTCATTTGTGTTATTCCTGGATGTATTTTGTTGTCAAATCAGGTTAATGCTAGCGGGCAGTTTGTTGGAGTAGCTGAGATGCTAGGGCCAGTGGACTTCAAAAAAGACATGAACTTTTGGAAACTTGACAAATACAACGGGTTCTTCCCAGTTAAGTGGCATATAATAAAAGACGTTCCCAACAACCAGTTTGTGCATATCATCCTTCAGAGCAATGAGAACAAGCCTGTAACTTTCAGTAGGGACACGCAGGAGGTAATTCTTAGTTCTTACACACAAAAGGGACACCCAACTTTCATGCACTAAATTTGAATACTCTCTCCTCTATATCTTTTAAATTTTTCTTTTAATATTGTTTTAAAATTTTAAAAGTACTAAGAAGGGAAGGAACAAACATTAGCCATACCATAACCAAGTACTAAGAAACTAGTAAACAGCATTTAAGAACATCAGGATTATAGATTGTAGGACTAATTTATTTTGTATTGAATTAAGCTATTAATATATATTATATAGTTATAAGTTTACCTCCTATTCAACTGACATAACTACAAGTTACACACTTCACAACCACATGTCATGCTTTGTTTTGTAGTATACGGTAGTCCGATATAACTATAGGATATATATTAGACACGATTCATCATTATTTATTAAATGTGTAATCATCTGGTTTGCAGATTACCTTGAAGGAGGGCCTGGAGATGCTGAAAATTTTTAAACGTTATTCGGCGAAGACATCTCTATTGGATGATTTTGATTTCTACGAGAAGCGAGAGAAATTATTTGGTTCACAGAGGAGTACTAAACAGAGGAGCCCAGAACAGGAAGTATACGGCAATGGCAATTACCATGTAAGTTCTCTATTTCCTTTGTCTGGAATGCTTCTGAAATATTTCTGCAATTGGAACATAGAAAATATGAAATTTGCAGTAAGTAACTTGTCATGCTAAGTTGTTAAATTAGTCATTAGCTCTTTCCTTTCAGGCTGTAATTTTTTTTTCTTTTTTGTGTGTTCTTATATTAACTTTTGCTTTTGTGAAATTGTGATCGTTTGTCTTTTAATTGTCTGCAGAACACTGTTAAGGCAAGAGAGAAGAAGATAGAGATGCAATCAAGTGGTAACACTCTCGTCAAACTTACAAAGAATCTTTCTCTCAGTCCCTCTGGAAAACAAGGCTTTCGATAGCCAGATTGCTTAGATGACCAAAAGAAAAAAGAAAAGAAAAGAAAAGATAGCCAGAGTTTCATTTCTTCGTGCAGGCATTCAGGAGTTGCAGTAGTCTTGCAGAATTTGCAGTGTGGTTCTCTAGAGAGCTTCTCACACATTTAGGAGTTGCAGTAGTCTTGCAGAATTTGGGGTGTTATATGACTTATGTGATAAGTCAATAGGATGATTATGACACATTTTAAGTTGGACCATATTTATTATTTGTATATACTTGATTTGATGTTTGCCATGCAACAGTCTTTAAATTACGATGTATTTGTATCATCCCGAGAAAACTCCTCTAATGTGTGAGTACTACATGCACATATGGGGACCCACAAAATGCGTGAGTAATCTCTCACAAGTACCAGAGAGAATATGTTCCCGTATCTTCCTATGTTTCTGTATCATGCATTGGTTGTAGACACGAGTAAATGTATGTTTGATTTAGTGTTGGAAACTATCAAACTCAAGTTTGGATTTCTTAACGCAACTATTTCTATCATTGGAAACGTGAATTTACCACGTTACAACGCTAAATTAAATATGCTATAGTAGGATTTAGGATTTAGGTAGATGGATGCCCACTTACAAATTTGGTTGATACCGGGAAGTTATGTTTTGTTTGGATTGATTTCTCATTTCTTGGCGTCGGCCCTAGTTGTTTGCTTTTGTTGAATATGGTTTTTATTTCATTTTTAGTTGATATGGATCCGTTATTGATTTTCAAATTATTACACGGGTCTTATTATTTTTTTTTTGAGTTGTATTGACAACCTTTTAAAAAAACAAAAAAGCTTTTAAGACTTATTACTTAGCTAACATGACAGTAAATAAATATGAAAATCTTCAAATTTCAAATGTTTTTTTAAGACTGCAAGCTCTTTCAGTCAATTATATATTAGATGATGGGAAATATAACGTTTAAGAAAAGCTTAAGGTAGAGCGAATTAGCGACAGGTTGTGTTATCAACTTATCATTGTATAGTGCATGCATTGTGTTACCATTGTAAGCAGTGATCAACTCCACCTTGTTATTGATTGATAGTATATAGTAGAACATTTCAAAAGAGGATTTAAAAGGAGTAAATGTGATTTTGAAATACAAAAAGATATTTGATTATTAAAAATCAGAATTGTTGTGTTCTTAAAAGTATATTTAATTAGAAGGGATGAAACTTAACCTTTATGTTGAAAACTTTATATTAAGTTGTATTATAACCTTGTTTTTAAAATAAAATTTATTCTAATATAAATTGTTTTATTTTTAAATCAATTTTGATCAATTTTTTTTATAAAACATTGTTTAAAATCAATTTTATAAAATATTCATGCAGGCACATATTAACAAGCAAATTCATGCTCAAAATATATATAAATAAATAACACAAATTTAAAATATAATTAAACAACCAAGACTTATAAGCTGTGTTTTGAAAACCGGACCGGACCGGCCGGTCCGATCGGTAAATCGACCATGTGTCCAGTCCAAACAAACCTAAGAATCGGTGCTGCAGTAAACCGGTAAAAACCGATCAAAACCGGTTGAACTGGTTTTCTTTTTTAAAATATTCATTTTTTTATTTTTTATTTAATTTAAAATATTTTTAAGATAAATAAAAATATATGATTGAAAATTACACATAGATATTTATTATTTTACCAATTATTTTTATTATTTATTTATAAACCTTATAATAAGGTTATTTAAATAAATTTATACTTCATATATCTTAATTTCTTATAATTTTATGTTTACAAATGTAAAATATAATTATATAGTTCTGGGAGTCAAATTTATATTAATATATATTAAGACTATATAATTACAATTACAAGGGGGGTGTGAATAGAAATACCCTCCTTAATAAATAATAATCGGACTGGACCAGTTACCTATCCAATTCAGCCCAGTGAACTGAAGTAAGGTTTTGGGATTTGGAAAAGGAAAACCCTTTGTGTTAGATTTGAATTGAAGTTAAAACCCTCCCCTCCCTTGTGTCTGAGTATTTTGGAGCTGAAAATTGAGAATTCAATGACACAGAATGCGAAGCATACAGTAGAATTTGAAGAGTGTAGTGATAATAGCCATAGGCCCTCAAAGATATCAAAAATCGAGCATCCTATTGACGACGACGGTGACGAAGGGAAAGAAATGAGCCAAAATAGTAGGATCCAACGCTATTTGGTGGCAATTGAATATATTGGGACTCGCTTCTCTGGTTCACAGAAGCAGCTCACTTGCCGTACCGTCGTCGGTGTTCTTCAGGTAGGTAACTACAACCATCAACATTTCCAATATATATATGTCTGGTGTTACTTGTTTATCAAATGTTTTATGGTCCTCTCTGTTTGTCATGTCATGTAGGAAGCTTTTTGTAAATTTGTTGGCCAGCCAGTCACTGTCACTTGTTCAAGTCGGACTGTGAGTATCACTCTCACTGCTGCTAATTAGTATACATCATTTGTTCAATTTCAACTTAAAATGAGAAATATGTATCTTAACTTGACTGTGTAATGTAAGTGCAGGATGCTGGAGTGCATGCCTTGTCAAATGTCTGTCATGTAGACATTGAACGTATCAGCAAAAGGAGGCCTGGTGAAGTGGTATCTTACATAAATCTCAACTCTCTTCACTAATCTTTCTCTTGCTTCCCATCAAAACGTCCACTTAAAACAATTGTATATGTTTCTCTTCTGAATTATGACTTGCATGAAACTCAGTCTATTGGGAGAATGGAAGTTGTCTTCTATTAGCAAAGTTGACTTTGAACATTATAGTAATCACTAATCAATATATGCTCATCTTGTATGGAATCTTCATTCTGTCAACAACATTGAGTTTAACCTTGTAAACAAAGCTATTCATGATTGTTATAACCATCTTCAATATAGTATTCCATGTGCACAAGGGAAATCTTGTTCTGTCTTGGTTTTATATGAACATCTTCAATGTATTAATTAGTATTCTTGATGTATTTCTTATTGATGCTTATTAGTTACTTCCTCTGCTTTTTATTTGCCTGCCGGTTTTGCATGGACTGGGATGTTGGTCTCCATCATTCTTTTTTTTATTGCTGATTGACTTCACCATTTTTTTCATTTATTAATTGAGTGTATTGAGTAAATTGAAAGAGGGGAACGCCTTCACTATTATTTCTTAGTAACTTCACTTTGTTGAAAATACAGTTACCACCTCATGAACCTGCTGTGGTTAGAAGGGCTGTGAACCATTTCTTACAGGTATGCTATTCTATGAAACAGTAAATTATCATTTAAATATGGTACTTCTCCCACCTTTCCTAAATGCTTGATCTTGTTACATGATGTAATAGACCAAACTGCCAAGACAGTTCGGTTCTACATTTCCTCTTTTTTCTCTCTAACGTTGATCTCCGGTTATATCCAATTTTGTTGTGATTTGTCATTGTCAATATCATGTTTAATATTCATCTGAACAACTTAAGGCAGTGGTCAATGCCAAATAATAACTGAATGGAAAATCAAACATGTTTTTGAATCTGAGCTAGCTGCAAACATTGCATGCTTGCAAATTGCAATATCCACCATTATGCGTAAGACTTAGTATTTTTCGTAGTGGCTTCACAAAGTTTATATGAATTCTTTTCATCATTCTATGGTTGAAAGTATCTCAACAATATTGAAATGTATGCAAAGTGCATTATGTAGAAGCCAAAACTTGCCTTACAGCTAATGCTAGGCTTATTGTTTTTGTCCATTTAGTATGGATTTTGCTAATGCTTTTATCATTGGTACAAAAATTGTCCTTTTAAGAGTAGATGTACCGTTTCTGATAGTTTTGCATTTGTGTGGACTCTCATTTTTTATAGTGCATAGAATGAACTTAACTTCAACTTCGTAATGTAATGTATATTGCAGGAAGATAATTAAATTATTGAATAGATTCTTATACAAGTTTGAATACCAGAGTTTGTTATCAACTGCATGTTTTGCTTGAATACAAAGTTCGAGTTACAGTTCTGAGAATGTAAACTGTTTCTAAAATTTCATTTATTAGCTGATGTCACCTGAGCATATTGTCTGTGCTCAAAAGCTCATGACAGTTTTTTTTTGGCAATTTGATTTATTTTAGAAGCATGACAGTGACTTAATGGTTATTGATGTTCGATGTGTCCCATCAGATTTTCATGCCAGACATAAAGCACAAGAGCGCACGTGAGTACTCAAGAATCCATATTTTGTTTCTAACTGAGTCATGTATGCATTGATTGTCAGTCGTCACAAATGCACTTGCATTATATCTAGCATCACTGGCTTTTGTAATGTTCTTTCTATATAAGACTATCATTTATAGCTGCTTTTGTTGGATCATGGATGGGGGAGTTGCTTGATCTGTAAGATTTTTATTTAGTATATAATAATAGGAAAAGTTAATATTGTCACGTAAGATTGATCTTTAATTTTCTGATGCAGATTTTTTTTTATTCAAGCATTGCCTTAGAATTTCATTTTTTTATGGTCATATGTAGTAATTGATAATTATTGGAACTTCTGTTCAGATACTTCTATCGCTTGCTGTCTGGGGCCAGAGCCTTTGTCAACCTTTGAGAAAGATCGAGCATGGCATGTACCTGAGGAGCTTAATCTTCCAGCTATGCAAGTCAGTTAACAGTTCCTTATTATTACTGGATTATTATGCCTTCCGAAATATCGTAAAAGAGATACAATATATTAATGATATCCATGCAGGAAGCATGCAGAGTTCTTGTTGGACACCACGATTTTAGTTCCTTCAGGCAGCTGGTTGTCAGGTTGTTTCTTTTCTCCAGTGTTGTAACCAATAATTTATAAGATAAAATTCCAAGTGATCAGTAGTTTTAACCAAAATGGAACCTTGTTTGCAATGAGACCCTTTTCTATATTCCCTCTGACAGGTGATGGGGCTTGCACAGTGTGTATATACATTGATTTGTTTAATGAACTAGACATTATCAAACGGCAGTCATTATTGTCGTTTCATTTAAAGGATTATTTTGGTTTAATGCTTCTCTGTTCATTCTTTCTGAAGTGTTTTTAGGACGTCCTTTTTTTATCAATATTAACATTCCTGTTTTGAAGTTCTTTATCATATCCTGTAAAGTCTATTTTGATGTATCCATAAAATCTGATGTAAACTTGCTTTCCCCATTACAGCAAAATCACCCATTAGAACTTTAGATGAGCTCAGTGTCAGTGAGGTAATTCAAGCCCATATTTTCCATCTGTAATGGATAGAGAACGACAAAATAAAGTCAGTGATGATATTCATGGCTGCCACAGCACTCTGAAGCTGACATTCGTCCTAACTCTAGTGTAAGCATTGATAAAGTTACAACATCGAGTGAAGATGTAGGATTTGGCAAAAGAAGGCGGCACCGTTGCTTGGTGGTACAGCACGTGCACGATCTTTTTCTTTACCATCCAGGTTGGGTATCTTTTGATTGAAGCCTCTAAGTTCTATGCTCTACTTTGTGATTTAACCCTAATTGATGCATAATTCATTTGGTCTGATTACAAATGTTATTTCATTTCAGGTTAGACTACTTGTTGGTGTTCTCAAAGCTGTTGGCACTGGAAACTTAACAATTCCAGACGGTACTTATACCACTCATCTCTATTTCCGTGTGTTAATATAAATTCATAGGCTGTTGGAATTTTTTATACGCTGATTTGGGCTAAAAATTATCTCATTTGGTGTACCATTTCAGTTGAAAAATTTTGAATGCGAAGACT
The DNA here is from genome assembly GCA_026901365.1 of Sesbania bispinosa. NCBI lineage: Eukaryota > Viridiplantae > Streptophyta > Magnoliopsida > Fabales > Fabaceae > Sesbania > Sesbania bispinosa. The sequence continues at coordinate 1,254,024 of QLOH01000124.1, forward strand.
GTTACAGCCACAAGTCCTATGGCCCCGGCATGTGGCCTCTACCTGGGAGAGGTAAAATATGATCTATCTAGTTAGTCACTTGTCATTTTGGGTCTCTGGAAACACGTCATGGACTCAACTAGAGTTTGATATAGGTGTCAAACCAATGGACCTGAACTTGTCAATGTTTAGATGTGCTATTTATGGAAGATTTTTATTTCACTCAAGTCCACCAGCAGTGGATTAATTTTGACCCTTGTACCTCTATAATTTTCATTCAACAAATACTTTCATTTTTAAATTAAAATTATGTATAAGAATTCGTTCAAAAAAAAGTATACGAAGGTTTTTCGCAAACCTTCTTGGATTGAGCCGTTAGTTCGATAATCCCTTTTGTTAAAAACTACAAAGAGGTAATAAGATTCTAAGATCCATATGGCTTCAAGAGTTCAAAGCAAATCAACGAGTTAGTACTTATCTCCTCAAGCCATTGCCTTTGCTTTCCAAGTCAAGAGCAAGCTTGTTTCATTTTTTTTAACATATAAAAATAAGTTTAATTTGTTTGAAAAAAATATTTTTAGAAGTTTTTAATGTGTTTATTTAAAATATAAACGATCAACTGTGATGAATATGATGCAAGGCATTAGTATTAACAATAAGATTACAGGATAGCATGAAACAGAACGATGGGATTGAAATCCCAAAAATCAAGTAGTTTCTAAAGAAACTTAGTACTACTTGAGCTATGACTGAGTAGCGTTCCATTTTTTACTTTCATAAATAAAATGGTGTGAAACATAAACTTCTTTTATATATTTCTCATTTTTAACACAATTAAAATACAAAAGAAGTAAAGAACCGGTATAATCAAAATTAAAAAAAAAAGATTGCAAATCTTCCGTAACAAAATTATTGTTTTTACAATTACATATATTCATCTCCAAGTTCTTGCCCCCTTAACTTTAAACCTAATTCCAGATTTAAAAGTTAGAAGCAGTAGCCGAAGGAAAATGAACTTTAGCTTTGGTTATAGTAGAGTCAACAGTGCCCTATCTATCTAGTAATATGCTTACGCGGGTCTCAAAGTCAAGCGAAAAAAAGAGCAAGAAAGACCAGAATGCAAAACTACAAAATCTGCTATAGTATTGTGATTATCATACATTAAGCAATGAAGGGCATCAATAGTTCAGGGCAGCTAGTGAAGCCATTAAAATAAGAAGCTTAGCTACTCCATTAAAGTCCCAATAGCCGCGTGAATTGAACTAGTACGAGTAGAATTTCTTTGATGTATTAGCGAGTGTGGTCCACTCCACACAGACTGACTATCTTGGGGGAAGAGAATACCACATAAACTTGAAAGCTTGGGGTTTTCAAAACATAAGCTCTCAAGCAGCTTTGCTTTCTGCTGTTTATCTTGTGACTCCTACAAACAGATTGAACCATTAAGTATTTCTTTCAAACTGCATTTAATCATAATAGCAACTTAATACAACTGCATTCTAGGATGTGATGTGATTGAACCAAACAGTGAGTGTTTGAAATAGTACCTTGTGCTTCTTCTGCTGCTGGACTGCTGCAGCTTGTCCTTCTTGTTGCTTTGTTTTATATTCATCATGAAGAACGGTTGCATCTCCAACATTTGATTTCTCTGCCAAGGTTCCACCATGCTTTGAAGTTTCATCCATCTCTCCCTTCTGACTCTCCATTTCGACCTCTTCCTCATCTCCTTCTTCTCCATCTTCCTCCTCCTCTTCTACTTCCTCTGGGCCACCGTCGTCTTCATCATCATCATCCTCATCAACATCAATGTCTTCATGCTTTCCCTCAGAAGGGCTACGCTGCTTCTCACTAATCTCCATCTTTGTCACCTCTCCTTTGTCTTCCTCAGCATCTCCATCACTGCCCAGTGATTCATCCATATTTGATGATGAATCCTCGCCACCAGGGCTCTCTACAAGCATTGATTCCTTTAAAACAAGACAAAGTTCCAAAATTATTTATTTGTCTACTTATGTTACATGCTAGTTGATATGGATTTCATGGCCAAACACGAGTAGATACTTAGGTTTATTCAGTGCTTGTGATATGGCCCTCATTTACTGGATAATAACCAGTTCAGTTATATTCTTTTCTAAATGAATTTACTGTATAATAACCATAAAAAAAAACCCAACTCAGTTAATACATGCAAGCTATAAAACAAATAAATAAATCGATGATATATGCCCTAAAATTGCCTTCAAAATTGTCAGTCCTCTATTTGAAAGGATAAAACATAGGCAACTAACCATTACATATTACAATACCTCTTGCCTAAACTCCTTAGCATGCTTATCACCACCAGATCCAAAATTGCCTTTAGCAATTCGCGCATTCTCCTCCCGTTCCTTCCTACGGCGTTTCAGCACACAAATTGCACATAAACAATCATGTTTGTGGTGTCTTCTGCAAATCAAGATAAAACAGGCATGCAAGTCATTTCAAATAAACCGTTATCCATTAACAACAAGGAAACCTGTCAGAAACCATCATTTATGGCATTAATATCGGTTTTAGAATCAGCCAAGTTTACAAATGAACTACAAGATACATTGTACAGAAGTTATGCTGAAGGAAATGCAATTCCCCAAAGTTAAAAGCTTCTCATTCCCTCTATCTTATTTAAGATTTATAATTCACTTAAAAAAAATACACTATCAGGGGTATATCAAATTTATGGGAAAAGTATAATAGTCTACAATCTATTTGTAACTTGAATGGTTAACCTAGTCATAATACACACAAACACATTATCAATAATGAGATTTCATTTAGTTTACGTGATACCAACTCTTAATCGTTTCCATTGGAGGAACAAATACCACATAAGGAATTACAATATCATACAATAAATGTGGTTAAATTTAAGTTTTGGAAAACACACCCATGACGCTTTTTTGTCTTCTGCTTCAATTGACCACCCTTCCCTACTTTTCCATCACCAGACAGTGCAATATCTTCTGCAGCACTCCTCTCATTGCCTGAACCATAAGAAAAATTATGCCCACATTTTAGTATCTTACGTGAAATTAAAATAATCTGCTTTCAGAAGATAATGCAAAAGTATACCACTATCTATCATTCCCAGAGGGTACAAAATACACACAAGAAATATGAAAAAGTGATCCATCTTCCACTTCTTTCCTTACACAAGTAATTATCTTCTTCATTTGTGGAGTAGGGTTTGACCTGTATGATAAGAGAATTGGTTGCTATGGTAGGAGCTTACTAGATAGTCTCCAAGTGTCTAGATCAAGTTTAGACAAAAAACTCAAGAGGAGGATGAAATAGAATTGATTATCATTCCAAAACTTCATAACTGACCGTAAGTTTGGAGGTAGATTTATGAAAATGATATTTTAAAAAGGCATGTTGCTTAACTAAACTATCTCAATTTCAAAATTATAAGATATATCATTTAATCCCTCCCTCCCTCCCTCCTCCCTATCCTGTCCACTGAAAAATAAAAATAGAAAAAAAGAAAAGGGATGCAAGAAAGACAGAGGCATAAGAAAAACAACTACACAGAAACTAAGCCCACTCGAGCATCTTCTTCAAGCAGATTCCAGAAATATTTCATGTCAAACAGATCCTGAGAAAGCACAGCCAAGTGCAACGTCACTAAATTCTTTGTATCTATCATTCTCAAAAAGAAAAAATAAAAGGAAGGAGGAGGTAAGAGGAGCCATCTTGACTATTCTATCTTATATGGATGTTCAAGATTAGATTTAAGTAAAACCAATCTTGATCATTTATTTAAGATTGAATAGTCAAGATTAGCTCATCTTACTTGATATGCTTCCTATATATGGATGTCTCACCCTTAGTCCCTTTTGCTTGTTCACTGTATAACCCAGCAGAAGTCCAGTACTTCATAAAGTTCTTCTTTACTCTCCTCATAAGATCCAAGATATAGTCACCCTTATTGTTATACTTATAACAGTTGTCCCAAATGTATTGAACATCTTTATAGACATCCTCCGAATTCATATACTTTTCATCTTTTCAAGATTGCTGCATATAGTTCCAAAATCCATTGGTGTGTCTATGATATCGAAATAGTCCTGGTTCCAGGCAGCAATGACATTAGACACAAGTCATCATAATTAAAAAAGAAAAAAAAAAACTCCATGCTTTTGTTCCAAGTTTCACAATGAATCACATTAGTTTCCATGGCTAAACAAATATCATAGATCCTTATAAAATAACCCCAATGCCTACCAAGAAAGAGAAAGACAGCAAGCACATGCCAATCAATAACAAATATCCACTTAGTTTCTATAGAAATCATGTCAGGTAAAATCTAGTACTAGTAGTAATTGCTTTTACTTCTAATTTTTGTCTTTCCTTCATGGTGGGTGAAGATAAGTTATAGTATTAAACAAAATCTCTTAAGTATGCATGATGCAGATGATTGAGTAAAAGAAATTTAACAGAACTCAATACTGAAAAGGGTGCAAAGATTAGGTTTAGGTGCAGAAGTTGAGGAAGGCAAATATTTGATGCATTAAGGGAACCAAACACAAAATATGTGTCATCTGGATGAACCAAAAAAAAAAAAAAGATCCATGAAAAAGTTTCTTGAACATATTTGTACTTACAGGAATTCCCAAAGCTTCAGGGTTAACAGGAACATTAAAGGGCTCAGCAGCATCCATTTTCATTACCTTCCTTATAACCTGTGCAGAAGAAACAAACAAACGAAAAAAGAAACACACGCACCAAATCGATTAATAGTTGAGAATGTAAAGCTTGGACAATAACCAACTAAAACAAGAAGGAAAAGCAATATGAAAGTTCCAACACACCACTAAGGAAGCATCCAATTCCTGTTTATTATATCGGGGATTCTGTTGAGGGGCCTTTCTTCTTTTGGGTGGGTAATCTCAGTGGAAACTGACAAAGGTTTGCTTGCCTGGTCAGCATTTAATCCCAAAACCTTTGAAGACTTAATTTTTATGCTACCAGCTTTCTTTGATGGAGCACCTAGTTTCATATCAAGCAATGAAATTGCACTATCTTCCATTCTCTCGGCATTCGCACCTTGTTTGTCAAGCCCCTGTTGCTGGCTACTCTTGTCAGTATCACTTTGTGTGGGAGCATCAGATGAGGTGGGTTGGGAGTCCAACATTTTTGGTGTCCTGAGCTTCACCTTAACACGCCCAACAGATTTCCCAGCAGCCTTATCAATGGAACCATCAGGATTTATGTTAGCAAGATTGTAATGTTGCTGATCCGTCCCAGTGGAAGAAGGTGTGTCAACTTCCATTCCAGAGTTATCTTTATCATTATCAACACCAAACTCATCCAAACCAGAGGTTTCTTCCTTATTTTGACCCCCTTCATTTCCAAGGGCCTCATTACCACTGATTGCAGCGTTTGTGGTGCCCTTTGGCTTCCCTTTCTTATGCCCACGCTTGCGCTTCATGTTCTGAGGGTGCTCTAAAACAAATTGAGACCAAAGATAAATCACCAAACTACAAAGTACTAAAATTTATGCATCTCAAGGTCATGAAAACTTTCAAAACAAAGTACTAAGCTTAAGACCTGTGTGATTTTTGTACAAACATATGTTTCCCAAGAACAAGAGCAAGATTTGAATGGAAAGGCTTAAGTTTTAGCTAAATTAAACTAAATTATCAAGTAAAGCAATTAAAATATCAAATAAAAAACACGTTTTTTTTAAGAGAAGGAAAGGAAGCAAGTTACATAGTTGAGCAGAGCAATTCCAAGGTGCAAGAATTCGTTATTCGTACAAAGGGGTGGATGTCTTTCGTGACCAAAACGTAACTGTTGAAGAATTGGGTTGGGTCCGAAATAGACGGGTGCACTAGTAACTCTGCGAAGCCTTCAATTCACGGCGGTCATGTAGACGGTGGAACACGGCGACACCACGGGAACAGGAAACCCCATCTCCTATCGTCTCAAATCTCAACTTTAAACGATTCGTTTCATTAGGATCTAGGTTTTTTAATTAATAGATATATATATACATGTGTGTAATGTATTATGGATAATTATATTCTAAAATTCACCATTAAAATAAAAATAATATCATATAATTATATTTTATAAGATTTTATACTGATTTAAAATTATTTAATATCTCAATTTATTTATATAAAAAATACCTTATCTAGACTTTAAAACATGTGAAAAATATTTGATTATAAACTTCTTATCTAAATTTTATAAATCTGTTAAGGTAATGAATAATTGTAATTTAATAAATAAATTAATAAAAATTACATTCTGAGTGTTATTAACCATTAAACACGCGAATCAGTTGATAAAATGTTGTATCAGTTTAATCAATGATCTCGAACAAGATTATCTCTTGTTGGGATATATGTGTTACATTCATTTAGTTTGATTCCTCCTCTTATACACATACCACTACAATAGAGTTATGATGTGTGCCATTTGTATTTTCAAAATAGATAAATTACTAAGTACTTTTAATGTATAATATATACTTCTTAAAATATAAGTAAATGTTAATTATAAGATTGTATACCTATGAATATTTGATTTATTAAATTTGGTGTATGTGATTAACTTTTAATATCATATTATTCAATCATTATATTGCTAAATTGATATTTTATAAAAATTTATTAAGTGAAATAACTTTAATAAGAGTACTTATTCTTAGAGAAATTTCATCCCCACCCAAAAAATATTTGATAGAAATTTAATTCTTTTAAAAATATGTATCTTTTTAAGTTATTCAATTAAAAAATATTGTTATCACTATTTCATATAAAACACTTATCCACAAGAAGTGTATTTTCACTCTATAATATAAGTATTAATAATTTTTTAGGAAGATATTAACATGTTTTTACATAATGTAAGATCATTATCGAGCGATGCATTTTTATGAGTTTAATTTATTTACATTATCAATGTAAAATAATTTCACACTATTATCTAATGTATTATTACGTCATTTAATGAATATGATACTCTATATATTATTAAACTCGAAGAATGATTTGAATAATATAAAATATACTTGATATTGTGATTTTGAGACTATTGTGCTTTTAAGTATAGTTTTTTCTATGTGAAATATAAATATGTAGCAATGTGTTGACGACTTATATCGTGTTTGGATTACGATTTGAAAAAAAAAAAAAATAAACGTACATTTAAGACAATACATCAAAACTAAATAATCATTCGATTGAGTTGGTACAAATGAAATCCAAATATGATACTTATTAAGCTTCGCATTACGTTTTATTTGTTCAAGGAGACACGCACTTCTTCATATATGACTAGTTATATAGGTCATTTCTTTTTGAAATTTTGGTGCTGAATTGAATCTGGTGATAAAGACATACTCCTGCAGTGGCGGTGACTTGCAAAATGGAAATTGTTTCATTTAAGTTAAACAGATGGTTACTCTAACATACAGCTCTCATAACTCCACCATTCCCACACGCCACGCATTTGATGTTGTTTAGTTTCATAATTAATTCTAAAATGGAAACAGTTAACATGCAAATGCAATAAAAAAACAGATTAATACATAATCAGATAGTCATTCTCTAATCCGCATAGGAATTGAATTATAATGATTGTAACACTAACTACTCGAATTGTAAAGTATAATAATAATGCACATTATTGTGTTTTTATTATTTAATAAAAAAAAAAAGCTGGTAACATTGTCGCTAGCTCGTTCGGTCTCAATAAAAAACGTGAGGAATAATGTTATATGACGAAATATATAACATTATTAAAATGAAATGAAATAAAATAGGCGGCGTCCATCTTCAAATTCAAAACACACACACGCGATGGGTTGAATGATGTAGCAATTCAAAAGTAGATGGAGGAAACTCCATGGAAACAAGAAATGAAGTACCACGAAGACAAGCAATTAACAATTAATTAAGTAATCCATTTCCGTTCCTCTATATATGTTATCCATCAATTAATGAACTAAGTAGTATTTCGCCTGTTCCTCCCCGGCCCCAACCACATAAGTGGTTAATTAATTATCATCAAATCAAATTAATGTCGTCGGTTAGACAGCGAGGTGCATCTGCTTCTGCCACCAATATTGATAATGATAATCAATCAGCTGAGGCGGAGAAGGACAACACGAGAAGAAGTGCACTTTCTCAAGCTCTGACCAGCACAGCCAACTTAGCCAACCTGCTTCCCACCGGCACCCTCCTTGCATTCCAGATCCTCACTCCTGTCTTCACCCAACAACGGCGCCTGCGACTCCGTTACGCGCATCCTTACGTTGCTCCTCCTTCTCCTCCTCGCGCTCTCTTGCTTCCTCGCCTGCTTCACTGACACCGTCAACGCCCAAGACGGACGTGTCTACCATGGCCTCGCTACCTTCAAAGGCCTCTGGCTCTTTGACTATGACTACTCAGCTGGGCCTGGGCCTGGGCCTGGGCTTCCTGATTTGAGCAAGTACAGGATAAGGCCCATGGATTGGGTGCACGCGTTGTTGTCTGTGCTGGTATTCTGTGCGGTGGCGTTGAGGGACAAGAATGTGTTGAACTGCTTCTACCCGGACCCTCTCCATCAAACTCAAGAGGTCCTCGATATTGTCCCCGTCGGGATTGGCCTTCTCTGCAGTTTGCTCTTTGTCGTCTTTCCCACCACGAGGCACGGCATTGGCTACACCATACACCTACCAAATAATTATACTTGTAATTTTCTTCTTTCTTTTGTTATGAATTAATATATATTCTTTCTTCAGGGGATCGAGAATAATCCGTTTAATTGTCTTAATTTCTGTATTAATTGTTTATTTATTAGCCATTGAATTAAAAAAGGAAGAGTTCATTAATTAATTAGACTCCACTCCCACGGCTTTCTTTCTTTTTCAATTCATCAGCTGATCGATCTCTAGCTAGTTATATATATTTGTGAAGCAATCACATGTATAGTATATAATTAATTGTGATGGCATGGATTAATTCTACTTTAAAATACACAAACAATAACCCATATATACCGTTACTTGGTTTAATTATATATGTTGACTTTGAGGGAGGGAGGGAGAGCTAGCTAGCTAGCGCACACTGGATATATATTTAACTAAAGTAAAATGATGCTTCTACGTACAAGTACATATTCATCAGCTAGCCTTCCACGCAACCTCGTTTTCATTTCTCTTTCACTCTTTAACGTTAATCTTCCAATTCTATTATATATACCAATATTTGTAAACTCTTTCACAAGGGATGACTTCTTCAACTGTACTTTCATTTTACAAAGTTAATTATCATTAAATTTAAATTTAAAATAAAGTAATTTATACTTAAATATAGTTTATCCAAAAATTGATTTATGTATAAATAAATGTTTTTCTTTTTAATATATTTCAAACCCCAAAACAAATACAAGTGTTTAGGAAATTACTGCAATATAAACATCCTCTGTATATTTGACTTCAGATTAAAAAATATAATTAAACTCAAGTTTAAATCTTTTAATATAATTATTTATAATATTACAAATGTGGGTTTATCACATTCTAAAATTAAACCAAATATACTCATATAGTATGTTTATGAATCCGTCTTAATCCACGTTTAAGCCCACACACAAGTATTTGTTACGTTTCTATAAACGTATTCTCAGAATTCGTAAAATCCAATTTCTGTTGGATTCACAAACACACTAATAGTTGTTTCCAAAACAATATTCAAGTGAATTGGACACAAAAGCTACACTTTATAGCTTAAGAGTAATAGTGCATGAATATGGCATCAAATTAAAAGTGCTATATCAAATATCAAATGTGTATAAAAGGTTGTATGTTTGAATTTTTTTTTGCACCTACCTAAGTGTATGTATTTTCACTCAAAAAATATATTAAACCCTCAATTTGGTATCTAAAAAATTTGAGATCTGTAATATTTATCCTTGACAAATAAAATTAAAGTATATTTTTATCTTTAAAAGATAAAAAAGTCACTCAATTTAATCATTTTAATCTTGTTTAATACTATTTTAATCTCTAAAAATAATTAAATTGAATAACTTTTTCATCTCTCAAATAAAAAATGTATTTTCAATTTTCAAGATTAATATAATTGAGAGACCTCAAAAAAGTGGAATATACATTTAACCTTTTTATTAAAACAAACCAAACATACCATATATCTTGCGGTGGCTTTTACCATGGTGACTTCCAAAAAGGGACCATGCATGGTCCTTAAAATTTATCTACTGTTAACCCCTAATAAAACCATATTAGAGTACGAAAAATCCTGGGAAATTCACCATCACGAGGCTGCTAGGCCTAGCCAAGCTTGAAGAGGTGAGTTTGTTCATCTTCATTCCCTCTCCATCCTGCAACCATTATTACATCTCTTAATCAACCAATGCATGATTACACCAAATCCAGACTTTTGTTTTTCTTCATTAACCCTTTGTGCTCATCACTGCTCATGATTGACGGACTTCAAGGCAGGAATGAGCTCACAACAGTCCCCATATCGCCACAGGAGCCTGATGGGTGTAGTCTTGTAGCGTCGGAGATGATCGCCGGAAACGCCGCTTGAATACCCAACAACGCTTTACACGGTCGTGCGCTTCTTTGCTGCTTACAGTTCCCTCATCGCGCTGCCAGGAGCTCCCAATGTGAGCCATCACACAACCACACCATACCATCGTCGATGTGTTGGTCGTACCGTTCATAGATCTGCATCGCAAATCGGTAGCACCAGAGTCATTCTCCTCGTTCTCCATTCAAGCACGCCCATGTTGTCCATCATTCTTCTCCCTAGACCCTAAATCCACGCATCCTTATTTCAACCCTTTCCCGGACCACCATAGTCAAAACTAGAGCCATTTGCAACAGAGGATAAGTGGTGTACCGGGTGTTCCTCTTCCTCATGAATCCCATGAATCTGTACCAGATTGAGAGTCATTTCATTTAGTTGTATGCTTCAAATAGTGAAATGAAGTTCTTCCACATAGAAAGTGCTTATAGAGGAAGAGGGAGTGGTGTTGGCTGCACAGAGGAGAGACATGAAAGGAACGGAGAGAGAAGAAAAGGGAAGAGATGCTAAAGATATATATGATAGTTTGTTATGACCATTTTGCAAATTTCCATTTTTTATATAGCTATCAATCTCAACCATTAATAGTTTTTTAAAGAGATAATCTAATGGTGTTAAATGAGGAACCATGGATGGTCCCCTTTTTGAAGGGACCATGTTAAATGTCGCCTATATCTTGCTATCAAAACCCATGTTCATGCGTAAGATTAATAAAGAAAGTAACTAAACAAGTATTGAAACATAAAATTATAATGAGAAGAGAAGGATGCAAATGTTGGTTTAGATTTGACAAAGATCAAGTTCAAACAAGCTTAAAGTATTGCGGCTGAGAAGGGGATCAGTCATATGGATTGAATGAATCTGATTCAAAGATAGCTGTGGATTTGGTGTCTAAGAGCCCGTTTGGTGCACGGATAAGAGACATGATATGATAAACTTTATCCTATCCTGTCACTTATCATGTGTTGTTGCACCAATATGATTGATAACTTTATCATGTTGTCTACTTTTCCCAGAGAGCGGAAAGAGGGGGAGGGGGGAGCGGGGGCGTAGGGGAGGAGTGAGGGAGGAGGGAGAAGGAGAGGAGAGGATGAAGAAAAAAAAGAAGAATAAAGAGCAGAGAGGGAGATGACGATACAGACAAAACTCTTCTCTCTCTCCTCTTTCTATCTCCTCTCTCTCTACTCTCTCCTCTCCTCTCCTCTCTCTCTTCCCTCTTCCTCTCTCTATTCTCTCTCTCTCTCCTCTCCCCATCTTTCTCTCTCCTCCTCTCTTAATAACGATTTGTATGGTAATTTTAATATTAATTTTTATATTTTTAGCAATTTTTTTTTGTAAAATAAATTTAAATATTTTTTAATAAAAAACAAATTTTTATTTATGGTGCTTGCTGAAAAGAAAAAAAATAATTTAAATTTGTAATAAGGGTAATTTTATCATTTTAATATCTTTATATCTTATCCTACCATAATCTGTCCATCTCAAACGTGGGATATGATAAAATAATCATATCTGTCTTCTTATCCTGATGTACATCAAACGTATGATAAGATAAGCTTATCCTGCTCTTATCCTATCATGTCACTATCCAACTCTCTTATCCTATCCTATCATATCCTATCATGTGCACCAAACGGGCCCTAAAGGTTGTAATGTTGACCATCCTTGCAACCAAATTGTCCAATTCTTAGAAGTGCTATGCAGGGTCATCCAAATATTTTATTAACTCGTGTCTTCAGGAAAGCAAATCTTGCTGACAAACTAGCTAATTTAGGCCTGCATTCTTCTTTAGGCCTTAGGATGCTTCAAGATCTACCAAATGTTATAGCCAACCTTCTATGGCAGGATATCATAGGGGTATCTTTTAATTGTTTTGTCTTGTTGTAGTTTTGGGCTTTGCCCTCCATCATAAAAAAAAAGGCTTAAGTATTGATTTGATTTGGCATTTTGAAAGACAAAATTAAGACTTGGATAAGACTTTGTTTCTTATAATTTTTGCGCAAATTATGATTTCTGACTTGTAAACAAAAAATCAAATATTTTTTGGTCGAAAAAATAAAATAATAAAGAGGCTAAAACAACAGTGTTTTTTGTCAAATAGATCTAGTACGCCTTGGAGAGAAAATTGGGCTAGGACTAAAAGCTCATGTTGCATTTTTTTGGGTCTAAAAGCCCATGTTAACAGTCCAAAAAGAGATACCAGGCCATGCACCTTGGTGAAGAAAAAAAAAAAACTAATTAATGAAACCAAAATGTAAGGGAAAGAAACCAAATGATTAATGAATAGGACAATCAAATCTGACATGTATATTATTATACATATAATAAAATAAATACAAATGAAGAACATGCAGAACCCACTGTGATATTGAGCCTCCCTCATCCATCTACTCGAGCACTCCTTTTGAAGAAGTGCAAAACGATAGTAATTATTATATTCTACACCTCTTTATGGTTACCATACCATATATCTCTCTCCATATATATGACTAAAGAAAATCTAACCCCTTCCCCCTCCCAAAAGAAAGTTAAGATTTTAATTTGTTCCACATAGACAGGCTAACAAAACGAAGCACATATAATTAAGATGAACATTTACGTACCCAATTAAAAAGAAAGAAAAGAAAATTGCATTTTATATATAAGATTAGAACTAAACGAAAAGGTCTCGTTTAAAAGTAGGAGGACAAGGTTTGGGTTTGTCAATTTTTTTGGTTGGTGGATGAGATTGAGAAGTGGAGGAAGAAGAAGATTGATAATGAGATGATTGCGAGAGGGAATTCAGAGAGCATCTGAACGACTTCCCTCATGGTGGGTCTCTCCACACTGTTCTCTTGTAAGCATAACATGGCAATGAACAACATGTGCATCGCTTCCCTCTTGGCACCACCGTTAGTCTTGAATCAATTATGTTCATAACCTCTTCTTTGCGCCCACCATTCGTTGCTTTCTTGCACCATTGCACAAGATCCATCCTCCCCGAAATCCCCACCGGTTTCTTCCCTGTTAGAAGCTCTAATAGAACCACTCCAAAACTATAAACATCACTCTTTTCATCCACCCTCAATGTATAAGCATATTCTGCACCAGTATTAATTCAGCCAAATTAGTATTAGTAATTACTTAATTACTACGTACTCCATCATAATAATTAATTATAATCACATATAAAATACAATTGACTCAAAATATGAATTGGCCCATCCAATTGGAAAGACAAAATCATGACAAGTTGGAAGGGAAGCCCAAAAAACGAAAAGAAGGTGTCAGGTTGGCCTCTGAGTCTGAAGAGAAGAGAAGAGTCCAGCAAAGTGAAATGAATGAAGCTAGGCAGTCTCCCCTGTACACATATTCCATTGTGTTGTGTTCCTAAACAATTCTCTTCTCGAAAAAATTCCATGTATCATTCATCGCACCCTTACTTTACCAAATCCAGCTATATCTCCTTCCCCACTTTTTCTTATATACACTAACTCTAATTATGGGTGTTCTAGAGAAAGTTCTGGTAGAGCATGATTATGCAGCTTGGATTGTCATCATGGGACTAGTCTTCCGGCCAAATGGATCACATGATGCAGGAATTTAATTTATTATGAAGATAAAGTGGATTTCCCTGCCGTGCCGTGCAATCATGAGATTCCTAGACCAAATTGTTTAAACCATTAGATGAATCTATACATCCACACTCGTGGGCCTCTAATTGATTGGACATGTGAGATTACTAGTGATCCCATCAAAATATATTAATCCAGCAAAAAACATTCACATCTTTACTAACTTAACGACCAAACTAACTACTGCTACAAAGATATTTAGGAACCTCATATATAAGTCTGTTTGTATTTTATTTTTATTCTATTTTCTGTTTTCTAAGGAAAAAATTGGAAATATAATTTTTTTTTCCTGTTTTTCCTTTGTAAAATTTTAAAAAACAGGAAACAAAACATGAAATATGACATTAAAATGCAAACCAATTACGTTACATTGTACACTAGATTTCATAATTAACAATTATCTTTAAATATTAACAGCGGTTAACATTAAGTTAACAGTGTAGGTAATGGCATTGTCATAGATCAACAAAAATAATAGTGAGTGAGGAAGAGAAGAAGAAGAAGAAAGAAATCATGCTTACCAGGTGCAATGTAGCCATAGGAGCCTGCAATGGAAGACATGTACCGATGCCTCCATCCACCAAGAACTTAGCGAGGCCGAAATCAGCCACGTGTGCTTCGAAATTGGAATTCAACAAAATGTTGTTGGATTTCACGTCTCGGTGGACGATCAAAGGTGAACAATCATGGTGAAGGTAACAGAGTCCTTTAGCTGAGTCAATGGAAATTTTGTACCTCAAGTTCCAACTCAAGAATGCACCTTTTTTCCCATGCAATGACTCCCCTAAGCTCCCATTCCTCATGTACTCATACACCAGCAGATTGGTCTCTTTGTTGGAGCAGAATGCAACTAGCCTCACTATGTTTCTATGCCTTATGTTTCCTAGTGTTTGAATTTCAGCTCGGAAGCCATGATCATGGCTGTTTGCTCCAAACCCAGAAGCTTTTTCACTGCAATTTCGACCCCATTTGGCATTTTTCCATGGTAAACAATCCCAGCACCTCCTCTTCCAATCACATTCCCATCTTTCACACATTCAAGAATGTCCGAAACTGTGAATTCCACCTTTTGAATGCAGTCATCTTCCATGAACCTGGACCTTTCTTTTTGAAAGACTTGGCCTTTATAATGGCTGCAATGGCAAATACTAAGGAACATATCAATAGGCCAAGGGCAAATATTAGCTTAAAATCTGAAGCGTTTTTTCCAGGTGGGGATGTGATTCTGCTCAAATTACAAGGATTGTTCAATAGAGAACCGCAAAGTTGAGGATTGCCGCGAAAGATGAGGCATTGAAGAAGCCAAATTGCCCTGACTCTGGCAATTTACCAGAGAATTCATTGAAGGAGAAATCAGCAACAGTGAGGCTTTTCATGGAACCAATTGACCTTGGGATGGTTTGGCTCAAATGGTTTCTTGACAAGTTCAAGTAATTTAAAATGCGGATATTGGAAATCACAGGTGGGATGGAACCTGAGAGGTTGTTCTGGCTCATGTCAAGGTAGGTGAGATGGACACAGTACCCAATTTCAGGTGGAATTTCTCCGGATAATGAATTTCTGCTAAGGTCAAGCTTAAGCACTTGATTGAGTCCTCCAATGGAGGGTGGGATTGGACCTGAGAACTGGTTTCCACTGAGAAGAAGGATTTGAATGGAGGAGAAATTTGAGAGTGAATATGGTAAAGGACCAGACAAGGCATTGTTTGACAAATCAAGTTGTTCTAAATGAACAGGCTGAGAGGAACTATTACCATTTTCTGGCAAAGTTCCTGACAAGTAATTGTTCTGTAACTCAGCTAGATTTAGCTTAGGAAGGTAAAGAAATCCATTTGGAATGCTACCATTCAGGTAATTCTGTCCTAATCTCACTCTAGTGAGACTGTAACATGTTCCCACACCTTCAGGTATGGGTCCAAAGAGGAAGTTATTGAGAAGAATCAAAATCCTGAGCTGGTTTGAGGAACATAGGTGAGGAGGAATGAAACCAGTGAGCTTATTGGAGGACAAATCAAGCACTTGAAGCTTCCCACTCAGACCAAGGTTCTGTGGAATTTCTCCTGTGAAGTTGTTCATCCACAGCCCAAGTGTCTCTAAATCTGGCAAGTCTGCAATGTAGTCTGGTATGGACCCATGTAACCTGTTGAGGAAAAGATTGAAAAGCTTGAGCTTTTTAAGGTTGATGAACTCAAATGGGATTTCCCCAGTGAGTGCATTGCTGGAGAGATCAAGGTTCACCAAATTAGTCAAGTTGGCTAGCTGTTTTGGTATAGAACCTGAAAGCTGATTGATATGCAAGTAAAGGGTGTCTAGCTCCTTCAAGTTTCCTAACTCTCTTGGAATTGGACCATCCAAATCACAGCTTGAGAGATCCATGTGAACTAAATTTACCAACTTTCCAAACTCCACTGGAATCCCACCTTCAAAGGAATTGTAATAGCCCAAGTAAATCTCCCTCAGGTTACTCAGATTGCCCAACTCACCTGGGATTTTCCCACGAATGTCATTTCCTGCTAGTGAGAGATATTCCAGACCAACTAAATTTCCATAGCTTTTTGGGATTTCACCATAAAAAAGTTCCCACCAAGATCCAAGTACCTAAGCCTCTTCAAATTCAGAACCCCCAAAGGAAGCAAGGAAGTTAAGTTATTGTTATAGGCATCAACAACTTGTAAGTTGTCCATGGTGGAATAGTCCCAATCTAAGTCACCACTGAACTGGTTATCGGAGATGTTGAGAAATTGAAGGTTGGTCGAGTTGGGATGTGAATGGTGCCAGTGAAGTTGTTTCCTGCAAGGGAAAGGTGTGTGAGCCTATCAAGTGTTGAAATTGAAGGAGAAACAGAGCCAAATAGATTCAAATCTGTTAAGTCCACCGACACAACTCGTCCCCGGTGGCATTGAATTCCAAACCATGAAGAACAAACTGAGCTGAAATTGGCAGTGTTCCAAGTGTTTAGAATTGGGTCTGGGAATTGGAATTCTTCTTTGAGTGAGACTAGGACATGGAAATCACTGAGCAAGGATGAAGCAGAAACAGAGGAACCCAGAAACAGAGAAAACAGAGTGAAAACAATGAAGGTCAAGGGATCATGTTTTTGTTGGAATGTGTTTAGCAAGATTGAGTTTTGAAGTACTCGAAGCAAAGACGACAGGTTTTAAACGCTCGACAAAAGGGAAGAAAAGTGACAGGAATCTGAGAAACTTCAAGTGTGTAAGGGCTAAGGAATCAAACATCTTCAAGGAAAAAGTCTTGAAATACAAGGAAGAAGCTAAACCCCTCTTTTTCTCTCTTTCTCTTTTCCTTTCTTTTGTTATCTTTTCTTTGAGAGCAGAGAACGAGAAGATGATGAATTCATATTCTGCCAGAAAAAAAGGGTTATACTTGTTATCTATCTATCTATATTAGCTTGCTTTATGGTTTTATTAGGAAAAGCTCACAGGCAGAGGAAAAGAAAGCTAAAGAAAAGGAAAGAAGAAAGGGAGGACATGGTTTCTGAAAATTGTTAAATGGGTGAAACAATGAACTTTTTTTTTTTTTTTTTTTAAAAAAAGCCGTTGGATAACAGAAATTTAAAGTTCAGATTAGGGCAACAAAAAGTAAAGGGTGATGCTCTCTTTCTTTCCTCATTTGTATGAAAAATGCCCTTTAGCTTTAATCAAAGGATGCCTCTTTATTGCTTTGAATAAGAGAGGTGATGGAATTGCACTTTCAGTGATTCAAAATGGCTGAATTGCCCAGACATTTCTGCTAAATGGCTATCTATCTTCCATTCCACCATAGTATGCTAATGCTAATGCTATGAATTTTTTATTACAGAAAAAACAAAAAATGGAAAAGTGAGTACTGCAATAAGTGGTTGCCACTGTTCCAGACTGCCTCAAAGCAACAGTTACTTACAGTATAGTATAGTGGCAAGTGGGACTCAAAATTGTATTCAGCCTTCCCTATAGCTACCCACAAGGCACAAGCTACTAACTTTGGGTTAGTTACTTAGTTTACATGGAAAACAAGAGATGCCTTCCTTACTTTGCCTCAATCTGAAGTGAACCATATATAGTAATTAGGTAATTTTTTGGACAAATTTACTACATATGATATATGTGGCTTTATATGTAAATGTCTATTTTGGGTTTCTTATAAATGATAACTGAAAAATGGTAAAAGGAAGGTTCTATAGGGAGTAGCTTTGGCATTAATTATTAAACAACTTATAGAGGAAAAGACATCCATGAGCAATATGAGGTCGTTGATAATGAATGGAGGACCCATTAAAAAGTGTTTATGATATTATTTATGATTATCATTGCCTCTCTATGCTGTCCTCATCAGATGTGTCAATTTTCATTTGGTTGAGCAATAAATGAAATTGAAGGCTACTTTGCATTGCATGTCATTGTGGATGTCTGGTATTTCATATCTCAAAATAAAATAGTTTCCCTTCCCAAGCAAAGGGTAATGTACTATGACACATCATACTGGCACAATTGTAACCTCTCTTTTGCAACCTATAATCTCGAAATTGGAAACATTTATGTGCCTGCAACAAGCAGAGATTGTAAGAAGTAAAAGATGATGATTATTAATAAATCATGACAATGTAGTCTGAATGATCAAATTATAATTTGTTTCCAGATGGATGGAACCAGTGGAAGCTTTTTTTGCTTCAACTTTATTCTTTCTTCTTCCCTTGCCCTACAGGGAAGGGACCAATTGTCAATGAAATGGGGGAGGGTGTTTTTTAGCTCTGCTTTAATAATAATAATAGTATATAGAGATGGAATAGTCTTAAAGAGAGGGCTGAAAAGTAAAAGTGGAGATAATCTTCCTTTGATCTTCCACTAGTCCAAAAGAAAAGCAAAAATAGTGAACCCGCCCCTCTTTCTTTCTCACATGGAAAAGAGTGCTGTTGTATTAAGTTGAACTCTTTCTCCCTCGAAATTAAGGAAAATCCATGACCCTTCATGTCATGGGAAAGAGTGCTCTTGTTTTAACATGCACCAATCTTTTGAAGCGTCATTGTCTTGTAGCCTGCCCCCTCTCTCTCTATCTCTAAGGTTAAAGACCCTTATATATATTGTGGTCACTTAGCAATTATACAAATTGAAGGGCAAGTCTATGCTAAATTCCAAGCAGGAGAGCAACAATATAACTTCACTTTTGCATAAATCTTCCATGTCCCGTCTTATTTAGCCACTACAAACACTTTACAATTTTTATTACATTATTATTATTATTAAAAAATGAAAAATTTTTTAAAGGAAGTAAAGTGATTGGCCATCCTTGTCAAATGTGGATGATGCTGTGATTTGTTAAATTGCGCGCATGCACATCCTTAGAAACATTATTCTTCTTCTCAGTGAGTGTGATCTGTAACTAAAAGCTGGTCTAGTGTGTTAGAAATTACAGATAGATAAAGAGATGCGAAAGGAAGAATGGATTAACAAAACATGCATGCATGCTTTTCCATCACAGCATCACCCAAAAGGAAAGAATTAGGTTCGGTTCTGAAAGAGTCAGAGCAGAAGGTGCTGCTAGGAATGTCAATGGAAGAATCTCCCATTAAACAAACCAATTTAATTGTCAAGAATGGGACCATAGTCACATGTAATGTAAGTCTCTGTTCCAATAAATCAAATCAAATCATTTGCATATGCACCTTAGTACCTTACTTACTTGTACTGATCGAGTTGAAGAAAAATAATGAATGTGACATAGAAACAGAAGAAATTAAAATCGCCTCATGCAATTAAAGATTTGCATAAGATTGACGTACAATATTGGTCAGCCACAGGCAATGTGTTTGTTTGATGATAGTACTGCCAAAGTTTCCCAATCTGAAATCATTCATGTATGACAATTTGCAATGTACATGTGTAGAGAACACGCTCCAATCATTGGGAAACATAGTGCATCATTATTCATCGAAAAAGAACTAACAACTTCTCTTCTCACATGCTAGCTAGCTCTATGTCTGCCTCTGCAATTTCAGGGAGAAAAGCCGCAAAAAAGCAAGCATCCATATCACTCCTATGTCCAAAGTTCAAAAGATTAAGACTTTAAAAAGGTTGGGGATCGAATGTAAATGCAAGCATCGTTACCTTGATCTTTAGCTCATTTGCAATTTTTAATTTGGGTTTTTTTTGTTTACCATAGTATCCTCCCACCCGATAGGTAAGAGATTAATCTCCCGCCTCCCGGGGTACTTTTCAGGCGCAAAGCGGGTACTCCTCTCAATTTATAATTGGGCTTTGCTACAAGGTTTATTATTCTCTTGTATAAATTTCTCATATATTCATTTTGATAAAATTTTATATGGCAGGCTATAATTAAGTGATCAACTATTAGGATGTCTTCTGGGAAAAGATACTTGCACACTAAAAAAAAAAAGGTACGTGTAGAAGAAAAATAGAAAAAGTTAAAATGAAATAAAGGGCAAGATAATGAGATACATCTTATCATGATGGAAAATGAATGGACAAATAAAATTAAAATGAGTACGAAAAAAAAATCGATCTCTTATTGCAATTTCAATGATATAGAAGAATTAGTTAATATGACACGTTTTAAGTGATCAACTAAATACATTGTATATTGCTTGAGTACTCTTATCATAAAATCATGTGATTGTAGGATTAATGAGTGAATGTCTCACATTACTCTCATTTAATATATAGGAGTAAATTATACTACTTTCTATCTTATTTATAACAATTTTTAACCACTAAACAAAGATTAAGAAAGTTGGTTAATTTAGTTGATCACATTAAATTTGTCATGAATGTGCATCATTTTACATAATTACCCTTGAATTTATCGAGACTTATTATCTTTCTCTTTTCATTTAATTACTTCATTGTTTCATTCTCTTTCTATTCAATAGTTACTCACAAACCTCCACTAATGGGTTATTCTTGTAAAAAAACAATTATCGATAGGGACAATTTAAAAAGGTTCTTATAATAAGGACCAAGAGTAAATCTCCAAAAGGTTCTTATAAATAAGATCAAAGTATGTTTTTAAATAATTAAAAGATGTCCTAGACAACAAAAAATTATATATAAGTATATATTCTGGTCATTTTAGGGGTTTAATAATTTATCTTTAAATTTTTTATCTTTTGAAGTTTAAATTCACTGCCAGGAGTTACTACTGTCCCTAGGAAAGTACATATATGTTCTAGTAATTTAATTGGTAATGATTAGTAAATAGTTATTCATTAAGTATTGACTTAGCATAAAAGGAGATCTCTATTGAGATATAGCTAGTGGGATCAATGCAAGCCTTTTCCTGTTTCTTCTCATGCTTTATCTAATCTAGTCTTCTTCACTTGACTGATTAATTAAGTTACAGATATGGAACTAGAGAATACTATTAGTTAATTAAAATTTAAATATTAATTGGGTGATTAAGAAATGAAGATAAAATATTCTTGACTCACTTAATAGGTTATGCTTTTATTACATTGTGATCTTGACATATATTGTATGATTAGATTAGAGCTAGCTAGCCCTTTAACTTAATATAGATTGGATAGTCCCAACCCAAACTTGTACAGTATAGTGTATTATTGGAAGAGAATAAATTAAAACGGTTTTTCTAATCCGTGTAATATTGCACATGATAATAAAATAAAAGTGGAAAATTTTTATTGAGAATTACAATCATCACAACACTCAATGCATTGATAATGTTACTGGTTGTACTTTTTTTTATTATCATGTGCAATATTTCACAGGTTAAAAAAATCGAAATAAAAAGAGTAGTAACATTAACTATGATGAAGAGAGTGTGAAAAATGAGGGTACCGGACAACAAAATAATTGCTATGCATATAGTATATTAGAAAAGATGAATCAAGGTTGGGATGGTAGGCTCATAATTGCTGTTTGACTTCACTTGGAGAAAACAAATCACAATTGATGAAAGCCAAGCATAAGAAAGATCGATTGACAACTAAGGAGTCACGCCTGCCCTGCTTCAATTCCTTTAGCAAAGTCTTTTCTTTTCCTCAAAAGATCAGCTTAATTAGCTAGCTAGACCACAAATTAAGATCTCAACTCTGGGACTGCCATTTAGCTAGGAGTTAGTCAAGTCCTTATTCTTACAGCTAGCGTCCATTGGTTAGTTAAAGTAGTAGTAGTAAATAAAAACTAAAGATGAAGGAAAAAGGGGGTAAATAAAGGAAAAGGAAAAAAGAAGATATTGTTTCCTTTCCTACACACACACACACTTGTAAATAAAGCGATCGATCGAGCAATGAACAAAGAGACAAATTAAATCGGCTCCACCATTTTGTTTCAACTGAAAGGAAACTCCATCTCTGTTACTCAAACATATATATATATATATCACATTCTTCTTCAGGCTGGTTGATCAGAGTGAGTGATGCTCAAAGTCTCACCTATTCGAGACACAAAATTAATCATTTCTCTCTTTTATAAATTATGAATTTGATTCATAAAGTAGTAACTTGCACAGAACATGGATATCCATAAAAATCTTTATAATTTAAAATAATAATGAGAACAAATTTATGAGGGGTGCTTATTCTGCATTCAACAAAATCTAGTGGCAGATCTACATAGAAAAAATCTAATGGGCAAACTAATAGAATACACATACACATATAAATTAATTAAAATTAATAATAAAAGAACCTAAAAGCCTTAGTTTAATATAATCAAATACAAAGCAAAGCAGTACACTAGTGATGGAATTTTGTAAATGGGCCACTTAATAAGGGGAAGAAGGTAGCGGAAAAATGAAGGCACGCATTCCAAGTATGATCGCAGTAGTTCTCACTACAGTCACTCTTTAAGTAAAAAGCATGCACCCTGCAGCTAGCAGGGCAATGCATGACTCATCCCTTACCACTCATTGTTTTGTTTCAATGTTACAGTAGTTTACACTGCGTGGGTGTACGAATACGAACCAACCTCAAGATTCTTATATTATATAGTTTACACTGCGTGACTCATATATATATATATATATATATTATATATATTATATATATTTCTGTTAAATTAATCACGAAATAGCTCAATCTTTTTCACATTTTTCAAGGAAAAGCAAACATATTAAGCATTTAATTATACCACTATAACCTTGTCTGTCTCCAAAGCCCAACTCCACAAGCTCTGAAAGCTAAATAAGACAAAGATTGGCATTAATGGAACCGCGCGAAAAGCTAGCTCACTAACCTCAAAACACATGCCAGCAACAATTGAACCTCATAATCAGCAAAAGCTTTTGTTTCCTTGTTTGATATGCAAAACAAAATGAATTATATATATGCTTTCCACTTCCACATGTTTGGTATCTTTAATTTAAGAAGATTTTGTAGGATTTCTTTTTTTCTTCTTATTGCATGCCTTTGCAATTTAATTTCTCACAGGAATGCACGTACCCAAACAAAACTATAATTTCTTAATCTTCAAATATTTGTCCTTACTAGCTTGGTTTTCCATTCCATTTGACTCGTTGACTACCTTATGCACTACAAAGATTGCCCAAATATTATATGACCATTATATTAAATATAGTTTCGTTTACCCACTCCCTCTATCCCATGGTTTTAAATTGCATTGCGGCCCCGATGGCGGGCATTACAGTCATTTTAAAAATCAAACCGGTAATTGCGTCTGATCTGATTGCACACACTGCCGCAACCCTATTGCCATCGTATCACCTGATGATGCAGTGCCCAATTTAAAACCATACTCTATCCCTTTCAATAAGACACATGTGCATTGCGTATCTGCATTAAAAACCATTATTCAGTAAAATCCACAAGATTTTAAAAAGCTGCCAGATTTTGATATTTATTTTTCCTCAATGTGTTCTTAATTACTAATTGGGTTATATATATATCATGTTACCAGCTTAATTGGTAAGAAGTTTGAACTCTGATCCGGACCTCGGCGTAAGCAGCTCCTCACGAGACGATCGCCTGATCCATGTCCCGAACGTAAGAACCAACTCAATGCCGCGTCGGTCTAGACGATCGCCCAGCGTAATCGGTCGGATGCCCATACCACAACGACGAAGCCTCGGACCCTATGACTAGAGCCCCAAAAGTAGCTTACCTACCAAGTCTCATCGCATTTAATGCGCCCCCTACAACCCCCGATAAAGGTAAGAGTATCTGACACACGCCACCGGGGATTACGGCCGTAGCAGGAGAAGGGCGGCGAAGGCGTGCCTGCTCCACCTGCCATGTTCCCCCCTGTCGTAACACCCCATGACTATATAAGGGGCCTCACCCCCATAAGCCAGAGGTAATCAATCTATCACCATTCACCGTCATCATCTCTCCCACTAACTTGAGCGTTGGAGTGCCTTCGCAGGTACACCGTCGCGCACCCTGTACCGGAGCGACCACCGGAGAGCAATCAACCGCCTGCAGGGACCCTCGGTCCACCACGCTTAGCGCTCGGACCATCCACGTGATCTCGGCCACGATCATTTGGCGCCGTCTGTGGGAACGTGTAACAAAGTTCCACCATTTCTACCTCCTTTGCTGAGATTTGGTCCGCACATCCAAACATGGAAGCCACCAACAACCAACCCCCACCGCCTCATGCAGTAGCGCCGGTGGAAGAAGCAAGAACGAGGACTGACCCCCGTCAAACCTTGAGGGCCACTCCTCAGGAGACAACACCCTATGTGCACACCACCGGGAGTTCATCAGAGAGTTATCACCTAAAACCTCCCGGAAACATAGTCAGAAGGAGGAAGCCACCCAAGAAAACCAAGATTCCCCGGGCACCAGAGAAAGAAGAAGAAACAAAAAAAACAGAAGGGAAGAGGAGAGAAACCCCCCCCCCCACAAGCGAGGAGGAGCCACCCACCCCGCCAAGGAAGAGGAAGAAGAAGGGCGGGACCGTAAGAGAATTGGAGAGGAGGATCAAATAACTGGAATCCCTGGTTCCGGCAGCCCCGCGGAGGAGATCTCGCCGGAAAGAGGGGGGCAGGAGGAGCTCCACCTCCCGGAGGACATATCATACCAGGGACCTCCCCTCTCGGGAGTCCAACTATTCATCATCTGGAACCTCTTCGGACGAGGCATCCTCATCCGAGCGCACAACCGAGCGGATGAGCCACACCCGCAGACGTAGCCGAAGAACGACTCCCTCACAACACGAGGACACCCAGGCAGCGTCGGCCAAAAAAGAAAATGAAGAAGCAGTAAAGCCAAGTAAGGAGACAGAAGCGGAAACGCAAGCCACGCCCAAGGCTACCCGGTCACACCGATCGCCGAAACACACACCAGTCGTCCAGGTTGCTCCGACCGTCACAGCAACCCCCACGGCCACGACTTCGGACCTCCCGAGCCTAATCGCCTTGCATCGTCCCTTTACCTATCCCTTCACCACAAGACTGGCACAGGTAGAGATACCGGATAAATTCTTGAGGCCTTTTAGCAACATTGCCTCCTACACGGGGGAGACCGACCCAGGCCGACATCTGGACAGATTCTTCAATGAGATGCTTTTCTTGGGTGCTCAAGACGACATTATGTGCAGGAGCTTCTCTCGGACTTTGGACGAGGAAGCCTTGACCTGGTTTCGAACGCTCCCCCAAAACTCGTCGACAGGTGGGACGATCTAGCGGCAGCCTTCGCCAAAAGGTTCAGCATGGCTAACCAGATTCCCCGCGACTCCCACACACTCGCCAAGGTGAAACAAGGAGAATCCGAAACCCTGCGAGACTTTCTGGCTCGTTTCTACAAGGAGATCGCCCTCACACCTAACGTCGCGGACGAGGTACAGCTCCATTGCGCAGTCGAAGCACTGCGTACCGGCACCCCACTTGCTATCTCCCTAAGGAGGATCAGGGTCCACAATATGACAGCATTTCGGGAGCGAGCGGCGCAGTTTGTGAACGAAGAGCTGCACCTAGAAGGGACGACTAAAACGACGACCGCGAAAAAAGTCCGGGAACCAGAGAAAGAAGAAAGAAATAAAAAAGACAGAAGGGAAGAGAAGAAGAAGTTCAGGGGACGATACGAGGGCAACTATACCCCCTCAATAGCAGCCTTTCGAGGATTTGGCAAGAAGTCCACCATGCGGAGCTAGCCGAAGTTAAGAGACCCCCGCCGATCAAGTCCCCGATCGGCGACAAGAGCAGGTATTGCGCCTTCCACAAAAGCCATGGGCACGAAACTCATGACTGTTATCAGTTGAAGGATGCCATTGAGCAGCTGATCCGCGACGGGAACCTGGGCCGATATGTGAAGAAAGAGAAGCAAGATTGGGGCAACCGGGGACAGGGCGATCGGGGAAAGGACCGTAGATCACCCCCCTAGAGAAGAAAGAAGACGACACCGCTCCCAGTCACCACGGAGCCGCCGATAGAAAGGCAAGGGACAGATCACCGTCGAGAGATCAGGATCAACAGCCTCGGATCACTATCAACATGATAGCCGGGGGATTCGGCGGAGGAGGATCCTCAAGCAACTCAATGAAAAGAGCCCTGAGGGAGGTACAGCATGTGGATGACGACCGGTCCAGGACACGACGGCGCCACCACCGGCAACTCCCACCAATAACTTTTGATAGCAGCGACTTCGGCGACACTCTCCCCGGACACACGACCCCATGGTGATCACCGCCGTCATTGCGAAGGTCGTGAGGTAAAAGAGTTTTGATAGATCAGGGCAGCTCGGCCGATATCATTTACGAAAACTGCTTCGAGAAAATGGGGATCAGTAGAAGTGACCTCTTGCCATATGACAGCGACCTCGTAAGCTTCTCCGGCGATCGTATCCAACCCCTCGGGTACATGGAAGCGCTCGTCACACTGACGGGCAAAGGAGGAAGCAAGACGATCAGGAGCAAGTTCATTGTGGTCCCCTGCAAAGTTCTTACAATGCCATAATGGGAAGACCAAGCCTCAATGCCATAGGGGCAGTTGTTTCAACAGTGCACCTGGCGTTGAAATTCCCAACCAGAGAAGGAGGGGTGGCCACGATCAAAGGCGACCAACAAGCGGCAAGGTTTTGCTATAACCTTAGTCTAAAAAGCAGTCCACCATCACCAAGCACGAAGGCCCTGGTCACCAGGTCCAGGCATAATGTCTCCCTCGTTGACCTTGACCCTGACCCGAGGGTTGATTCGGGAGAAGACGGCCGAGGTTCGGAAAGAGTCTCACCAGAAGGAGAAACCTGCCCTATCCATGTAGGCGAGAAAGAAGGACAAGATACAAAGATGGGGGCTCAATTGCCCCCAGAATTCAAAAAAAAGAATGGAAAGCTGCTCGTGGATAACTCGGACCTATTTGCGTGGACGGCAGCCGATATGCCCGGGATTGACCCCGAGTTCGCTGCCACAAGCTCTCTGTCGACCCCAGGATGAAGCCGATCGCGCAAAGAAAAAGGAAGACCGGACCAGAAAGACAACGAGCCATCAAAGACCAAACAGCCGAGCTCCTGAAAGCCGGATTCATTAGGGAGATCCAATACGCCACTTGGGTTGCCAACGTCGTCCTGGTCAGAAAATCGAGCGGAAAGGAGAATGTGCGTCGATTACACTGACTTAAACAAAGCTTGCCCAAAGGATCCCTTCCCTTTGCCAAATATTGACAGGTTTAGTTGATAACTCCTCAGGCTACCGCTTTCTTTCATTCATGGTCGCTTATTCTGGTTATAACCAAATCCCCATGTACGTTCATGACGAGGAAAAAACTGCCTTCCTGACTGACGATGGCACATACTGCTACACCATGATGCCGTTCGGCCTGAAAAACGCTGGAGCAACATACCGAAGGATGATGACCAAAGTCTTCGACGGGCTGATCGGAGAAGTAGTGGGAAGTAGTAGTATATGCGATGACATCATCGTGAAAACTGCCGATGGAGGAGATCCTGTGGCCGACCTGGAGAAGGTTTTCCAAAGGCCTCGGCAGCACACATGAGGCTAAACCCTCTCAAGTGCACGTTCGGCGTCCGGCCGGCCACTTCCTTGGTTATATGCTAACAAGCAGAGGGATAGAGGCTAACCCGGCCAAATGCAAAGCCATCTTAGAAATGAAGAGCCCGTCGTCGGTCAAAGAGGTACAGCAGCTGACTGGAAGAATAGCAGCACTTACTCGATTCCTTGCCCGATCAGCCCACAAGTCCCTTCCGCTCTATCGGCTACTGAAGAAAGGGAAGCAATTCGAGCGGACTTCTGAATGCGAAGAAGCTTTTCAAAGCTTCAAAGAATCGCTGACCAAATCACCAATACTGGTGAAGCCCCAGCTTGGGGAAAAACTGTGCCTATACCTATCAGTGGGAGAAGAAGCTGTGAGCACAGTGCTCGTCAAGGAGTCACCAACCACTCAAAGCCCGATATACTTTACAAGCAAAAGCCTCCAAGGACCTGAGCTCAGATATCAGAAGCTTGAAAAGGCAGCCTATGCAATCATCAGTGCCGCTCGACGTCTCCGACCCTACTTTCAAGCACACCCTATCGTCGTCCGAACGGATTTGCCCATCCGCTCGGTACTGCACAAGCCAAACCTCGTCGGGCGGATGATCACTTGGGCAATCGAACTATCAGAGCATGATATTTCTTATGAGCTTCGAATAGCCATCAAGTCCCAAGTTCTCTCGGATTTCGTTTTGGAGATGACCGACAACCAAAGAGAAAAATCAGCCGCCTGGACCATCTTCGTCGACGGTTCGTCAAACATAAAAGGGGCCGGAGCAGAAGTGGTGCTAGAAGATAGCACCGGAGTAACTATTGAACAATCACTGAGGTTCGACTTCAAAACCTCCAATAATCAGGCCGAGTATGAAGCCTGCTTGGCTGGTTTACAATTGGCAAAAGATCTTGGAGCCGAAGAAGTTGTCCTTTGCAGCGATTCACAACTCATGGTCTCTCAAGTAAATGGTGAATACCAAGCCCGAGAACCCATCCTCCAAAAATATCTTGACAAAGTAAAAGAGGGCGGCAAGCGCGTTCAAGACGATCGAATTCCGGCATGTACGAGAGATCAAAATACTAGGGCCGACGTCCTCTCCAGGCTCGCAAGCACGAAGAAGGCAGGGAATAATAGGTCGGTCATCCAGGAGACACTCGCCAGACCGAGCATCAATGAGAAGCAACACTGCATGCAAGTCGATCAGGAGCCTGCTAGATACTCCGATCATCTCATACCTCCTCGATCAGGAGCACTCCCTGACGTTCGGAGAGAAGCCAAGAAGATAGAAAGACAAGCCGCCTGGTATACACTGGTGGACGATCGCTTGTACCGAAAGGGCTTCTCTTGCCCCATGCTCAAATGTTTAAGCCCTAGTGAGGCAAATTACGTGTTGGCAGAAATCCATGGAGGAAGTTGCGGTCAGCACCTCGGTGGACGATCGTTAGCTAAAAAGGCACTTCGGGCCGGCTACTACTGGCCCACATGGAGAAAGATGCGGCTGAATATGTTCAAAAGTGCGATCCCTGTCAAAAATATGCCGATTTCCACAACGCCCCGGCACAAGGAATGTCTACCACTTCAACTCCATGGCCTTTCTTCAAATGGGGAATGGACATCCTTGGACCCTTCCCTCCGGCCCCAGGTCAAGTCAAATTTTTGATCGTCGCCATCGACCACTTCACCAAGTGGATCGAAGCCGAAGCTTTGGCGACCATCACCTCTGCCAGAATCCAGAGTTCTTCTATAGACATGTCATCAGCAGATACGGAATCCCAAAAGCAGTAGTAACTGACAATGGGACCCAGTTTGCCGATCGGCGGTTCAGGGAGCTGTTGGAAGGTCTGAAGATCAAGCAGCACTTTACCTCTGTAGAACACCCCCAAACAAACGGGCAGGCAGAGGCAGCCAACAGAGTGATCCTCCGAGGGTTAAAGAGAAGATTGGATGAGTCGAAGGGGAAATGGGCCGATCAGCTGGACCATGTTCTATGGGCATACCGCACGACCCCACACTCGTCCACTGGGGAAACCCCCTTTCGACTAGCACATGGAGCCGAGGCTGTTATTCCGGTTGAAATTGGCGAACCCAGCTGGCGAACTGAGACAAACGACGAAGAACACAACGACCGGCTCATTCGGGAAGAGTTGGATTTCTTAGAAGAACGGCGCGCGGTCGCCCACATCAGAGAGGTAGCTGCGAAACAAAGAGCAGCGGCCAAGTACAACAGCAAAGTAGTTGAAAGAAGGTTCAAGACGGGAGACCTCGTCCTACGGAGGGCCGACATTGGAGGAAGAAACACGCGGCAAGGAAAACTAGCTCCCAACTGGGAAGGACCCTACCGCATCACAGAATCAACAGGGAAAGGCGCCTACCGACTGGAAACACTTGGTGGCAATGACATCCCTCGGCACTGGAACGCCCATAACCTAAGGATGTATTTTAGTTAAAGGAATTAATGTACAAAGCCAGTCGGCCTAACCAAAGGATCATTATGAACACGCCCTCGGCCTGAAAACCAGGGAATTCAGTACAAATACTTGCAAGCACCCAAATCCTCGGCCTGAAAACCGAGATACTCAGTTAATAACCTCACAAATCATGAAACTAAACCCTCGGCCTGAAAACCAGGGCGTACACCGCTGAATAAACATGGTCTGACGCAAGCAACGAGTAACCTAAAATATGAGGGTCGCAAACGAAATTTCTCATCCGAATATGATGCACACATTAACAACCGTGATCGGACATAAAGTACGACGAAAAACGTTGCAAACATATAAATCAACGAAGCCAGGCGATCGGCTTGAACATAAGAAAAGGCCGGGTAAAAGACATACAAACAATACGATCGGAAGAACGAAAATGAGAAACTTCGTTAATTAGTAAAATTAAGTCATTACAAAATGAGGCCGAAGCCGACCAAAAGGAAATTACAAACAAAAAACAAAGAGCTTCAAGCACCAGTCTGAGTACCGGTCGGGGAAGGTAGACCCTCTGGAGGAACCTCGATTTTGTTGTCACCATCGACCAGGACCACGGCTCCATCGATGACTTCATATTCATAAGACATTCCACGTGTGTCAAGATTATAAGCCGGGTTGCGTACCTTGACCTGTTCGATGGCCACATCAAAAGCTTTTTCCACATACTTCAATGTGTCGGCCACTTGCTTCCGCTCCCCCTCCAAAGCAGCCTCCAGTTTTTGCTTAAGTTCTTTGACCTCGGCGTCATGAAGTTCCTTCTGCCTCCTC
The DNA here is from genome assembly GCA_026901365.1 of Sesbania bispinosa. Lineage (NCBI taxonomy): Eukaryota > Viridiplantae > Streptophyta > Magnoliopsida > Fabales > Fabaceae > Sesbania > Sesbania bispinosa. The sequence goes on from QLOH01000124.1 coordinate 1,285,361, forward strand.
AAATCATCCTTACGCCGTTCCTCGGCCGCCAGAAGTCCTTGCCAAGGTCCTCCACCTTCTTCTTCAGGGGTTCCATCTCCCCCAACTTCTTCTCGAGAACCTTCTTCTCCTTACCGATCGTCCCCAGCTGGACAGTGAGAGCCTCCTTCTCACTTGTCAGTTTCGCACATTCCTCCATGGCCGAGGTAGACGCCTTCAAAGCCTTGTCATAACTCTCCTTTGCCCGCCGCTGGAAGGACATCCTTGTGCAAATACTGCAACAGGCTAACCTGCTGCAAGTAAGTAACCTGGGCATCTTGAAGGCACTGGTGGACGGAGAATTCACCCTTAACAAACTTGCTGCGGATCTCCGGGGAAAAGAATTGAGAAACAACAGCAGGATGATCGGGGGAGAAATCATCATCAAAAATCTCCGCCCCGGTCAAGACAGGGACCCCAGCAGAAGTTCCCCCAGCACCCTCGGAACGATCGGCATCACCCTTGGGAGGAATCTTGGTCTTCTTCTTCCTCCTTCAGCCTCAATCCTTCTTAATCCTCACCCCCAGCCTTGAAGCTCCTGAACCTTCTCGGGTCTTCAACGGTTCGGTGGGGGAGGAGGCAAGCTCTGGCTTACCCCGAATTGGTAGTAGAGGCCGCCCCCGACCCATCAGCAATCTTCCTCTTCCTGGGACCTCATTTTCACCTCGGCCCAATCCCACGCCGCTCGATAGCTTTGGCCCTTCAACCATCAAGTCCCCGGAAGATTCATTTGTTTTCTTTCCTCTTGCAAACCAAAGAGAAACAATGGGTTAGTCTATAATTAACACTATAATACAAGGCAGCTTACAAGAACAACAACCTAAGGCGGCCGGTCAACTGATCGGGAAGCGAATCCACCAACCACCCGGGAGGAAGGAATAACGGCGGCCACCCCCTTCTCTTTGCTAAGCCTCCCTCCAAGAGAAAACACCGCATCCTTCTCGACTTCACCCAGGCCGTCGAGCGATTTGTGGAATAAGTTTTCAGACCCCAATCTCTAGTGATGATTGTTCCAGTAGATGCTGAACGACGGCTCCAACTCGTCCCAAGAATTCCTCCAAAAGGAAGAACACCAGTCTTCGGGACAACTTTGAAGGAATCGCGTTTGAACGAGACTCCGGAAGACTTAGCCCGAATCCACATACAACGACAGCAGCGGCCGACCACTGTGCGCTCGAAGACTAGCCCACCCCTTCGGCCCAGCCTTCCTCGGACAAACGTCAAAGAAATAGGTGAAAATCCCCCACCGTCGGGGTAATCCCTAAAATGCACAGAAAGACCTCAAAAGCCTTAATAAAACCCAGGCATTCGGGTGAAGTTGGCTCGGCGCCACACCGGTAATGTTTCAACATGGATTTTTGGAAGGCCGAGAACGGCAACCGGATCTTCAACCTATGCACCATGAAAGCATACATAAAGAGGTGACCAGCATTCGTCTCACCCAGATGACAAACCCGATCGGATGCTAAAGGAGGAGATATCTGGTAATCTTCATCATGAGATGCTTCCATCACCAACAAAGACGCACGAAGAGTCGCCTCGGTTTCTCCACAATACCGAGAGACAGTTCCGAGCACCTCGGAAGTCCACCCAGGCGTCGTAGCGATCGGCGACCCGCATCTCCCGGCTAGTGACCTCTCCCCACTAGTGCTAGCAGCGTCCATATACCCGTAATAATCACCTTCAATACAAGAATCACTATGGTCAGAGATCTCGGCACTCTCCTCTCTAGCGATTCTGGATCGGTTTTCTGAAGAGGATGCGCAGAGACCTCCCACGAAAACCGACCGCTCTGCCGGCGGAGAGAGTCCGCGGGCCTCTTCACGAGCCGACGCAGCCGCACTTTCATAGTAACGAAACATGGAGGGTATAGTCAACGCCTGGGGAGGCGGACGTCCGGCGCTCGGCCTTGATGCGGACCTCGGCCATGTGGACGGAGGCGCGTCAAGCACCTCCAGAGAGTCACTACTCCCTTCCCCACCACCATCTACCCCAGAAGGATCCATGACGCGAAAGAAAAAAAGCAGAACTCAAATAAAACGGTGGGGAAAAGAGCAGTACCTGAGAAATACGGTGGAGAAGCAAAGAAGGCGCGGCGGACCACGGTGGCAGAAAGCTTATGGAAGGAAGAAGAACCCCACTGCTAGAGAAACCACCACCAGAATGCACCAGCGGAAGAGGGCAACTCAAGTGAATGCTCAATCGAAGAAGGGAGAACGAAAGCTTGGGATTCCCAAATCTCTGACGAAAATGGAGGAGAAAACAGAAGGAAAAAATAGAGAAGGCAGAGGAAGCGAGGAAGCAGCGAAGACGAAGTGAGGAGCAAGTAACTCCCCCCTACAGATAAGTTTAAATCCAAGGGCTGAACAGTCTTTTTCCCTTAGAGACAGGAAGTCACGAGCAAAGGGCACGGGCAAAAGGGTAACTTCCCACAGGGAGAAAATTGGCAGCCAAATCCCAACCGAGGGCTAATATGTAATTGCACCCACCAAACGGAGGGCGAAAGCGTAAAAACAATCTGAGACGTGCGCGACGCACGTCTCAACAATAATGAGCAGTTATTAACGTGCGTCTCGATAAAGCCTGGCCATTGATCGCACGCCACGTGGTGACACTCTCACGAACTGTCACCTAAAAGTAACTGACACACGATGTCCGACCCAGACGAAGGGTCAGACGACAAGACGTGACACGACGCAACAAAGCAGCTAAACGACCACGTCGGTCTAGAGCCTAGGCAGACCGATCGAAAAGAACGATCACAACATACGCATCACCGTCGGTAGTGGCCCACTCGTCCATTACTGCGTTGGGGGGCAACGCTGATCCGGACCTCGGCATAAGCACCTTCGGGCCGAGCAACACCGTCGATGGTGAGCCGCTCGCTCACCATCACGCTGGAGGGCAACTGATCCGGACCTCGGCGTAAGCAGCTCCTCACGAGACGATCGCCCAGCGTAATCGGTCGGATGCCCATACCACAACGACGAAGCCTCGGACCCTATGACTAGAGCCCCAGAGGTAGCTTACCTACCAAGTTCATCGCATTTAATGCGCCCCCTACAACCCCCGATAAAGGTAAGAGTATCTGACACACGCCACCGGGGATTACGGCCGTAGCAGGAGAAGGGCGGCGAAGGCGTGCCTGCTCCACCTGCCATGTTCCCCCCCTGTCGTAACACCCCATGACTATATAAGGGGCCTCACCCCCATAAGCCAGAGGTAATCAATCTATCACCATTCACCGTCATATCATCTCTCCCACTAACTTGAGCGTTGGAGTGCCTTCGCAGGTACACCGTCGCGCACCCTGTACCGGAGCGACCACCGGAGAGCAATCAACCGCCTGCAGGGACCCTCGGTCCACCACGCTTAGCGCTCGGACCATCCACGTGATCTCGGCCACGATCAAACTCCATAATGAGTCGTAATTTTCTTTCTCCTAGCCATCACCTAAAGGTTCCACGGGTGGGCCCTGAGCCTTTAATTTATCCAAAATAGAAAAAACTTAATATGACAAATGATTCCACTCGCTCATCAAATCAGCCCCGTGAGGAGTTGAACAAATTATATATTTTTGTTTGTTTTAATTTACATCGTTAATATAGTGATGATGCTTAGGTGTACAAAGTTAATTAACAAATTTCAATTTGATCATAATCTATAATGTCAATGTCAATATTAAAAGAAGATAACACTATATCTAGGTCAAAAGTGTACCCTATATTCCCCACCCCACAAAACTAGTGTGCTATTTTCATATATGTTCAACTCAATAAGCCTAATCACTTTGCGTTTATTTATTTTATAATTAGGGAGGTTCCGAACTACTTCTAACCAATAGAAATAGTTATTACTTGTATATATATTCAAATGTATTTCTGGAGGTTTTCCAGCTAGAAACAATCCACCCTTAGCTCCTTCACGTCTTAACCATGTGATGTGACAAGCTTCATTAATTGTTGAGGTTTGTTGGTTTTTTTCCTTAATATTATCCCTCATTAATTTTGTAAATAATTAAAGTAAACTAATTAACAACAGTAAAATGATTCTATATATATCTATTGTTCGTGTACTGTGTAAGTTACAGTAACAATCAGTAGTGTCACATTGAAAAAAATTAAGTATATATAATATGAGTGACATGATCCCATGTCACATATAGTTGGGGTATGAGACATGAGGGGTAACTGAGAAATTCCCACAAAAAGGGTAGACATGGACATGATGAGTGCAAAAGGGTACCTATGAAGCAGCCATGAATTTAAATGAGAGGGGTAGGCTATATAGCTAGTAACTAAATAATTGGATGTTCCCCAAATGATATTTTATATATAGAGAGAGAATTGACCTTGGTATGGTATATATTTTGTGGGGTTTAATTTGCATCATCCTGGAATTGGTGGAAATCCAAGTCACATTCAAATGGGTTTGTCCACACCCGTCTTTCTAGATATCATTGTCACTCATGGTCTATATATGTATGGGCCTCTATCTATTTTTTTTTATAGTCATCAGCTCATCAGTGTTCTCTCTATATTAGTATTACTTTCCATGTCATTGTCGCGCGCAAGACATCATTCACTGAAAGCTTAATTAGGTTCCTGCATTAATTGATACTTATGTCTATTTAATTTAGTCAACGATACTTATGTCTATCGCATGATTTTAGATTGCACGTGCTTCCACTCCTCAATTAGATCGATAAATTAATTGGAGTAGTGTATCTAATTTCAATTCAATTCCTTTTAATTATATATATAACTCTGGCTCTATATATAAATGGCCTCTTTTTATTTTCATCATGAATTAAAAATCAATCTCTTGACTATAAAACTGCCTTTCAGTTTAATTAACCCCCCTATATATGCTAGCTAGCTAGTAGTAATATATAACAGGAAATAATTAATATTGTCATAATAAAACTGGCCCGTTGATTAAATTTTACTGAGAGAAGTAGTTCATTCGTTGAGCTGAAAATTAATGAGAAAGTAACAACAATAGATCGATGGTCAAAGTTTTAGGAGGAAAATCATTTATACTAATTATTAATTTATTGCAACATAGACTGAACTAAAAATCTCAGCACCTGCTTTAATTTGTAATTAATTTGTTTATTCACACAAAGTCTCTTTAGAATTTGCTTGATCTTGAAATTAAATAAATACTCCCAAGATTTCATTTTCACTATATATTATTCTCCCTTTTTTATCCTTTGCCTTAATTCAGTCTAACCATATAATTTTTCCCAAAACAAGTTGAAAGGTCATAAAAGAATAAATGTCGCTTACATTTTTTTTTAATCCTAAATCATAAACTCTAAATTATTTTTTTTATTTTTTCGCTCCATAATTAAATGAGAGAAAAATGATATATTTCTCTTAATTTCTCCTTTCTTTAACTTCCCCACTCCCATTCAATATATGTTCAAAAAAATATGGGTTCAAGGTTGGTAAATGGTAAGCACTGAATAGTAAATATTTAGCTAGGTTGGGTGATTAGGTTATCATTATTGACTCTATAATGGTGGGTCATTGGTGATATAATATGCCAATATTGAAGCCCACGTTTGAATCATTATAAACCATTAGCCCATTATTATAACAAATGTCCAATACTACATCATAGCATTAACGGCTGTGGCCCACCAAACATTATGTTTGGTTCCATATTTTGACCGAATACTATAGTCTTCGACCAAAAAAAAAAAAGACCGAATACTATAGTCACAAGGGTTTCCTTGCACTTTGATTTGTGTTTTCCTCTCTCAAGGAGATATTTCACAAATCTTTAATTAATAAGCTAATTGGTAATTAATAAGTTAATATCTAATTTATAAAATAGTTACTGGCTGATAAGCTTATAAGCTAACTTATTGAATTTAAAGTGTTTGTAAAACTAGTTGATAAGGTAAATAATAAATGTAAAATGACAAACTTAAAAGTAAAACAAATAAAAAATTATATTAAAATATGAGAGATAAAAATGGAAGAGAACTAAATAAGCTACGAGTAGAAGCTATAAGCTACCTATAACTTGTAACTTATGAACTAGAAGCTTCTAAAATAAGCTAATAGTTTGTGTTTTAGAAAACACTTTATATTGGTCAAACTATCTTATAAGTTAGTACGTAACTAGTTTAATGGCCTTATCAAACACACTCTTTAATCGTAGGAGTAAAAAGAGCTTTAGGGGTTTCCAAGTTTAAGGCGATGCATTGCAGGTTTTGATAATATTAAGCAGAAGCTCTACGCTATATGATTTTGGCATTGTGCTATTAGAAGTTACCTACGTTATACAAATCACGGCTCGAATTAGATTTCCAACATACATATAAGAGCCTTAAAAATTAATTGATTTCGAGTCAATTTTTTGCTAACACTGCTTTTTTTATTCTTTCCTGAATTTTATATTCATTTTCCTGCTTTTTTTATTGTATTGATTTATAGTGCATTGCTGTAATACTTTTATTTTAGCATCCTATAAGTCTTGTAAAACCCTAAAAACAGTTATTTAAAAAAAGAAATCAAACCAGGCCTAAGTGTCACCCTTTCTTTTTCTTGTTTTTTTGGTCCTTTGAAACCCTTTCACAATGACTGGGCCCCGAATGAGTTGGTTCTTTTTTTTTTTCTTTTCTGGTTCAAGTCAGGCAAATTTAGTGGACCGGGAAGCCCATTTAAGTAGGTTTTCCAGTACAATATCGGACATTGATGAGACCCATGCACATCTTGGATAGGTAATAAAATAATTAGTTATAAATATTATTCTATGGGCTGTTGGGCCGCGCCCTTTGTAATCTTTTCTAGTAATGCACTAATGCAGTGCACTTTTGACCAAAAACATATATTATTCTAATTATATAGGAATAAACTAGCATCTGACTCTTGGGGGACCATGCAATTTCGTTCTTGACTTTTTCAAAATAGCACTTTAGTCCCTGACTTTATTAAGATATGCACTGTAGTCCCTAAAGTGCATGTTTTTTTAATAAAGTGAAGGACTAAAATGCATGTTTTTTAATAAAGTAAGGACTAAAATGTTATTTTAGAAAACTCAGGGACGAAACTGCATAGTCCCCAAAAGTCAGGTACTATTGGATAAAACATGATTACATGTAGTTTTTATAAAATAAAAAAGAGTAGAAACATGATTAAACAATGATCAATAATCCCTACGGGTATCCTTATAAAAACAAAGAATATTCGATATTAAATTGACCCATGACATTTGCATTAATCCAATTAAATAATATCCCCAAGTGACAACTTGAGTAGTTTCGTAATCATTAAATTAATGTGAAAAAAAAGATAAAAATGGTATAAAAGATACACATGACATACTTACGAATGATGCATCATACATTTTATATGATTCGTAATACACTGTGTGGAAAAATTTAAGGCCTACTTGATTTTTATGGATGAGATATTGAAGATGTTAAACATCAAGGCTCTTTCTAATAATATTTTTATGTATATGGATTTAAGGGATTTGAATCTATTTTTGGACCAAAACATGTTGATAGAACTTTTTTTTAAGACCCTTTTTTTAAGACCCTCGTTACTTGGAATTTATATTGGACTCCAACCAATCTAAATTAAAGAGGGAAAAATTATTTTAACATTTTTTTCATTTATAAGATAAGACTTAATATGAGGCCTTAGTTATACCGAGCACGTGGATCATCCGATAAAGGGGTTGTTCCAAAGAGGTCGTACCCGGCTTGAACATGATTGTATCCCGTGGAAGATACTTGTGGTATTGCGAAAAAAACAACTAAGTATTGATAAGACCTATTTATAGTTTGAGAAAACTTTTTTATTTATATTTTTTAATTACAAAATTATTATTTTATTTTATTTTATTTTTTATTTTCTAATATTTTTATAGAAAATAATTATTTTCATTATCTAATATACAAATCTTTATAAGCATACAATAAAGTTCAACATGGTTGGTAAATAATTGGGTCCCTCAAACATGATAATAAAAGTTTGATCCTTGGTGTATTTGAAAAAAAGTCTTGTCAGAAGATGCAAAACCTACTACGATGATCTATTTGTCTCAAAAGACATAATCCCTAATTTTTTTGTTAGGGAAGACTCTTTTTTTGTGTGTGTATATATGTGATAATCACAGGTATCGCTTATTACCTAGGACAAGACTTAATCATAGTTAAGGTTCCTCGCATCTCCCTAAAAGTGTATTTAATGCAGGGATTGAACTCGGGAGCTCTTTTCATAATATTAATTTATGTTGCTAATTGAGCTACAACCCTTGAGTGGCTAGGGAATACTCTTCATACACACACAAAAATAAAATCTTAAAAAACATAAAATAAAGAAAAAAATAAGCATACATCTTTATAATAAAATGTAAAATAAGAAATGATAACATAAAATATTTTCTCAAATCAAATATACTATTAGTATTTCCCTTTTCTTTAAATTTTCGCATTTCATTTATTAATATTTAAAGATTGAGAGACACAAAACAACATTTATTTTGAGAGGAAAAGAACAATTATTTTACAATCAGAATGTGAAAAGTAAACCGTATGGAGTGGGTGGGTTAATTTGAAACGTAAACCGGCCTCTCCCTCTCTGCGCTAATTCCTACTGCCAGAAACTATTAAAACTAGATATAGATCCAAGCAACTATAATCTTATAATTCATTTTTAATAAAGGGTGCAAAAGTATGAAATAATAAGAAGAACAAGAATAATTTCTAATTTCATATAATTTAGAGATTGGTAGTGCTTTGATTTCCTTCATTGGGTTATACATAAAGTAATAAATTTCATTTAAAACTTACATTGACATAATGATGGATAGTGATAAAATAATGATTAAGAATGACAATTTTAGAAAATTAAAAAAATATTATGAATTGTAAGTGGGTATATTATATATTATAACAGATAATAGATTGCTAGGAAAGTCAAAATGTAGACGTGTCCCCTCATAAATTGTAAGTGGTGATTTCAGAGTTGATGTGGCAAATCTGTAGTTCAACTTTAATATATATATATATATATATATAATAGATAGATAAATAATAAATAATAATAGATAATAGATAGAATGTACACGGATTTATGCAGATGAATAAATAATGTTATAAATATTTTTAATAAAAATATAATATTAAACATATAAAATATAATGATAATATAATTGATGTATTTATGTTAAGTTGAGTAAAAGCTTTTCAACTTCCCTTATTATAAAGGATAAAGAAAACTAAATGATAAATCATGTGAATTTTAATTACTAAGAGAAGAGGAAGTGGAGAGATTATTTCAAGTTGAGAAAGTGAAAGGGTGCAAGATTGAAATGGTGACACGTAGGATAAATAGTAAAGTGGCAACAATAATGTACAAATGGTAACGTCATATTTCGCGGTTCAGCTTTAATATATATAATAGATAGATTACCAAACAACACGGTGACATGGTGGTTATTGTATCAATTGGCAGTTGTCTTAATAAGGGTATTTTTAGTATTAAATGTGGAAATGAAAATTGGGCTATCTGCTTTATTAATTTAAAGATTAGTTTTGAAATGGACAATAAGATCAGTTATTTACCATTAATAATAGATAATTTTGATTTGTAATATATATTAAGAAAAATGATGGTTGGTATGAAAAGTAATTTGAACCATTCGTATGAAAGGTGCAATTCTCTCTCCCTTATAATTTCTAATTTTCTTTCTCTTCTTACATATTATTTGTATAATTCTTCTCATACTAATTAGCAAATCTGATATATTATGGTCAATGTGGTAATCCACTCATCTATTTGCGTCATTCATTATTCCGTGGAGCCCAATCCATGATTCGTTTGAAATTGTAGATGAAATAAAATGCAAAAAAGGTAAATTTAACTATATGATATATTTTTGAAAATATTCTGATGAGAACTTTTTGTGCCTCTTTTTATTTTGATATACTGATTAGATTATGTGAAGGGTTTTATATACAATTAATAATTTTTTAGATGAAAGTAAAAGGGAAGTGTTAGAATAATGTGAAAGTTGCATGAAGGCAAAGGGAGCGTGAAGTTGGGGAGTGATGATGATCTGAAGAAGCAAGCAGGGGAAAACACAGAACATGAACGTGACAGTGACAGAGATGAAATAAAATATTGACAAATTAAGCACAACACAACACAACACAGCCTGCCCTCCACTCCACGTTCATCAAATTATATCTTCTCTTGTTTGGACTATAATATATATGTAGGAATTAAATTCTTTGTTGTAAAAGTCAAGGTTGCTTAAGATGGAGACATACATATATATGCTTCAATCTGTTTTTCTTTTCTTTTCTTTAGTGCGCTTTCTTGTCATGGGACCATCTTCTTTTGTTCAAAACATGTCTTACATGCAAATGGCCAACAATACTCTTCTTTTCTTCAACCGACCCTTTAGCTAGCTCTTATGTTATATATGCTTTCAATTAAACAGTACTACTCTGTGATGATTTGATTCTTAATTTAACTAACAATTGATTCTACTCTTATACATATATTCTATGCAATTGCATTAGTAGTTTAGTACTACTGTCTACTGAGGAAATCAAGGAGCCCACAATTTTGGCTTTCGTCCGTGTCAACTGGGCAATAATTATTGGTGGTAGTTCATTCAATATCATACAAATTAAATGTCATCTAAAACCAATTGATTGTCTCACTGTACAGTGAAAGTGATGTTTCTATTCTATCTATTTCCCTCCCATTCTCCTCAATTTCATCTCTTTTTTTTGGGTTGCTATTGAGATAGATAGTCATAGTAGTAAGTTGTAGATAAGCTTTAATATTCCTCAGACAGTGTGATTACCTCGTTGACAAAAGATCATGTTTACTCAATGCATTTCTTTTAATCATTTTTGTGTTAATTATTGCTTCATATATTCTTTTACCTTGGGTTTTGGCAATAAATGAAATGATTCATAAAAATGTGTGTTCTTTAATTTCCCTTAACCATAAGCAGGTTGGTTGCTAAACATAACATAACATGGGGAATGGAATAAAAGTGGTCTACATCACCGCTTTACTACCTTTTTCCCTATAATATGAATGAACCTTTTTCTTTCTTTCTTCACTTGAATCATGGCTATTCTGCTACTGCTTAGCTGTTTGATTCTCCCGCTCTCTTTTCCTAATTATTTATTATATAATAATCATTACCACTATTTTTATGTTTTGGGTTTCTTATGTAATTAATGTATGAGTTGGTATTTGCACGATATAGCAGCAGCCTTTTTCTCTTCTTTTTATCTGTGGAGATTTTATGAGATTATGAAAGATTCACAGTGCAATATTTCTCATGATTATGTTGGAAGAGAGGGGATTCTAAACATTAATTTTACTATCAATTAAGGAGAGACTTTATTTAGGCTTTAATCCTCAACAAGTGCCTCAAGTTTCTTTTATTCAATTAGGTGTATTAATTTTATATATAGTTATGTTTATCATTGAAAATGTTGTTTTGTAAATGCATATATATAATTATTAGCTAGGTTGATATTCATGTAACTAAGTAATGTTGTCATTTCATTTGTAATAGGAGGGGGTGGTTGGAAATTATTGCTTGCACTTGTCCCACCAAGAGGCACTGCACTATTCATGTGACTTAGATTAACAACAACAACAACCTAGATGAAATACAGCCTTACTTAATTACTTTTAGTTTTAAAAGCACTTGTTGAAAATTCATTCTTGTTCTGACTCTCCGGACAGCAAGGTCCCTACTTTTTTTATTTCTTAAAGTTTGCTTCTTCTGACAAGGACGTATAGTATTCTTCAATAAGATAGCTAGGCATCGATCGATCGACATAAATAGAAAAGCATACCAATAGGATTATTAATTATCATATATAGACCTTTGTCTTTACATTTTCTATTCGCATGTTTATGTGAAGCATAATCTCTTGCTTTAAATTAAGAGATCACCATACTCCATGCTGCTCTTTCTCTTCAAATAGATCGATCTTGCAAGTGCAAAAATAGACAGAAAGTCAGGATGAGCGATGAAAGATCAAAGGCATGGAACATATACAGAGGTTCAGAAGGACAAGGGGGAGATGAGGAAGGTCCATGGAAAAGCATTGGGACATCAATGAGTGCTATTTCATTTGGTTTTGTTGCCACAGCTATTTTGATTTCAATGTTTCTAATAATGGCCATATTTGAACATTTGTTTAAACCGAACCCACAGTTTTCGACGCCAGAATCTATGTTGGCAAGGTATCAGGAGGAGCACTCAGCAAAACAAGGAAATGCACAATCAGTAAGTCAAGTCTTCTCTCTCTCTCTCTGCTTGTTTATATATTTATGGACCATATATTCACGTTTGAAACGTAGATTCAAACAAAACAAAAGCTTAAATCCATGTGACACACTTATTTATCAAACTTCATTTCTATGGTTGATAAAATAATTAAGGCATGAAATTGAAGATAGATAGATAGATATCTAACTTGAGTGAACTGACTTGACAGGTTCCATCATCTTATGCGTGTGATTTGTCAGTGTTGATGCCAGGGCAGCAATATCCTTCCTACATCGCCCAACCTGCTCCTCTGCCTTTGCCTTGTCAAAGAGAAGGGATTTATTGGCCTTCTCATGAACAACATCATTTTGTATTTAATAATTAGCACAATTTTTTCTAAACTACAAAATAGTATAGTATAGTATAGATCAGTCTGTATACAGACGATCAACTTTAATACATATATAATACTTTGTATTATTGTATTTATACATCAAAATGTGTTGAGAGTATCACGTTGACTAGAGAAAGGTCATTTAATAGTATATAAGCTCGGGTAGTCCTCACCCTACAAGAATCATATAGAGACAAGAGACTAGGGGTGGACATAGGACAAATTCAGACAGAAAAACCTCAAATTGCGGAAAACCGACCAGACAATATTTGGGCTCGTTTCCGAACACCTCTCCCATCGGATTGGTCGGGTTGCGGGTGGATTCGAACGGGTTGGCTCTGAAGTACAGAAGAAGAAATCTCAAAAAGAAAAAAAAGAAGAAGAAAAACCATAATCCAAAGCCACAAATCGTCCCTAACCCTCGTCTCAGCCACCATTTCATGTCCGAAAATGGTGTCTTTATCATCCAGTTTTCATTCGTCATTCCTACCACAGAGTTATTATGTCGGAATTGCGCCATCCTAGAGCCTGCACTCCCGCCATTGTTGTCGTCGTGAGCAAGATGCCACTATGCCTCCCCGCACCGCCGTAGCAAGATCAAAGTCGTTCACCGTGCGCTGCTCTAATTACAAGTCCACCGACCACTACTCATTAGATTTAAAAGTTTGGAGACTAGAAGATGAAGTTGAAAGTTGAAACAGAAAAAAGAAAACAGAGAGAGAACGGAGGGGGTTGTGGGGAGGGATGAGACAAAGAAGAGGAGATACGTGAGTGACACTGTGACTGGGAGTTGAGAGAGAGAGATTGTGATTGAATTTGAAAAACTCAGAAGTTGTAAATGTGAGAGTGAGACCCGTGAGAAGTGAAGTGTGGAGATTAGAGAAAGATTGCATGAATTGGAAAAGCAAAAGTTAAACGTTGAATTGGTGAAGGTGAAGTGAGAAAACGTGTAGGAGTGGCCAAATTCTATTACATTGAAACGTGTGTGGCAGCCTCTTAGAGATTCAAATTAGTATCAAGTATTAACTTACATTGATTAACTTGCATGATAGTAAAAGACACTATCAAATCGATCGGTTCGGGCACCGATAAAATTTGAAACCGGTTCCTCTCCAGTACTGGAGAGGATCCAGAGGCATAAAATTTATTGTGTGAACCCGAAATTGACCGATGATATCCGTATCTTACTGAAAAAAATCATTTGCTTAACTCGATGACCGAATAAACCCGCCCCGTTCAGCTGTTTTTTATTTTGGGTAAAGTGAGTCTCAGTTGGATCATTGAAATGTGCCCACCCCTAATAGAGAGTATATATATTAAAATATAAATAAAATAAAGACATGTATAAAGTAATAAACTAGAATAAAAAAAGTAAACAATAAACAGTTGAAAATTTGTGAGGTTCACTTATTAAGTAGATGTAGACTTGTGGCTTGGGTGAGTAAATAATTAATAAAGAATTTATTTGGTTAAAGAATATATTATAATATTGTTAAAAGAATATTAAAAGAGTTTAATATATGTACACGGTCAGTGTAAAGAAATTTTACACAGACATCCAATGGTGTGTTGTCATATCATTTATTGAATTTAATAACACATGAGGTGTCATATTAATTAAATGATATGGCGGCACACCATTGGATGTCTGTGTAAAACTTTTTTACACTGCCAATGTATACTAATTAAATCCATATTAAAAACATAATACAACATGTACACCCTTTAATTTTAAAATGACATGAAATCATCTAAGAATCTATAATAATTGACAATTTAAGGTAAAAGACATTTTGAGATAAATGTGTTACATGCAAGTAAAATTTGGTAATTGCTTCTACAATGTCAGCTACTTTTGCAAATTTAGTGTGTTAAACATTAGTTTAATACATAACGTTTTTATCTCATGTGGGATATAGATTGTTAAGACACTAAAATTTTTAAAAAAAATTATTTAAAACATAACATTTAGTATTATAAATGCATTTAATATTATGAGTGTGTTTAGTAAAGTCACTAAACTAGCTACTAACTTATTTAACTAGCTTATAAGCTAATTTGACCAACATAGAAGTGTTTGGTAAGACATAGACCGCTAGCTTATAATTTATTTATTTTTCTTTCATTTTTATCCTTCACATCTTAATACAATCTTCTATTTATTTTCTTTTTACGTCTTTTTATATCATTTTATATTTATTACCTAGCTTATCAGCTAGTTTTACTAAACACTTTAAATTCAATAAGCTACCTTATAAGCTTAAAGCTTATAAGTTAGTAGCTAGTTTATCATTTACCAATTAGCTTATCAGCAGGTTTTACTAAACACACATATATTTCTAATAAAAAATTCTATTTATTTATTCCTTAACCAATGGACACTCAACTTTTGAAACGACTAAACTCACCCATTCTTCTTTATCATTTCTCATATCATGATCGGTGTTTGTCCATCGTCTCCACCATTAGAAAAGTTATGCTTTAAGAACCAGCTAACTCAAATCCCTAATGAGAATATTAAGAAATATGACATAATTTTTCAACGTATTAAATTCATATATATTAGTGTTTACACCATATATAATTTCTCAAGGTGATATTCTCAAAACAAGAGAAGGTAATTCGCCAGAGGCCTATGGAATTGATTTCTAATAGTAATTTTCAATAAGTCACTGTGCTGGGACTGTATAAGCCTAAATTAGAAGTAGAACTCCAATAGGAGGAAAAAGCCCCTGCACTTAGATAACTTGGCACTTATCCCTACACATCAAACAACCACCCCCCCCCCCCCCCCCCCCCCCCCCCCCCTCTTTCTCTCTTCTCATGAACTTCATATGTGCTTTCACTAGCTACAAGATTAAGAAGGCCCCTGATTGGCAAAACTAAAACCAATTTTTTTATGATAACTATACCCTCCCTCCCCTCTTATCTCCCAACCTCCTACTCCTTAAAATGAACACTTACAGGTTCTGCTGAAGGCAAAATACCTAAAGAAGATCGAATCAGCTACTAATCATCCAACATCTCTTCATCTGGTAATATCATTGTCAACAAAGAATACTTAACCCGGAGAGAAATTCTGCCCTTCTCAACTACAAGTCTTGCTCCGGAGACAACCCAATAGCCAGGAGTCTCTTGTGGTCCTCTGGTCATCTCAGTTGTGTCAACAAATTTGAGAAGCTTGGGAGCTTGGACAGGAACAGGAGGTCCACCCGGATACACAGCAGAATTTATATTAACATCTGCTGGACGTGGGGGTGGCTTCTGAAATGTTGCTGTGAAGTGTTGGCTAATTAGAGTAGATATAAGTCCTGACTTGGCTCCCAGCCCAGGAGATCCATCCCACTCAGGATGTTTTACCTCTTTGGCTCCCAACACAGTTGAGAATCGAAGTCTTAAAAAGAGTATATTTTTTATGCCATAATTCTCAACTTGCAACTGTGCTCCAGTTACTATTGAAAGTTCCTCCTCAGATTCCACAGGAGCAGTGCACACATGAGAAAAATTCTTCCATTGAACCTTCTCATAAAATCTCTTATCATAGGACTTCCGCCGAAAGTTATCATTTGGATCATCTTCAAGCTGGAAGATTTTTGGAAGAGATGAAAGGTGTTGCAAATGGATGGCTAGCCTATTGCTTTTCTTACCTTCAAGATAAAGACGGACACCAGTCACTGGCCTCCTACCTACATCAACCTGTTATAACATGACAAGTATTCCTGGCTTTAGCACAAAGGTTACAAGTTATCAATACCATAATGCATGGATCAAGGATGCTTAAAAGGAACGTAAGTGTGGTGTACTATCAAAACAAAAAAACTACAGTACAATAAACTTGCCCAAGTTCCACCCAAAAACAAAATGATATAGAGAATCAAAACAATCAATGACCACAAACTTCAGAATGTATAAGGCAGAAAAATGCTGAATTGATGAATGTTAACAAGTAAATATACCAATAGTTTTAGTTTATACCAGATGAACTACAAAGATGTATCTTTATTTTGCAAGACTAGGTTCCACTACATCCTAATAAAAATAAAATCCTAAGAACTTCACAGAAATTTTCTCCCACATATACTGAAGGACATAAAGGTGATTTATTGTGATCCATAGAGGCACAGCCACAGAATATCTAGATGTCCAGGACTAAAAAGAACAAGCATTTACCTGTGTGGTGTTCACATAAAGCTTTGGCCCCAAGAAGCTAAACTGTAAAGATGCAGAGCTCCGTTGCTTCCATTGTGGACCAAGAGGAAGTTCACTGAATACAGGTGCCCACTGCCTTGGCAGCTGGAATTCCAAGAATTGGTGGAGCTCTTCAATTGGTGGTTTGTCTGCAAGCATCAATGCAAAATGATGAAGCATTTCAAACTAGTCGATATAATTTACTTGGAACCAACCAACAATGAAGACAGACAAAGGCAATCCATGGGAATTTAATTTCAAGGAGCCAAAAATCCAGGCTTGAACATAGAAACAAGCATTTATATGGAAAGAAACGTTGAAGTGATCTTGCAATAACTATGAATCTCCTAATTCCTAAATAATAGTTTCCTGTAGAAGTTGAAATTAGTTTTTATACCTCAACTTTTTTAGAAGCTCCTTTATCTAACTTCTCTATAAGAATATTTTTCATATGAATGAGCGACTTTCAAGTTAATTCAACTTTCAATAATTGCTTCTCTGTGATACGATAGTGGAGTCGGGGCGGGTCTTTACAAGTTTGTTGGTTTATTATCGACTATCACAAATGAACCATAAACTATATGATTTCATTAATATTTTGTACCTAATATAACAGCTTGGCCTACAACATATGGGAAACAGTTATAATCAAATAGCATGCAATCATGTTATTCACATAGAATATTTACAAATAAAAGTAGCAATTTTGCTCACATCGTAAATAAAGGTTTATGGCATGGCTCAAGAATCCACTCCCTGGCACTCCATTCAATAGAGATGTAATTGGGATGAAGGACATTGAGATCACATCAGGCTCCAACTGAACAGTCTGCAACCACTCATTATGGGGTAGATTTCTGTCATCACTTCCACCCCTCCTCTTGCAAATGCTAACAATATCCTGCAATAAAAATAATATAAGGACAATTGCTATGGTAAACATAAATATTAAAAATATTTCAAGGTTAAATGTTCTAGACGCACCTCCTTATGTGAATAAGAACTTGATGTATTAATATTAGCGAATGTCAGCCTCTGCTCTCTGATTCCAAACTGATGGGAATCAAAATTGATTAGATACCTCCGACCGAATGATGAGTTGACATGAATTAACATTACAAAGAGGAGATATCATTTCAGACCAATTAGTTTGACATAATGATTCAAAAACCTCGCAATTAAAAAATAATTTACTTGAGAAATGAAACAGGTACAAATTTATACTCACACACTCTTTACAGACTCCCAAGCAAGTCATAAGATGACATCTTGGTCCTACTGTAACCATTTTTAATGGTTCAGATTGTACATATGCCTCACATAGTTCGTGCAACTTGCAAGTGTTTTTTCCTTAGTTTTTAGATTGTTTGACAATAATATATGGGCACAAGTGGCCTTAGAACCAATGTTAAATGCATGAGATATTTAAGCAGAATACAGTCTAAGACTTAATCAAATCCCAGAACCATCCACTCTGAAGAAACCATATTCTGATGTTTCCATGAAAGAAATACCTAAGTAGCAGGATGAACAATGATCTGTCTTCGAGCTCAAAACTCCAAGCATTTCCTCTTACACGCCATTCAAACCACACATTTTCTTGGATCTAGGCCTCAAATTCGTTTGTTTAATTCCAGAAAACCAGGGCCTCTAATTTTTACTAATAACATATGCATGGCAGGAAGTCTCCAACAAATATGAACCGAAGTTCAAGTCTTTTAAGGTAATAAAATCATGTGACAAAAGTGGCACAGTACAAAGTTACTGCTTTTATAAGATTTATTATTTACCTTTGAATTTTTTCATGGAACTGCGAATATCTTTTGTGATAAAGAGAGTCTAATTGTTAAAAATGAAGATATATGAAGTCTTGTATTGTTTCTTTAGTCATTATCTGTATAATTGTGTATGTAGTGTGAAAAGCTACTACCAAAATCAGAGACGAAAAGATAAAAGAAAGATGCATAACAATGATTTCCCATATTCTGATTTTAAATTTATCGTGAAAAGGAAAGGCATAGTTTCACAAACCTTGTCATTTGGGAAAACTTGATCAGAAGCAATACTGTATTGGCCATTGGCATCCAAAAACCTCCTATCTGCCATCTCTTTCAATTTTTTCTGAACGTCAGCGGGTTGGAGAGTTGATGAGTGCTGCTGCTTCAAATATATTACATCTTTCCCCCCCATCTTCATACCAACAATAATATGGGTGCCAAAGGTATCAATAAACCTGGGATAATTTGTGAATGGCAACAGTTGGCTAGAGTCTCAAATCAAAATATAGTAAAAGAACAGGAAGTTAATCCTAATAGAACTAAATAATTTTTAAGACAGTCAACTTAAGATGCACCCTCTAGATAGTCTCAGCATGATTGGTGCATTCAGCCAATACAAACAAAGATTTGAAACTACAAAACTAAATGATGAGAAGATTGCAGATCCAAATCAGTCCTAATCTGATTAGAACCTCGCATCATAAGAGCAGGTACCCATAATTAAAAAGGACCAACCAAGATGTCAAAACTAGAATTCAGAGTGATAATATTTCACTTGACATGGATATTGAAAATAGTTTCACCATTTGATCAAGATTTCATTATCAAAACTCAATTCACCTTGCTAATGCAGGTGGGTCCCATGATGATGGTACAGCTTTCTTAACATGATCACAGAGTACCATCTGAGATTTCTCTAATGCAACAGTGTAAAGTGTAATTAACACCCCATCAAAAGCAAGGGTCTTGGTACGGGCCGCATCTTTCTGCCAACTCCCAGAAAATTCAAACATTGCATTGAAAAGCCCTGAGGGAATTTTTCCAGTCAAAGATAACTCCTGATTGAACTGCTCTGACATCTGAAAAGAAGCAACCAGCCAGTGATGCACACATTCCTTAAAACTTAAATTGTTGGCAAAAAGAAATTTCATCACCACTGTTAAATTACAAATTTTGAATAAAAGAAATACTGCTCCTTCAAAAGCATTTAGAAATATAATTTCAACAACCATTACAAACCTAAGAGATTCATAATTCTAAGATGATTTGGCAACTGAGTAATAGATAGCAACACATTCCTTAAAACTTAAATTGTTGGCAAAAAGAAATTTCATCACCACTGTTAAATTACAAATTTTGAATAAAAGAAATACTGCTCCTTCAAAACTTCAAAAGCATTTAGAAATATAATTTCAACAACCATTACACTCCGCATGTGTGTGCCACAAGCCTATGTTGGCTTTGGCTTACAATGGTTACTTACAGATGACCTACCAAGGAAGGACTACCAGCAGAGATCAAACCCAATATCTTTCAGTTCAATCCTACCAGTTGAGTCAACCCTCTTGGCTTTGGACAGTGAGTGTCAAAGCAAAGCAACCAGGACACATCATTCTGAAAACAAAATCCTTCGCCAAAGGGCCAAATGGAGAGAGTTGCAAGCAAATTACAAAAAAAAAATGAAATGAAATGGCGGATTCTTTCTGATGTGATGAGCTGTTTTCCTTACAGTATAGTTTTGACGGTGAGAACGAGGCTACTTACGAAATCTGGGGCTAGAGTAATGACCTTCCAACATTCCAGTTAATTCAAAACTAAATTTCCATGATAGTTAATTAGGTTGATAATGCATCTATCTGATCCATCTATTGTCTAGTCAAAGATGGAAAGTGTATTCCAATAAGGAGATCATAAGCAAAGCACCAAGAAACCAAAGGAAATGGGTATAAATAATGATGTATAACAATGCTCATAATTTATTTCCACTAACAGCAAAAACTTTCATTCAAGTAACATGTTTACAGAATTTACTACCTCTTTAAGAAAAACATGAAAATTTACCTGCTGAAAAGACAGAACATCAGACCTGAACCTAGTGCGTTCCCCTTTATCACACTTTATTGATTTGGAAACATTTGGTATCGAAACTCCACCAGGTAAAACCACCTCCCTTACATCATCTTCATCTATTTCAATTAAACGTGAATTTAAGGAATCCCCTTTACAATACTTGAGCCTTAGGTCAGTAGATATATCATAACCACGCCCGATGGACCCAATCGCAATCTCAGCAGCTTTATGAGCAGGAACTTTAAGTGCCATAGTTCAGCACATCACTCTCCTTCACTGAAATCAAAGCCAAACTACACGATTCAACACACTTAAGCGCCTATTGAGCTGAGTTTTAGAAATTATAAACTTAGTTAACACATCAATAAATCATCAATTCACTGTCTAAAGCACACAAACTACACATGTAAAGGTAAATTGTTAATGGTAACTCGGATGAGTAAATATAAATAACCTAAAAACACAGAGATTTATCTCTAAATCGATATATGAGAAATTTTCAGGACAAGTTCATGCAAAAGTGGTAAAGCATTTAACGCTTTACGCCCAACTAAAAAAAATTAAAATTAATAATAATAAATTTTGGCACAACCACAATGATTCATGATAGTGCATAGTGCCGCACAAATGAAAAGGCTTGGACATCTTATTCTTATGCCCCACCCTAGCACATGCAAAGGCTAGCATGTACTTCAAAACAAGCGCATTCTTAGTCAAAGCTTCTAATTAAGTAAGATTTGCAGCTTGAATCATACATAATTACGGTGCATATCACTGTATCTAGGCTCGGAATCGGAGCGAACACTGTAGGAAATTGAAGCAGATACCCGATCAATAAGCTCGACAATTGGCGATCAGGCTAAGCAGTTCGTGGTTTCTAGCTGGGATTTCGAAACCCTAACGAAAAAAATGGATTTTTAAGGGGAAAACTAGAGAGAGAAAAATGAACCCCTTTGGAGGGAGAGAGAGAGAGACGAAGAGAAAAGAAAAGTAAGAAGAGCGAGAAAGATGATGAGTTGTAAACGGAAAACTTGTGAACTCTCACTCACATTTTAACCAGTGTTTTTTTGAGCAGTGAGCTTACTCACATTTAATTTTAATCTTTGGAAAATTTGACTTTTTGTCTCCATTAGCATGTTTAGTAGTAGCTCATAAATAAGCTCCACATTAGCACTGCCATTTGGTCCTTACTTATTGAGCAATGATTCACTTACCTTC
The DNA here is from genome assembly GCA_026901365.1 of Sesbania bispinosa. Lineage (NCBI taxonomy): Eukaryota > Viridiplantae > Streptophyta > Magnoliopsida > Fabales > Fabaceae > Sesbania > Sesbania bispinosa. The sequence continues at coordinate 1,307,303 of QLOH01000124.1, forward strand.
AATCCCACAAATTTCCACTGTAGCCCGGTGTGCGCTATTCATCCACTTTTTTTCTCTGATTTTTGTTGAACTAAAATAACACAGTGATACTGTGTTATGTAAGTTTATATTTTCTCTTACTTATTTAAGTGCCATGTCTTCTTATTACCACTCTTTTTTTTTTTCTTCTTTTACCCATTGCATGGTTGAAATGATTTTGAGAAGAAAGAAGAAGTACCTAACAAATTTGGAAAGAGATTCTTGTTTTTGGTGGTTTGGAGGACAAGTGAAAGAGGGGAGAAAGAAGGAAAAAAATATGATTATCGCATAAAAGTTTCTCTAAAAAATACGAACAAAAAAATGGAGAAGAATGGCTAAATTTTGAAAAATGCATTTTCCCCATCTCTCTTGTCTTCATCCCCCATTATTTATGTTGTCTTTTTATTCTATCTCATTTCTCTTTTGCATAGTTCCTTGATGGTTGGCAATGATGGACACCATTATAATTCGTGTATTTGAATTATCGTTTATAAACGTAGAATATAGTATTTGTAATGTTTTTTAGATTTTCATTGAAAAAATTACTTTGAATATAATTTTATCTTAAATCCACTTGTAGATCAACTTAACTCCATATTATTTTTATAAATTTAAGTTTGTAAACATTTGATTCAAACTTCAATTTGTAACATAAGGACATAATGGGTGGAGAGTGTTTGGCATTTTCTCAACTACCACAATCAATTGAGATCTGATGGAGTTTGCTGCCAGGAGTCTAGTACCAACAACAAGGGTTTAGGTTCTCTCCAGTACGGGATATCTCCAGTAAGAGAGAGAAAGAGATACACTCCAAGTGGGACCCACCTGTGCAAGTGGGTCCCACCTGAAGTGTATCTCTTTCTCTCTCCTATTAAAGATATCCGGTAAATGGAGAGGATATTCTCTAATCTCTAGCGATGAAGCCCTAGCAAGATTTTAGGGAAGATTAAAAATTAATTATTGATTGTTGTTTTACCAAAAAAAATAAAAGATTTTAAAAAATGATTTATAATTGTCATGTGAATTTGTGAGATAATTTGTTAACTCTCTAAATTGTTGTGCACCAAGAATCAACTTTTAGTCATTATTTTTTTATTTTGGTTCTAGACGTGTTTACCAAATTATACAATGTGATGCTATGGTGTATAATTTTTTTGTTGGTAATACAGTTTTAATTAGAAAGTTGAGAGAAGAAATAAACGAAAAGTTATAAATATAGGGATAAACTTTAAAGCACACAGTTTTCACTTAAATATTAGAAAAATATAGTATATAAAATGTAAATTTAGCCAAGAATGAAATAAACATAAATAAGAAGTGAAATTTGAAAAAATATATATAATATCACAAGTTCTTTCTCTCTCACACTCATTTTTTTTACAGTAGATCTTTAGTATCTAAAAGCCACATCAACCAATCAAAGTCAGGCTAGGTTACTTATTTGAGAGGCAAAAACTCTCATTTGACTTAAAATTAAGAACTTACTTAAAAGGAACCAAGTTTGTTACCATTATTGTGAGTCAATACAAAATGATTGGAAGATAAAGGGAGATGTTAACCATATAATTCGAGCATGGTGGATGAAATGTAAAAGCATTTCAGATGTGATCTACAATAGAAAAATATCACTTAAACTCAAAGAAAAACTTGACCACACAATTACAAGACTTGCAATATAATTGATTGTTGGATGGTAAAAAGCTAACAAGAAAGTAAACTCAATGTCACTGATATAAAAATATTATGATATGTAAGAGATTATACAAGAAGAAATAGAATTGTGAATATATTTATTAGAAAGAAAAATGTAATAGTTTCAATTGTAAAATTGATGATAGAATTCTACCTTGTAAGATTTGGACATATGAGGAAAAATCCCATACAAACACTAATGAGAATGGTTAACTAAATGGGAGACAGTCTAACAATTTGAAGCAGAGGAGAGTTAAGAAAAACTATAAAGAGCTATCAAGAGAAACTAGAAGAATGACTAATCTATATAGTTGACTCTATAAAGAAAAACTAGAAGAATGGCTCTTGTAACCCATGAGAAATATAACAATTGATGCACTTGATTAACAACCATTACATTAAAATGACATCACTAATGTGTAATCTACCCTAATATAATTATTGTATATTCTTTTTAGAGTAATTCTTTTTTTTTCAATTTCATTATACCCTATAAAGCGACACCATATATCTTTAATTTACTCCCTCCGTCTCTAATTATAAGACCCCTTCTAGAAGAATTTAGATGTTCTTTAATATAAGACCCTTTGCAGTTTTTTAGATGAATTAGTCATTTTTTCCATATTTATCTTTCATTAATATTTAACTTTTTTAATTCCCCATTGATTAGTGTGAATAATTAATGTAGTTTTAGCCTCATGTTAACTAAACAATAGACTTTTTGAGTCTTCCACTATATAACAATTAATGTTCCTAAAATATAGTATTACCTCTGTTCCTATCTACTGTCCACCTTCAAAGAAAAAATTTGTTCCTATTTAATTGTCCACTTACAAACCCAATGCACTAATAAATACACTTTTCTCCATTTTACCCTTATATTAATAAATGACTCATTATTAAAAATTAATGAGAGTCAATAGTAGTAAGAGAGATAAAAGGGTAAAATAGAAAGTTTAAAAATTATTTCCATGAAAACGAGAGTAATAATTATATTTTTTAATATGTGTTTTTTTAGTCAAAATAAACCGTTAAATAGTAACATAGATAATAGTGACCTTTAAATAGGGGTATATTTAGATTGCTATAAAAATTTTAAAAAATCAATACATTAACTAACTTTTTTTGTAAACGGTGTGAAACGGTTGAATGGTTATAACGGAGGAAGTGTTTTATTTGTCTGAAATTAACAATAGACTTTTTCAGTCTTCCACTGTATAACAATTAATGTTCCTAAAATATAGTATTACCCCTGTTCCTATCTAACTGTCCACCTTCAAATAAAAGATTTGTTCCTATTTAATTGTCCACTTACAAACTCAATGCACTAATAAATGACTCACTATTAAAATTTAATGAGAGTGAATAGTAGTAAGAGAAATAAAAGGGTAAAATATAAAGTTTAAAAATTATTTCAATGAAAACGAGAGTAATAATTGAATTTCTTAATATGTGTGTTTTTAGTTAAAATAGACATTTAAATAGGATCAGAGATAATAGTAACTTTTAAATAGGGGTATATTTGGAATGCTATAAAATTTTTAAAAAATCAATACATTAATTAACTTCTTTTTGTAAACGGTATGAAACGGTTGAAAGTTTATAACGGAGGAAGTGTTTTATTTGTCTGAAATTAACAATAGACATATCACTGCAATTTCCTATGATCTGCCTAACTGCTAACTGGAATGACAATGAATGATGGTGCTCCGGTCAAGTCACAGTAAATGATTTCCATATTATGCGATGCAAATGCAATGCAATGCACGTGTTGTTTATTACTCACCTCGCTCAGATTCACATGACCACATGTTACTTCCTGTTCCAACGCACGCACACCGACCCCTTCTCACTTTCTTACTTACAGAATAGAATAGAATAGAATAACAGTTACTAAAAAGGTGAAAGATATCTTCGGCTTCCATATTTAATAAGAAATAGTTATTACTAATATAGTAGTATTAAACATACAATTTTAATTAATGAATACTACTTTTTTATTTCTTACCATGGCCACGTGTGCACATTTACCATACTTTACTCTGGAATGTTTTGACCTAAACTCCAACCAAATCTACCTCTCACAACACATGGTGCATAGTATTCACTTCCTTGCCGTATCGGACATTTCAGTCAAATATTTTGTCCTCATTATAAATTATTAGCTTCACACTTGTTCATTTGTTTGTACATACATAATAATATATACCCTATCTATCTTGCATTCCTGCCCTCACTCACTCTCGTCTCTGATCTTTTCAGCAGCCGTCAGTCATATATTGAAATTGAAGGCAAAAAAATGATGAATGGGTATTCCAAGATTCATACTCATACTGCCCACAAATCATCAAGATCCATAGATTTTTCTGATTTTTTCTCATTTCCTCAAACCCCAAAACCAAGCACTAGCAGCCCAATAGCAGAGGAACCTAATAAGACCCAAAATTCGGGGAATGGAGGAGAGAGATTTGGGGTGATACTGGGTAGGAGTGGTTCAGTTTCTTCTTCTACTTCTGGCGGATTTCAGGCCACAATGAAGAGGGCATTCTCCATGAGAAGATCTTCATCAGTTTCAGAGAGGTATTGTAGGATCCATGACCAGGACATGGCAATAGCATCTGATGATATCAACAAGAAGAAGCACAGTGGAGGAGGAGCCAAGATCTTAAAAGCTTGTAAGCGCCTGCTTGGACTCTAGTCCTCTACGTCCTTTTCTTTTCTCATCTCATCATTCCTAATGATGAGGGTGGAATTAATCTGCTTTGCAGCTTTAATTTGTTCAGAGAACTCTGAACTGAGGACAAGTCTTTTTTTTTTTCCTTTTCCATAATTTAAATGCGTATATTTTTGCAAAATGGTGCATTACTTCTATCTGCGTTACTTTTGAGTATTCATCGAGCAAAAGTAGATTTATGCCCGCTTTCATGGTAAAAAGGTCATTAAGAAGCTGTCCGTTTATGTTATGTAAGGATTTAAAGCTCCATTTCCAAGCCTAGATGTTTGTATACTTGTTTGAAATAATCTTTCGAACCTGTTGTGCTTGCAGTAGCTTACTTAAATATCACACTGCAAAGTGAAACCTAAGCGTTGATGTAACAAAAAACTAACAAAGAAATGTAAGAGTCATCAAGTGCCAATAGTAATCATAGATGGAATCATAGTCATAACATTAATTATTACTAAAAGCGATGCGATCTGGTTAATTAGTTGTGTAGTGTCTGATGACTTTTCAATTAAATTATTTTAACTATGAAAAGGTGTAGGAACTCAGGAGAGCAATGATTGTAAAGCAGAAAAGCATTTTCAGTTTCAGTTTGATCGGTGGTCCAGTATAAACTGTTATACTACCATGGCAAGGAATGTGGTACCAACTATTAGAAATTTAGAATTTGAAAGAAGAACAGATAGAGCGCGGGAGGAGAGAAATAATAGGTAAAGAGAGCCATAGCACATAAATAGCGACCCAAAACTCCATCCTCTAATCCCTCTATCAATATCCTCTCTTTTACTTTCATCCCCTAATCACTGTTACAGACTTCTTTTAAAAAAAAAGGCCCCACTTGGTCTGTATAGAAGCATGACTTGGCTTGCAAACTTGTTTAGAAGTCTGATTCAATAACAAGACTTATAAGATAAGCCTATGCAAGCCAACATGTCTATAACTATAACCATAAATAGGACTGCAAACAGTTCACAGCTTACTAGCTAATACCATTTTTTTTTACATCTAATAACCAAAGTGACAATACCATACTACACCTATAAGCATCCTACATATTTATCTTTCCAGAAATCACAAGCTCACAGCTCAATATGTCAACAAGAAAATCAAATAGCAGCCTGATTGTTTTAAAGCTTAAAATAGTGAGAGGGGTAGATCTAATTGCTTCACACAACAATACATACCGATAAACTGCAGAACAATAAACACCTAGATGCTATACAAAGCAACAATTAATATACAATACCCAGCATCAGATATGTAAAATATATAAACAAGCTCAGACCATTGTTTTCTATTCTTTCATATAGAACTGTACAAAACTTTTATATCACATGTTTAGATCCCAAACTTTTTATCTGAATATTTCTAAACTTTTTCGCCACAAAAAGATACACCTACAAAGACATGCCAACTTGTATGAATTTATTTTCTCCTTAGCCTTTACGAGGCTTTTAATCAAAGTTCCTTCCTCGAATGATCCGAGATATCCCGGGCTTTACCGCAGCCATGTTAGAGCTGGGAGACCAAAACAAACATTTATGTATAATGGTATCCAATCCATTAAATTTTTTTTTTCCTATATAAGAGCCGGTAGGTTGACCAAAAAAAAAAGAGCCGGTAGGATTGTACAACAAATACTAGATGGGATAAACAAACTATTTGGTCATACGTGCCATATCAAATGTTTAATATTATAATATAATACAACGTATACTATGCTATAATGCCTTGCCATATATTATCTTAACACTATCATGTCTTGTTCTATAAGAGGAACCAAAGAAGGCCTAAATAACTGGTAGCACATGTATGAGATAAATATACATGAAATAGTTGTCTCCAGAGCAAGAATAGAAAACAACTCCTCAGACAATAAATTCAAAAAAAAATTATCATAGTATCATATAATATATCCTAGGAACTCTTTCTGGGGCGCTCTTTCCCAGATGCACCGATAATTTACAGCCTGCTAGTAAGTGACATTGGAGGACAAAAATAAAACTTGCTAGGTGTGCAAAGCCATAAATAAGTTCTGTTTGCGAGCATGCTCCGGAATAAGCCGATTGATGACATCAGGGGGTATCCCAGAAAGTTCTGCATCAATGATCATTCAAGTCAGGAAATAAGTATTTGTCATGAAAAGAATCAATGCATGAAAACACTCCATCAGTTTCAAAATAATTGTCATATAAGATTCTGTACAAAGATTAAAAAAAAATATTTTTAATTTAAAGAAAATATAACTTAATTTGACTACAATAACTTCTCACTCTATAACCTAATCCTGACTGCATGAGTCAGTGACTCCAACCAAAACAATTTTTTTATTTTTCTCTCCTCTATTGGAACACAATTTACCAACAAATAGAGCTTCTTTCAGAGAACTTCAATACTAGATTGTGCTGTATTCTGAGTCTGAGGTAATACTTTTAACTCACCCTGAGATTTAAAATTAAACAGTGGAGGAAGTGGGCGACCATTAGGAAGGCGGGTGTTCGGGTCCCTCAATTCATCAAAGAAGGGATGAATGCAAGCTTCCAACTGCAGTGCCGTAATATGGTGAGTGAAAAGTACACATCCAAGATGAGAATAGACTATGAATACAAAAAAAAATGCAGAGGTTAAACTTACAGCAGTGCATCTCAAATTAGGAGAGTACTGAAAGAACCTACAGACAAGGTCCACTGCTTCTGGGGGTAAACGTTTCTGAAAGACCTGTCAAATTAGAATAATATCATAGTAAATCCCCAATGCAAACAAGGATCCTTTAAGGTAGGTTAGACATTCATACAAATTTTACCGATACATTGCATATGCTCAAATTTAATAGCTTCAAACCCTCGTGCATTACAGGGACTACTTATAATAATATCGATTCAACCCAGACAATAACCTGATTTTGAGATGTCTAAAACGGTCCCTAATCAACTATTAGGAAACTGCAAATACGATTGAAAATACACAGCCTACAACAATCTCAACTTATACCAAAGTACTGTTATACCCTCCTGACATTTCTGGACAAGGGACTTGTCGTCAATATCTACCTAGTACCTACATTAATCTACAATTACTGCATTAATATCACACAGTCCTTGACATTTTTCGAGACTGATCCCATCCCATGTCATATCAGGCCAACGTTCCAGTGCAGCAGACATATCAAACTCATAAGAAATAAGATGACACTTGATCCATAATCAACTCTATCTAATGCCATAAATCAGGATTTGGATCACATTAATTTATATCATCATGCAACATGTACCATTAAAGTAAGACTAGGAAGTGGCACATTGTTAGGTGCAGATGAAAACAATGCTGATAAAGAAACTGACTAATTGAGTATGTATTATATTGATGGAAATAGAGTAAAATGTAAACTGTATCTGTATCAGGAAAATATGAGGGAATAACAGAAAGACAACTCTCTCTCAATTCCAGAAGTGAGAGCCACTCCCAAGGCAACAGACTTGCCTCACTTGCTATTTTCTTTTCTAACCAATTTCTTACTCTCTCTCTATATAACTAACCTTCTCACCCTGATGCCCCCTTATTTCTCCTAGTATACACACGCCAGATCCTAGGCCCAACCTCTTGGGTAACTAATGGGCCTGTATCACTAACACTCACACATCCATGGATCAAATAAAGAGAAAATGTCATCAGTATAGATGTGCAAAAAAATAGGGAAAGTAGAGGCAAAGTCAACTTCTTCTGGAAGAAAACAATTCAAAAGGACCTCTCAGAATAATAATATTGTAACAGAATCCTCGCACAAAGAAGACAACTTCATCAATACTAACTTTAATTTTTTTCCCCAAAATGTAGAATAGTAGAAACGAATGCTCCTTTTTTTAATTTTTTAAAAAAGCTGTTGGGATAGGGAGGAAATACTACTGTAGAAAGGATTATGCCTCCCATTTATATGAAACATCACCATTATCTTTTTTCTTCCCCATGAAACATCACCGTTAAGAGGAACAATCAACATTCAAGATACTCAATGTTAACAAGACAGAATTAACAACCCAGAAATTAAGAATCAAGTTAATTTAGCAATTCAATCACCCAGCTTTGCCAATTACTTAGAAATACAAGTATAAAAACATGCAATGCCATCAAATGAACCATCTTGACACAAGTATGAAGTATCACTCTGACGAAATATTTAGTATGGGTACAGGCTCAACAATGATTAAAATCTAGCTCAGCTAGACAAAGAATTAGCATAGAAAAATTTAACCTAAGTCCTGAATTACTAAGGGCATTCACAGTAAACTATGAAATGTAATCAAAGCACGAGAGAGTGAACCTTGTGCCAAGGATGAGGTTTTATCTGCGGAAACTTAAACTCAGTATAATTTGGGTTCATGCACTTTATCTCCTCCCTGGTGGGTGTTCCCAAAACCTGCAATAAAAATAATTAAATTGTAATTTACTGGGACTCCTTTGGGGGAATAGTGATTTACAAAACTGTTATATCATTGGAACAATACAGAATTAGATAAATTATATTGCAAAATGTTGTAAAGGAAATTTTGCTTTTTTTTCTTTACTTTACCTCACTCAAACCAAGAAGAGTTAATCAGGCATTGAAAAGCATCTTTACATTTAAGACTTGAAATCAATGCACAAAAACAGAATAAATATATCCCTTTCCTTGAGCCAGAATGCAGGGGAAATGTGAAAATCCTAGAAGATAAATAATTTCTGGCAGACCCAGATGAATTTATTGTACAATATCTAAATAAGTTGTTCACAAACTTATTGAATATTCAAGAATTACATAATTCTAGGATAGCCAAATCCAGATTAATTGAAAAATATGGATGGTAAAGCGTCACCTTGATGATTTCAACTAGTTGATCAACTCCACTCTCTCCAGGGAACAAGGGCTGCAGATTAAGTTGAACTTCAGGGAAAATGACAAAGACAACAGAAAACGAAGAAACGATGAAATGATAAAAATATTGTCACATATATATTCAAGCTTCAAATTACCTGTCCAAGAAGCAACTCAGCCATCACACAACCAGTTGACCATATATCTATGGCAGTTGTATATTCAGTGGCACCAAATATAAGTTCAGGGGCTCGATAGTATCTTGAACAGATGTAAGAAACATTGGGTTCTCCTTTCACCTGATGAATTAGAACAAGCATGAAAACTTGAGAGGAAAAAAAAAGTAGTTACCATCAACCACCAGTGCATTCGGTTCAATATCTTACCAACACTTTTGCACTCCCAAAATCACATAGTTTCAGCTGATGGGTGTGTGGGTTCACCTGATATGAGTAACATGCATTTGAGCACAACAAATAGTAACTGATGCAAGCACAGGTATACCCAGTATATATTCTATCATCTTTCAGCTAGGTTAAGCGATTTTACAATGATTGCTATAACTTATAAGACAGTGAAGTGATTGTGATACGAAACTAACACAAAAACTGCTGAAATGCTTCTTTTATTATATGTACAGGAGATTCACAGAACAGTAGGTACCTCTTAGGTAAGGAAAAAGCAAATACAATTAGAAGGAAATAACAGAAATCAAAGAAAACTCTCTCAATTCCCAGAACTGATAGTCCAAGCCACAATGGCTGAAAGACTTCCCAAACTTTTCTGAACTGCCTCGCCAATACCCTCTCATCTGCCTGTAACTAACTTTTCCCACTCATCCACTTCCTCTCTCTCTCGCATCCCGTAACCACTTCTCTCATTCCCATCCTTCACGTGCTCCTTTCCTCTTTCTAGTGTAAACCTTCCAAGTTTTAGGCCCATCATGAACTTGATCTATCAATTGGCCCATTGCCTTTTCATTATAACAAAGGTTCCTATCAGATTGTAAGGCTCCCAAAATGTCTAGGGAACAGATACACACCATAAGGTGAAATATATCCAAATCCAATCCTCTAGTTCAATGCTTAGAAAAAAAAAACTATCTAAATCCTCTGCCATTGTCATAAAGCAAGAGCAAGAAGTATCTAATTATTCCAAAACCCCCTGTTTTCGCCTACAAGTCAGATTTCATACATGCCAAACCCATGGCTTCCTCTTCTGTAATCAATTATACAGAGAGAGAGAAAAAAAAACTCAAGAAACAAAAAATAACGAAGCACCCCACCTCAGGTTTATTTAGCAAGATTTTCTCAACTATGTAATTTTTAATGGATATACAGTGAACAACTCAGAATGGCACTGCTCTGTACTTCCCTTATTATATAGTAAAGGTTCTCAAATCTCAACATATCTTTCACATTAGAGAAGAACAGACTCCAAGAGAGAGCAGGTGAAATGTTAATATAGAAAAAAGTAAAAAGTTGGACAATTTGAATAATCTGAACTCCATAATATCAACCACAAAACAGTGAAACAAGAATACCAGCATGCACAAAATGTGACATAAATATATACTAATACTAATACAAAGCCATTTTGGTACAGTTTATGCCTCCACCTAGTAGCTCAAGCTTTTGGGAAGTCGGTCCTTAGCATGCTAGCCAAACTTCTTTGACCAAGTATTTAGGACATATTATTAGTGATATAAAGCCAATATTGGGCCTCCACCCAATAACTTAAGCTTTTAGAAGAGATTGTCTTCAGACACAAATAATTAGGTAGCATTTGGCACATTGACAGAACAAAACAGAATAGCCTATTCTATTGCATCCTCTTTGGTTCCAACCTTTTAAGTGGAACCAAAATATACCACTTTTCTTACCTTATGTCTTGTTCTATTCTGCTTTTAATATACAATATTTTACATCAAACATCAAACATAGAACATAATGGTATTTTGTCCTATTTAAACCTATCTACTAAATCTACTGTTAGAATATAAGAGAGACATCTTATCATATCTTCATTATATCTTAGAATACTTTAGAGTAATTCAGATTATATCTTAGAATTGATTTCCATATTTCCTTATATATCATGATTTGTTTCCTTATCTAAATAGGATTAGGAGTGTAGTATCTAGTATTAGTATAAATAAAATTAGCGCTTTGTCGTTTGCAATTACACACCCAACATCTCATTCACATTGTATCAATGCAACTTTATTATTCTCAATTTCCTCCTTCTATACCTTAAAAGACTAAACACTATAATTTCAACACCTACCTTAATGTGGTAGTATATAGTAAAACCAGCATTCATGAAACTATCCATTTCAGTGCAAACTTTGTGAAAAGTTAAGACATCACCCAATGATTAAAGTAAGCTACAATAAAAAAAGTCTTTGGAAGAGTAATTCACCTTTATTTGCAAATTGACAGACATATGAGGATATAGGAGCAAACAGGCATGCATACATTTCACCAAAAATAAAATGAAATTTGAACAGAACAAGCTGTACGGATAACAATCTCCAATTAATTATTTGTTTGTGATCATAAAATATTAATTGCTTTTCAGTAATGTTTCCTTCCAGTGTGGATTTATATAGATGTGATGTGAGTGTGTTAAAATGTTTGAATTTCTAAATTAGTGTATGAATAAAAATAATACCACCCATTATGCACCATTGACTAAACCTAATGAGTCCCATGTAACAACAAACCAATGACTCAAAGAAATGCCTTACAAGTAGGTTCTGAGGTTTGATGTCACGATGACAGATGCCAATGCAGTTATGTATATAAGCAAGGGCCCTGCATATCTGCAATAAACATCAGAGAGAAGAAAGAAATATATCAACTGATACGAAACTGATAGGGATTTAAATTGTGCAAATCACACAATTCTTTATTTTTCTTTCCTTCTTAAAGTCTATTACCTTTACCCATATACAAAAATCAACATCCATTGTATTTCTTTTTCCTTTTATTATGATTCTTTTGAAAGTGAATTCCATATGTGAAACTGGAACTCAAATTCTTCAGATCATATAAATCTAAGGCTGAGAAACATAATATAAAATTTAAGAAAAACAATTAGACAGGGATTACATAAGTTAGCTTTTCATGGGCCGATCATATATTATTTTTAACATCTTTCTATGCACAGGTTATTTATTATTTATAATCATCAAACAATTCAGGAGATTGTCTCTCACTATTTTTACATGTATTTCCAGCTTTCCATTCCCAGATCTAACTGAGAAGCAAGGAACTACGTACCTGGTAGGTATAAAGCTTTACATATATTAAAGGCATTCTCTGGTTAATCCTGCTATAGTTCCTTGCAATTCGATTCACAGTTTCAGGAACATATTCAAGTACAAGATTCAAGTAAAGTTCTTCTTTGTCGGTCGTTGAAAAGAAACAATGCCTTAGGGCAACAATATTTGGATGATCCAGCATTTGCATAATCTGTAACTCTCTATTCTTGTAGCGCTTGTCCTGGAGAACCTTCTTGATGGCTACAATCTCTCCAGTTTCTCTACATTTTGCCTGATATCAGCATTAACAGAATGAAAAGGGTATCCGAATGTCACATATTAACAGCATATTGTTTACTAAGATATCAAAAGCAAACTAAGTAATTCTTCCTCACTTGAAAAACAACACCAAAAGAGCCTGTTCCAACTACGTGCTCCGCAATATAACTAACATTCTGTCAAATCAAACAAAAAATTTTGTAAGAGAAGTTAGTAGTTGTCAATAGTTCATACCATGGCCAAACGAGTTTTCTAATACGAAATGACCCAGAAATTTTGTTATACCTGCTTAGTCTGACCATTTCGGCCACCAATGCTGGTTCTTATCACATGTCCTGTTTCAGCACCCACACCATCAATGATGTCAGGCTCACTATCCTGCAAAGTATAAAACAGTGGCAACTCAGATTGAAAGAGAAAACTTCAAATTTCAGGAGACAGTAAATTTAAGATTGTAGCACTTTAGTTTTATTTTGGAGGCAAAATTGGCGTCGGACTCAGAAAAAGAAAAATCAATTGACAACCATTCTGTCTGCTGTCTGCAAGTTATCAATCAGAACAGGATAGGAAATATATCCCTTCTAGAATTGCAATAACTGATTGTCCTTAAATAAGTTCAGTACTCTTTTTCTTTTATTAGATTTTTTATTTTGAAAAAGAATAATAAGAGGGAATGAGGAAGTTAGTTACTCTGTCTTCATCGTGGTCGACCTTGTCCCTCAACCTCATCTCAAGCATCTCTCTGCCAAGCCAATCGACAGAACTAGAAGAACCTCTTAAGGCAGACCTGGAACTACCGACGCCACCATTTCCAAGGCTAGCAGACGCCATGGATCACTCAAAATGCTACTCTCTTGTTTCCAACCACTGTGAGTGAGTCACTGTTTTCAAATTCAAACTCAGATATTAAATTAACTAGCAAAGAAAGGAAAACAATAATTAGATTTGATCAGATCTAATCCCTTAAATTAGAAATGAAAAAAGTAAGAATCGAAATCACACTCACCTGGGACTGGAAGCTGTGATGAGAATGGGAGTACTGCGATTGCATTTTGCTTTCACTTCCGACGATCGATCGCAGTTCGAAGACAGTGAAGCCGATCGCAATTTCAATTCTCTTTACTCTCTTTTTCTCTCAATCCTTTTCTTTTCTTTAGTTTTCTGACTCTGTTACTATTTATTATTCTACTTTCTTAAAATATAAAAAATTGTCACACATATCCATCCTCTTCCCTTTCCCTTGCCACTTTCTAATGCTTCAGACACCTTTCCAATATTTGTTCTCTATTTTTCCTTTTCTTAAAAAAAAAATCCCTCTTCACTTATTTTTTTAGTTTGTTCTCTATCATTCAAAATTATATACTTTTAGACCTCATCATTGCTAACCGATAACATATTAGTAATTACTATAGATTTTTTTATAAATTTCCCTACAAATTTCAAAAGTTATAGAAAAATTGTTATGGATTTTAAAATTTTCATAAAACTTCTTACAAAATTTTCAACAACAGCAAAGAAAATAAACTTCATAACAATATTTTCATGTAAATAAAAATGAGAATCTAAGAGTTTTATATGTAAGATAATGGATAAAGAGACTATATTTGTTTAATTTTAAAATTAAATGGACTTCATTTGTTAGGAAAAAAAACTCAAGGGATTAAATTTACATGTGATTTAAATTAGAGGGATTAAAAGTGAAATTAAGTCCTATATTGCCATTTAAAACTGGCAATCAAGGATTTCTATTATCAGTGATAGAGTTTGTCCCCATAATTTTTAGCTCATGTGTGCAATTAACCTAGAGTTAGATATCTCATCTCACATTTCTTTCTCTTATTTCTCTATCTTTCACTATGTTATATAACATATTGTATAAATATGTTAGTACACAAATAACATTTTTCTTCCATTTTTAAAACAAACAAGGGTTAATGTTAATTGATAAAATCTTTGATGGAAAAGAAGATGCGTAAGGAAGACAAAACAAGTGGCTTCATGATATTGAATTGTAAGGTAATCCCACTCTCCCCAACTATCATAAACTATGATTACATTCACGACGGTGACATTATTTATTTATTTATTTACTATTTTGTATCGAATAACGGGAGCCAAGGCACCGCCACGTGTACTCCCAACCTAATCGGTTGTTCTTCCTGTGGCCCCCACTATTATCTAAATGTTTTCTTATTTTTTATTTGTTAAAATATATTCCTGACCTCACAAGACACAAAGCACGGCGACAAGTCCTCTTTTTTTATATATAAAATAAAATAAAATACTTGTAAGAAAAATATAAATGGAAGGATTAATTAATATATTTATTTTATGTTATCTAACCCAATGTTTAACAGTCACAGACACACACATATTAGTTAACATTACCAACTCATCTAATATATTCAGCTATAGAGTTAAATAATTTTAAATATAATTTGTTGAATGAGTTCATTTTATTCGTTGAATCAATCAATCGATCGGAGTGCCATGTATTTCTTTTTAAAATCAGCTTGCCGACCACCATGCATGCTATGCTTGTTAAATGTTTGATGCACAAAACAACGATATAGGCTCCATTTTCTAATCCAATTCTCAATTATTTGATTCATTCACTTATCAATTATATATGCAAACTAGATTAGATTATAAACAAGTAGCAGTTCTAGACCTGAACTACATAATTCTTAATACGATTTTTAATTTAAAATTTAAATTAACTATAGAATATCATGCCATTATAAATATATTATTTTTTAAACCAAATTTATAGATATTATACTTCAAATTTGATTCTTTTAAAATAATTATAATCATGAATTTTTGTTGAAAATGCCGGCAGACACAATGAAACAGGCTCCAACTAGAGTCAAAGAAGCCCTGTGCTGTGCTGTGTATTCATTATGTTAAAAGAAATTAATAATTCGTGAAGGGGAAATGCAGAGTTCAAACTAATGATTTGATCTATGGGGAGTGTAGTGTAGGGCTCACTTTAGGCCCAGTTTTCCCATTTGCCGGCGGCATGCTTCATGTGCAGTGCAATAAGAGGAGGGTAAATCTTAAAAAGGTGTCACTCCATGATACGGGCGATTAATTAATTAATCCCTTACCTAAATTAAAAATTAAACCGGGGAGTTGTAGGCCAGCATTCATGTGTTAGATATGGACATAGCTAGTAGTTGCTCCAACCGAATATAAGAAAAGGAAAATATAATTTTGGACAATTCAGCACAATCATACATATATAGAAAAACACACAAAAAGGTTCTGTTTTTGGACTTTGATAAATCACCACATAAATTAAAAAAAGCTTTTTGACAAAGTGTTAAAGGATTAACGGTTTGTGAAAAGTTCATACTTAAGATATGGTAATGGTATGCAAACTTTCAATATGATAAAAGAGAAAGTACAAAAGATGCTGTGAGTATCTTCTGTGGGTGAAAGGGTAGGGACATGCATGTGCGCGCATGAACCTCAAAACGGTCCCTTCAGGCTGACTAATTACTAAAGTACCTTCTTTCTAATATCAATTAAAGGAAAGGCAATTTCAATGATAAAACCTCTTTTTGTAATTAAAATTAAAAAAGAAAAAAAAATCTTCTAAAATAAAACAACCCTTTAAGTTCTTCTTTATTGTTAAGCAAATTTCCCTTATCTAATCTATTCATAAACAAGAACATAAAGATTGATGAGCGCGCATATATACAAGAAATATCTTATAAAAAGTTAAATTCACTCGTGACACTCGAAGAACCGAGTATATATGCCACGACGTGAATACTTAAGCGTAATGTCTACGAAAATCTTAACATGGATTATAAATTGACAATATAATTAAAAAAACCAGCAATGTAACGGCTATGTTATGCTGAGATATGCAACACCATACTGTACAATGATATTTCAGAGCAAAATCAATATCCACACAATAACTCTCGCAAGATCCTTATTAATCCTTAGTAACACACCATCTATGGTATTTTGGTGTCGGAGGAGGACTACAAGAAACTCCACTGTCAACAAAGGACTGAAGACACGAGCCTGCAGCGTAATCCATGAAGTGTTCCTTCGACGTAGGGAGCAAAGGTAGTCCAAAAATTATCCAGGATCACAAAGCACCCACTCGTATTCTGTAGACAGCTAATAAGGGATTGTATATGTATAGAAACAGATACACAATACCCGTTACCTAATAAGGGACTGTATATATAGGAACTAAGAGACATACACAATACCCTGGATTTATATTTACAAAAAATCTACTCCAGCTAAATGTATAAACCCAGACTATGCTCATACTTGGTCAACTTGCCAGGCTATGCAAATCTATCCATAATTCTTCAAACAGGCATTAACTTGAAAGTGGGGGCACCGCACAATTGTAATACCACTGTTTTCATTTCTCTTTACCCGGTTCCGTCTTCAATGAAGTTATGTCTGAATACTTTAAGCCAAATCAAATGTCATCACAGTACTTTCCTCTCTTGTAGTGTAAAAGAATTTTTTTTAACCACATTCATTTACTTATAAGAATCTGTTTACCAAAAAGAGACAGAATCCGGCGGCTAGCAAATGCATGCTCCAAAATTGTAAGTCAGCAAGCTTACCACTGCAAGGGAAAATCATCAACTTTGACACTGGTAAATACAAGAAAACTAACTTAAACTAACATGAGCACTTGAATAAAACAGAGATTTTCCATAATGAGTTCATAGAAATCATAATGTAATCATTTCATTATCATGACAACTTCCAGGAGAAGGTACCAAAGTGAAGGGAGACTTTAAAAAAGGAAAAGAAACAGCTGATGAATCTACATCATAAAATCACATATTAGAAGTATATCGCCCGAATCTCTATTTAAAGCACAGTAAAACCGCTCTTTACAGTTCAAACAAATTTCATGAAACCTACATTAGAAATATAGAGAAAATTGGTTGTTAAAGTAAAATTCACAGAAAATCAATGATAACTAGTTAACTAGACCTACAGCAATAATAAGTCATAAATATAAAATATTATCCTAAAATGTCGATGCCACACCAAGAGAAATTTCAAAAGGTCATGCAGAATATATCAATTAGGTAAAGTCCTAAGATTGGATCATCAACAAGCATCTTTCTAAGCTATGCAACCACAGGCCTCATAAATGGAATGTGTCTCACCAATCTAAATACTCTAGGTCCCAGAACTTGCTTTTTGAACCCAAACTTGTTTCTGCAATTTAAAGAAGAGATCTTGATCATTTATTAAACCAGAAAAGAATAGTGTTACCCTGCAGAAACCAAATCTAGGTACCTCATTGGAACCATACACAGAGGTGCTTGATCTTCTAGGATGCTTCCCCTCACTTGGAATTGAATAGCCATCGACATCCTTCACACCATGTGTTGGTCCATGGCGACCATAATGCTTACTGAAACCTAAATAATCATGAGCAGTGTAATTTAAGCAGAAAAGAACCTGAATGTAAGCATAAGAATATCTAAGATTCTGCTTTCCAAAGCAAGAAACCAACCATTTTCTGATGAATGACTGGCACGGACACTTCCAAGTAATTTTACCTCCCCACTTCTTGCATTTGGTGTGTCATGTTTCAACTCTGTATTACCTCCTGTTTCATATAACAATACAAGTAAAAATTTCAACTTGTGAAGAACATGCGAGCAGGTTTCACAGACAATGGTAATATTTTGCACATTAATACGTCAGTTGTTTTAATTACTGACGTGTTTTTCAATTGTTTCCCCTTCTTACACAAGACCAAAGGATTAATCAACAATTGCCAAAACAAAATCATATGTAAAAAAAAAAACAAAGCATGTACCTTCCAAAGGATCTACTTGAGAGGAAGCAGAGGATGACAAGGAATCATTGCCTCCACTGGAACGATTTGTCCATACACCACGATCAGGTCTATCCTTGTGTCTAACACGTCTCTCCTGCCTCTCACTAGAAACATGTAAATTATTCATACCAATCCTATTCTCTGATGTCCCATCAGTGCCCTTCAAAATCAATTGCACATGTAAGGGGCGAGGAGGCTGTTTTTCTTTTTCTAGATTAGTTGTTTGGATTTGCTGCTCAGAATGAGCCCTGGAAGACCGACTTTGATGCAAATCCTTGTTTGAGAATATGCTTCTGATAATCCTTCCACTACCATCATGCCGCTGATTATGTTTCAGAGCTGTTGAACCAAGAATAGTTTTAGCTGAAGATGTTATGTTGTGATGCTGTGATATGCTATCTAAATCAGATACCTGCATAATAAGAAGCAAACAAAAGCAAAATAGACTCTTAGCAGAACTATAGGCATAACATGATCTTACAAGATGCATCCACCAAGGATAATGGCAATGAACTAAAAAGTCCATATGCTACTGATTTATCATATGTTATACAGCATGCATCAATAAGGCATAACAGATTACAGGAGTCAAATCCTGGTAGTCACTTTAGCAAGTAGTATTATTTTAACTATTATCACATCATTTGCAGAATTATACCTTCACTTCCTTCCTAGTGGATCTCTAGAGCACATTGACCTCCATATTTATTCATTGACGCGTGTATGTCAGACTGGTAACCAACATCATACTAACCTTTGATCTCTCTAGTTGTCATTCTTAAGGGAGTAAGGCTAGATTAAAACTAAAGTCTACCAGCAATTCTGCTTACTAAATCAGACATTTTAAGCATTATCATTAATGAGGATATTTGCATGTTATTGATTAGAAAATGAACCAATCAAAGTGTAACATAAGTTAATTTATGCGAAAATTTCACAAAATCAATTTAAGTATTAAATTGATGCAAACTAGATGGCATCAATGACAACTCATCAAAATTACAGCAATCAATATAAAGAAACAAGATGTTAAAGAAAAAACGACAGAAGGTGGAGTGCTGTTAGACATGAGCCTAGCAGGTAAACTGGCTTCGGAAGGTAGTTACACAGGCAGTTATAGGGAGTTAAATAAGGTGAACTGTATAGCTGTAAGGGCATTTGGGAATTGTTCTGTACTAACTGAGGTTTTCAGTTGTAAGGGGAAAATCGGCAAACCCTTGTAAGGTGGTTTCTCCGCATTATTCTCTCTCTATTGCATAAATAACAGAATCCATCCATTCATTATTTTATCTTCTTTTCCTCTCCCTCCATATTCTACCTATTTTGCACCTGACTGTCTTCTGGTTCCTAACAAGTGCTTCTTAAATATAAGTAATAAATGCAATTTGCTTCTAATCAAAATAAGAACAATGAATAACTTGACATTCAGCTATAGTCAGGGCTGTCTATTGGAACATGCCAACCTTCAAAGGGAAACTGGAAGTATACTGCAGCTTCTTGTACATCGAATATGCATTTTAGTGAACTAAGCTAAGGGATTCTAGATCAATCCTTTTGCAACATGTGCAGCATACAATCAGAATTGAATTATGAAAATAAAAATCAGCATCTTACAGTAATTATTTCTCTTTCTTTCCCCTTAAGAAGCAGCACTTTCTTCTTCCCAGCATCATTATTTCCACCAACTCCTGAAAAGATGGGCAAAGTGGTAAACAAATTCCCATAATTGATACAATAATAAACAGTTACTTAAATAGGAGAACACCGAAGACATCAAAGTTTCAGAGAACCAGAGAAGCCACCGCCGTCCGGAGGTGGGGGAAACACCCCAAGGGTGAGTGATATTGATATCAGAAGTAGCATTAAATGAAATGTTTCCAAGACAGAAAAGAAGACCTAAAGGAAGCAAAAAGAAAATTGACACATGAAATTTGGAACAAAAATATCAACCTTACCATTCTCATCAGATGTTTGATTTCCATCTGAAGAAGCCATATTTGAAGTTTTATTTAAAAGATGCTGATCACCTTGCCTGGCAACCAAAATATAAGTTGATTTGTCTTTTACAGTAGAACTTTTCCCTGGGTCCCTTGCAACATACTGTTTATCATAAAAACAAAATTAGATGCTAAAACACAAAGGAGTACGAACCAAGTGTTAATACTTCACATGTGTGTTCACAAGCAATTCCAGCTATAGAAGTATCAAATACTGATGCCGTTTTCTGCTAGTTTTGACAAAATGCAAAGTTAAATAAAAAACTACACAATTTGGGATTTGCTAGTTTTCTGTGATGTAATAAAATTAACAAAATACTGATGCTGCTTTCCACTAGTTTTATAAAAAGGGATAAGCTAGTTTTAACATTAACAATAACAGTTGACCATATGGCTATTTCTTATTCTCTTCTGTGTAATAAACTAAAGTATACAATTTTCTTAACATTAGATTTAGACCTATTCACATCTAACATGGAGATCACAAGCAACAAAATATCTACATAGGTGCAGCAATATACTACACAACAAAAATATGACTACTTTAACAATTTAACATCCTGCTGTACTCAAACCACAAACACAAGGTCGTCTATTTTATTCAAATAAAACCAAGTAACTCCTCAAGAAATCTCATGAAAAAGATATGTAGAACTATACTTGAAGAACCTATTTAAACCTGTCAATCTGCGTTAGGGGTGGCAAATGGATGGATCGGATAGATTTGAATCAGGATTATAATGGATGAATTGAAACAATCCATTAATCCATTTATGATCCGTTAAAAATATATTATAAAAATATAAAAATACAATCCATCCATGACCCATTAAATAAAAACCATCAAATCAATCCGTTAACAACTATTTTATGGATGGATCTCCAATCCATCCATAATTTTTTTAAAAAAATAATTTTTACTATTCTTTTAAAATATTTTCTGTCTAACTAAAAAACCTCTCCACATTTTTCTTTCATTGAGATTCTCTCTCCCTCTCTCTCGCTCCTCTATTTCATTAATTAAAATTTGCCGTTACTTACTATTTTATAATTTACAGTGAGAGTAAGTGTCAGTTCTTTCTTCGTGGCATCAAATGTTCTCTTAATGCTCTCTAATTCACACTTACATACTCACTTGGCGCCAAGATTAAAAAACTTGAAATTTTTATTTTTGTTTTATTCTGGACCAAAAGGATTTTGTTTTATTAATTTTTATTTTATTATATTCAAATATGTTTTAATTCCAAATGTTGTCCTCTATAGTTAATAAAAAATTATGATTCTAGACTACGTAGAGATGTTTCTGACGTAACTACTCGCAGAATTAATCTAGAGGGATTTAATATATAAATATAAGTTTCTGTTACTTTATAATTAGTTTAAATTTAAATTATTTAATTTATTTTGAATATTCAAATCTTAAACATTTATTTAGTTAATTGGGTTTTATATTCTATAATAGCAAGGAAGTATCAAACTCGAAAAGTCGAAGACAAGATACAAAGCCGTATACGAAATACTGACTACATGAACCTTTTTTAAGTATTGATCCACTGGATTTTTTTTCTTGTGGTCTATCAAGTCCAGTGGATTTAAGAATATAAGGATTGGATAGCATCCGTCCATACAATATGAGTGATCTGATCCATCCAATCCCTCAACTTTCTTTTTTATAATTGGATAGATTGGATTGGATTGGATTTAAACATGGATTGGACAGGATGGATGATGGACAAATGGACGGTTTTGACAGCCCTAATCTGCATTAAGCTTCTTTACACACATATCTGTATTATTCACCTTAGCACCTATCAACTATCAAGCTAAAAAATCACCCCAAAAAAAAGGCAGACATTCAAAAAGGCAGGAAACAACCCCACCTTCCCCCAAAAAGAAAATTCAGGTTGGAAAATGTGCTTATGGGAAGTTTCTCAAAGCCACTGTAAAAGTGAATTGTCTGTGTCAAACAATTATCAAGAAGCTATGCCTATAATATGGGACCAAATTACTATCTTCAGCAAGAAAACCTCATACACCAGGTAGAAGTAATTTTATCTCATTTAGTTCTAGACTTCTAGTACTTGACTTCATTTAAGAGCCATAATAAACTGAAAATATTTTCTAGCCAATCAGATATTCAAAGCAATATGCAATCTGAAAAACCAGGTAAGTAGAAAGAAATTTTTCATCCCAGCTATCAAATACAACTTGTGATTTTTTGTGATAGTAATAAAAAAGACTTCTTCTTTGTGAAGTCATGAACAAATTAAAGCTACAAGCTAAATGCATAATACCATTGTGGTGGCAACCCTCTTCTTTCCGGAACCTCGTCTTGATGAGGCAGAACCAGGACTCCCATTTGACGATGTGCCAGCTCTTCTACTCACGTTTCCATTAGACAATGGTCTCTATACAAACGTTATGTACATTAGGTAAGAAAAATATGGTGCTTATAGATGAAACAGAAAAGGATATTTATGGTGCAAAAATACCCGAGGTCCCTTAGCAGCTCTTTTTTGACGCACAAAGTCCATCAGTGGTGTAACTATAGGAATATCTTTTGCAGCACCTGCCAAAGGACATAAACCCAATAAGTGAAGAATACAAAAATCTCTACCTACTCATTATGTGTATATGTGCTGTTATTATGTCTCTAAACTTTGAAACTTAAATTTACTGCATATTTTCTGCACTGACTAACCAGATCGTTCTGCTTCCCTTTTCTCCAATTGTATCTCAGCACTAGGAAGATTCTCAACAGGCTTGGCAAGTAGTTCAAGAAACTCGAGATACTCAGAATCTAGATGTTAACCATGTAAATACTTTTATCAGAAGGAGAAGACTTTACATATAAATTCTATTGAGGAACATATATCCAATGTAATTTACTTTAATCTTCAACTAAATGGTACCTTTATATATGGTTCCATCACGACCATCCTTTTTAGACCACTGTTTTGGAACACGTTGTGAAGGAGCATATTCGACAATGACTTTGAACTGAGTTCCTGGGATGTAAAAACAGTGAAACAAAGAACCAGATTAAGTATCTAATATCACAACCCCAAGGCCTTTTATAAAAAAATGCAAAATGCATAAAATATATTTGAGAAGTACAGACTTGAAATCCCAAAAATGTTCAAAACAATCAACCCACTTTAGGCCTATGAAGAATTATATTTCCACTGTAACTTAAAGGCACTAGACTAGCCTACTTTCAGTAATAATATTGATAGCAATGATAAAGAAAATGATAACAACTTTAGCAAGAACATAAACATGCCTAGTCAACCACTTCAAATGATCTCATTAGTTACCCTTTTCGTTAACAAAGACGTGTCCATTGAAGAACTCAGCAAACTCTATCACGTCCTCTGGCCTCTTGAAGTCAATGTAGGCTCTAGAATATGATATATGCTTCTGGCTGCAAATTCATTAAGAAAGAAAATGTAAGGTTAAAAAGAATGTCCTTGACAAATAACAATAATATTGTATGTAAATTGTAAACATTTATACATTTACATCATAATTCTCTATACATACTGTGACCTGAAAAGGCCACAAAATTACAGGCAACAATGTGGTTAACGATTCGAGAGGCGCACATGGGAAAAGCAAAGTTGAAATACAACTTATTGTATTCTTCCAATAGGCACTTATGTGACTAATATAATAGAAACAACCATGCAAAACGACTATAATTTTCTTCTTTTCTTTTTCAAGAGGATGTAGATATAAGGAAATTAGACAAATAAAAGATATATGGAAGGTTTACAAAAATTACTCTCCTTCGTATCTATCCTCACTGCGCTCACACTGTGGCCAGTGAATGCATGATTCCAAAAACACAGAGAGGAAGAAAAACAAAAGGAAAGAAAGCATACACTAAATGGACGGTTCAAAATGAAAATTCAATTAGCATCATTGAAGAAGGTGAGAAGACAAGAGAAGAAACAATTGAAGAAACATAAAAGGGTTGTGAGTAATAAAACGAGTAATGCAGTGGAGAATGTGAAACCTGATTTTGCCAGGACGGAAAGAGAGCCAGTTGTAGCGGCCAAGGAAGGCGCCATCAATATGGGCCAAAAGAGAGGCCTCAGAAAGGGAAGGCGGCAAGTGCCTGAGCACCACCTTGGTCCGATTCATGCCAAAAACCCTAGCAGTGACCTTTCCCTGATTGGATACGACAGTTGCAAAAACAATGAATCTAATATTAAGAGGTGACGAATAATGAACGAGAATCTCGGTGGGATTACATCTTCTCCGCTGCTTATGCGATCAATCAACAAAAAGTGAGTGTCTGTGCCCTAATTTGACCCAACTTGCCATGCGACCCTAACCCAACTTTTGAGAGAGTTTGTGTGTTGTGTTTTGTTTGGTTTCAAAGGAACTCGCGAGTGAAAGAAAAAACACATATACGGTTTGCGTTTTGCGGTTCCTCTCTTTCGCTTTGCACTTTTCACTTTTGACATATATATCATCATACATACGTATACGTGTACGAGGTGCTCTCTTTATGGAACACATCATAAATCGTGATTTAGGATGTGAAAGTTAAACCAACCATAGTTAAATTCAAAACGTGATTTATAATTCTAATTTATATTTTCGTCCTCGACTTTCACAGTGTCTTACAACTTCATCCCTAATTTTTTAAAAATAGCACTTTAGTCCATACAATATGCGCTTTAGTTTTTAACTTTATTAAAAAAAAAACATGCACTTTAGTTCTCGACTTTATTAAAAAATATACACTTTAAGGACTTAAATGCATGTTTTTAATAAAGTCATAGACTAAAATTCTATTTTGGAAAAGTCAAGGACGAAACTATAAGATGCTGTAAAAGTGGAGGATGAAAGTGCTAGTTTACTCTCTAATAATATTTATGTTTATAAATTTGAGATATGAAAATTTTATTTATCATTTTATATCTTGAACATTTAACTCATATTTACTTGAGCCACGGCCATAACTTGTTATTTGACTAATTTAAGTTGAATTATAAATTATATCAATAAAGTTTGAGTTGTTTTATTTTAAATGTACAATTTTTTTAATAAACCATTACCTTCAATTTTGTTAATTTGTGAAATTATCTAATATATTGTTAATTTTAACAGAAATCATAAATAATATTTTTAACTTTATCCAATTTTCAGGTTTCACGTATAAAGTTCCACCCCTATTCCCTGATGTATTATTATAACATCTTAGGTGCTAAATACTTGGACATTTCTCAATGTGTGGAGGTTTTCGAGGAGAATGGAAGTGAGGGTAAAACTTTTGTGTCTACTTAATAGAGTAAACACTCAAATTGGTCCCCGAAAGATATGAGGTCGGTCAGAGTAGTCCCTGAAAGATGATAAATTGCAAAAACGTCCCTGAGAGATTCTTACGTCAATCAAAGTAGTCCTTCTGTTAACCTGCCTCTGTTAGAATTAACAGAAGTGCTGATGTGGCAGAAAGATTGACATATTTCAAAATGGTCCCTGGTGATTTGGCTCTGATGTGGCATAGTAGGGACTAAAATGAAAGGTGTACAATAGTTTGTTGAGGACCAAATTGATTGTTTGAAGAAATAAAATCCATTTCTTTCATCTCCTACCTCGTTCTTCACCGTATTCAGTTTCTCAAGTTTTACAGAAACCCTAAATTGATCTCTGAAAAAGTTGCGGACGATGATGGGAGGTGGGGCGGAAGGTCCTCAAGCTCGAATGCAGAAGAGGAACAACAATGGGAGTTGGAGCACCTCATCGGTATCAATGGGTGGTGTTGCTCGACTATGCTATTGCGGTTCGAATGCTGCTATTAGAACCTCAAAAACGGAGAAAAATCCTGGCAGGTCATTTTATTCTTGTTCTCTGCCGAAGGTAATGGTTCCCTATTTGTTATTTTGAATTGACCTAATTGATTTCGTTTGTAGTCTGACCCATCCCCTGTTTTTTGTAATTTCAGGAACACCCCCAAAATTGTAGATTTTTTTGCTGGGTTGATGAAAGAGCTGAGGAATCTGCAGACAATGAAGATTACATTGATGCCTGGAGGAAAAGTCAGCTTATATTGAAGATGGACAGTTTAATCAATGAAGTTAGATTTGTTAGGAAGTGTATGATAGGAATGGGATGTTTCATGTGTATCTTGTGTTTGTTGGTGTTGATTGTTTTGGTTCATTAAGTAGTTTAGGTTATGTTAAATACTTAGTAGCAATATGTGGTGTTTTAGTTTTGGGAACTTTCACTATTGGTCTGTTTCTATATGTAAGACCATAGTGTTGTTGAATGAAATCCTGGAAGAAATTGATCAAAGTTTGGTAGTTATACCTTTCCTGGCTTGTGCACCCATGTGTATATTATCTTTAATTTTGTTCTTAATATAATGAGAATGAATAAAAAAGGAGCATAGAAACTAACTAATTAAAATGATAAAGGAATTGTGCCATAACCAAATCAAAAGCATAATGGAATTGTACCACAACCAAATCAAAAGGCACATTTAAGTGCTACATTGTCATTCAATACTGAACACTGTCTAAGGAAATTTAACCAAATCCTAATGAATAGGATAATGTAATTTAACAAACACCAAATCAAAAAGCACATGTAAGTGCTACATTGTCAAATAATACTGAAGCAAAAAACATGAAAATGTTGTTCTGAAAGGTCAATCTTTCTGCTGCATAAGTTGCAGAATTTGTTTACTTTGGCTTTGTTGATGGCCCTCTTGGTGTAGGGATGAACTTCATTAGCCTTTCTCTTGTTCCTTGACTGGCTGCATTAATTGTTCCTTGTGATGGTTGCCCAGGCAGTTGTTGTGTTGTTGAGTTGTTGACTGTTTGAGGTTGTGTTGCCTGTGGGGGTACAGCAGCTCCAACAAAGGGAGGTCTCACAGTGTTAATTTTAGGCCTGAATGCTCTTTTAGGGAATAGACCTGGAGGTCTGTAAGGAGGATTTTTTACACTAATCCCTTGACTGGATGGTCTAAAACTTGTACTCCCTCCTATGATGTTTGGTGCTGGAAAATTCTGCAGATAAAAGTAACATTCATTAAGTTTAATTAAATCTAAATCCCTGTCAAAAAAATGTGTCAAATTTTCAAAAGTAACCTACAACTTGAGTAATCCTTTGAGCAGCAGTATTGTTTTGAGTAGCAGCAGGGTTGGTGGCTGCAGCCTGAGCAGCAGTACACTTGGCTTGAGCAGTTTGAGGTGCTAGAGGGATGGTCTGACCAGTAGCAGTGGCTTGAATTTCAGATTGTGCTTGACCCTGCATAAATAGATACATACATTAATGTGGAGGCTAGCATGTTTTGAGATAAGATTTTTAATGGGTTTAGGGAGCTACTACCTCTGTAGTTGGTTGCTGTGAGTCTTGAGGATCAGCAGTTGGCACTCCTTGACTGAGATTAACTTCTTCTTGGCCTGTTTGTGGAATATCAGTAGCAGGTGGAGTCCATTTTTTGGGTTTCTGAGGCACTCCAACATTGGTACAAGTCCTGCTATTATGATTACTCAGCCCACATCTTGAACAGATGACATCACCATAAGATCTCTTCAGCTTGTTGCCACTGACTGGCTCTTCATTCCCATCTTTTCTTCTTTGCTTTTTTGGCCTACCAACTGATCTTGTAATGATTCGTGGAACTGGTGGATCATAGTTAGTCTTTTCCCAGAATTGTTGGCTCTCTGTTGGTTGCACAAAGTGCTCATATGTGGCATTATAAGCCCCCATGGTTAGCCAAGAATGGCAATAGTCCTCAGGTCTCTGGTTTCTGTAAGCAATTGCAGCAACTGCATGATGGCATGGCATTCCAGTAAGCTGCCAGAATCTACAGGTGCAAGTATGCTTGGCTAAATCAACATCCACCCTACCTTGAAATGACTGAACCTCAAACCTAGACTCCTCACCATCCCCAGACCAAATTGGTGTCCACATATTACTTTCCTTTTTCTCAACTTCAAGCCTGCTCTGCTGCATAGGAGGCAGTCTTCCATGGTATCCTGCCAACTTCATTTTATGATTGGCCATGCTCTTCATTATATAGCATCTTACCTCATCTGCCATTGTCAGAATGGGAAGCCCTCTAAACTTCAAAATTTTAGCATTAAACACCTCACAATTGTTATTTGTGATGTTATCACACTTTGGCCTCTCATCAAAAAAAGCTTTAGTCCATGACTGTGGTGGGAATTTGTTCAAGTAGGCCCATGCCTTATCATTCTTCAACTTCAGCATCTCCATATTTGCATTAAACTGAGCAGCAGTTGTAGACTTGGCACATTGACATACAATGCCTCTCATGTCCAAGTCCTTCCATTGCTTGGTGAAGTTCTTCCATAGATGCATTGCACAGAATCTATGTGCAACTCCAGGCATAACTTCCTGCAATGCTGGGATAAGCCCCTGTGTTCACACAAGTCATAACAGAAAACATAGCATATGTGTCAGTAAAATAATCAAGCAATGTAGTCCCTAAAAGATGTCATTAAACATCAAATTAGTCACTAACATAATTAAATAAAAGTCAAATTACTACCTTCTGCATGTCTGACATGAAGTTCCAGCCATGTTGTTGATAGTGACCAATATCCTGGTGCAGCAGGGTGAGGAACCACATCTAATTGTCTTTGTTCTCCACATCCACAATTGCATATGCCAAAGGAAAAATGTGCATGTTGGCATCTTGTGCAACTGCTGCCAATATTTGCCCACCGAAATACCCTTTAAGGAAAGCTCCATCCAAGCCAATGAATGGTTTACAACCAGCCAAAAATCCCCTCTTACATCCCTCTAGACAAACATAAAATCTTTGGAATTGTGGTGGACCTTCAGGCATGGGTATGACATCCATCTTTACATTGGATTCAGGATTGCTTCTAATTAATTCATGAGCATAATCCCATAACCTAGCATATTGTGCTTTTTCATCACCCTCCACTAGTTTCCTAGCTTCCCTCATGCTCCTAAAGATTTTTGAATCATTTAAGTGCACCCCAAATTGTTGCTTCATATAATTAAATGCTTCCAAATGTGTAAGTGTTGGCTGTGTTCTCAACTTTTCCTCCAATTTTTTCATCACCCACTTGGTGTTAGCAGTAATGTTCTTGAATCCCCTAGCACATGTATGCTCTTGGTTAAATGTCTTAATTTGAAAGCTTCTTGTGACACTAGAGAATGCACAGAAAATCATCCAAGGGCAGTCCTTTACCTTGCATTTTCCCCTAGCCCTCACCTTATCATTCTTAACCCATTTAATCTCTCTGCCTAGGTGTATGGTGTAGTCCCTCACAGCTTTCTTGAACCCTTCCAGTGTTGCAAACTCCATTCCAATTTCCAAGTTCACATGCCCAAAGCCTACAGCCTCATTAAACTGTGGAAACACAGGTCTTATAATTTCAATGTCCTCATCATCAGATGACACTGGTGTCTTCAACTCCTCAGAGTGATAGCTCTTCTTCTCATCATCACTAGACAAGTCTTGAGGTTGAGGTCCAACTTCAGGTCCAAATTGTGGTACACTTGACATCCCCTGAGAATAAAACTCCCTATGGCCAACATTACTACATAAATCAATTTCCTCTTCTATAGAAATTTCATCTTCATCACTACCCTCAACAACCACTCCCTTCCCCTTGTCATTACTTGCTGCTGTTTTGTTCCTCTTAACAGATTTAGTCTTACTCTTATCTCCAGTATTTTCCTTCACCACACTATCATCCATATCATCATCTTCAGTAACACTAGGAGATGGTTTGTATGCACTATCCTCACCACTCTCATAGTCATCACTCATCATATGGATATTTGAGTTCACTGGTGTTTGCAGAGGTGATTCAAAAGGTTGGCATGAGGGTGTACAAACAGATGGTGTTTGTTCAATTGGGTGTATAAAATAAATTTCAATCTCCTCTCCATTTCTCCTAGCTGCATTACACATGTTAACCACATGAACATCCTTTTCCAACACCCTTAACCCAACCTCTAAGACTCTACCAGGCTTTAACCAGTAGATTTTCTCAAAACTTCGATAATAGTGTTCCTTACACAACTCTACCACTGTGAACTTATTTATTGTGTCTATATCTAACCCTTCCCACACACATATTTCACCCCCAATATATCGAAGCACTCCTTCTTCTCTTCCTAGGAAACCTATATGGTGTAAAATTAGAGTGATTCTTTCTGTAGCCATCTACAAATTCAAAAATTCCATGCATCTTAGTCAATAATACAGTAACATACACTAAAAACAAAACACAAAGGGACCACACTATGAAAAAACACAGTTTCTAGCTTTCTGCATTCAAAGGACCACATTACAGTTACATGCAAAACTATTAAATCAATCACAATAGTCCCTAAAAGAGCACATTTACACATCAAGAACAAATATAGCAAGGATGAAAGATATTAAAGTGACACTGAAACAGATTACGAACAAATATAGCAAGGACGAAAGATATTATAGTGACACTGAAACAGATTACATTATATCGTCACAGTGGGAAAATCATCGCACAGGTTGGATATCATCGTACCTTCACAGGTGAAAAGCTTCGTTCAACGTCTTCGTCTTCTCCCCTCACGGCTACCACCTTTCTTCTCTGACCACGAAACCCTAGCAAGCTTAGATGAATGGCCGATTGAATGAGAAACAGAACCCCTAATACCCTCACCAGTGGTTACTTCAACAACAAGGTGAATGGGTTTGGAGGGAAGGCCTGGGACGATTCATTTGACCAGGGACGAATTTGACAAATATGAATCTTTATGCCACATCAGAGCCAAATCACCAGGGACCATTTTGAAATATGTCAATCTTTCTGCCACATCAGCACTTCTGTTAATTCTAACAGAGACAGGTTAACAGAAGGACTACTTTGATTGACGTAAGAATCTCTCAGGGACGTTTTTGCAATTTATCATCTTTCAGGGACTACTCTGACCGACCTCATATCTTTCAGGGACCAATTTGAGTGTTTACTCCTACTTAATATCTTTATTTTGATAATTTTTTTTTAAATGATATACTAACATAAATTTAATATTTTAATTTTACTCATTTTAATAAACATTATATAAATCCCTTAATTTAGAAAGACAAATATTATTGAGTGGCTTTAGGGCATTGGTTGTGGAATAAAAAATATTAAATTATATAAAATTTGATGTTACGAATAGAATTAATGTCGTGATTTCAAATAATAATATTCAAAAAAATTATGTTTAATAACTATAAAATAAAATAAAAATTTATGTTTTATGTTTGATGCTTGTTAAGTAAAACATAACTAGTATATTAATCCACATAATTATACACAGATGGATATATTTCATATAATTAAAATTAACTTTATAAGAAAATTATATATTAAGATAAAAAAATAGAAATTCAAAACAATTGTTCAATTTTAAATTATGGTATTAAATTATACTTTACAATCTAATTTACAGGAAATAATATATAGTGAAATTAATTAAAAATTATAATGATAAAAATATAAATTTATATTAAAAAAGTATTGAAATAGAAAACAAATATGTAAAGATTTTGAATAGTAATTAATTTTAAATTTTAGAATTAACATTTATTAACATTGTCAAATTTAAATAGGGAAAGAAATGAAATTAGTGTTAAGGATTAAGAGGAAGAATCTCACCCTCACAAGTAATGTGTGAAAGTGGAACTCACCATCCATACAAAAAAAATGCTAAAAATCATTGAGAAATAGAGTAGAGTGAATGTCTCACTCTACAAGGCGAGATCTCCAAAGTACAGTGTAGAGAGTTGATATTATATTAAGTTATATCTCTCTCTCACTTAGATATGTGGGTGGGTGTATGGGGATCAACTTGCCCCGAAATAACCCTTGACAAAACTACTTTACGTATAACTTCTTGTAGAATGTGAAGTTAACAAATCTAACCATTGAATATTGTGATGATCTTACACAACAAATTTTAGATAAATTGGACATTCGCGTGTGTGTATTTGTGTAATATGTAATCTTAGGGTAGTTTTTTACTTGAATTTTTTAAAAAATATTATACGCTAAATAAAGTGATTTGATGAAATGTCAAAAAAATTTAATTTTTTGTGAAATTTTGTAGACTTTATCTACTTAATAAAATCTTTCAATATGACAATTGGATTGATGAAATTCAATGTTTATAAAAAATAATTAAGTAAAGTAACTTTGCCAAAAATTTCTCATGGAGTAAGTTGACCCACACCATACATATATATATATATATATATATATTATATTTATCTAAGTAATGAAAAATTGAATAAAGAGCGTTAATGTGGATGATGGTGGCATAGAGGGTGTGGGGTGGCGACGACAACAATGATGTAGAGTGTGGTATTGAAAGATGAATGATGTCTAACAAATGGCCTCACATAGTGATGGCGGTTGGCAATAGTGATGGTTGAGTGTGTAGTAGTGGTGGAGGGCGTCGCATGGCCATGGAGGGTGTGTGGTAGTGGTGGAGGGTGTCAAACAATAGTAACGATAATAGATGGTCTCGAGTAGTAATGATGGTGATTAAGGGTGTGACTGACAGCGATAACTGAGGGTATCACGTGTTAAGTAACAATGGTAATACTAAAGGGTATCAAATGAGAACAACCACGGTGAAGGGAGATACAAATTTGGAAAAAAGGTTTTATGAAAAAATGAGTGATAATTTTATTAATCAACATTTATTAATAAAATACTCTATTTTGATTTCTTTAGTTCTATTGTTTTTCGAGGAATAAAGTGTACAGCTTGTTTTTTTAATTACATGTTCTATTATTTTCCATTTTTTAAATATAGAAAGCTTAGAAAATATCCGTATATCCCATTTTATCATATTCTAATATTTCTACCAACTGTTACCTAATGGTTATTGCATACATTTTTTTACTAAAGCTTATTTTAAATATGAAATGCAAAAGCTTAATAACAAAAGGGGCATCTTGGACAAAAAAAAAAAACTAATCCATAACCAATAAAAATACAATAAAATATTTTGTTGTGACAGTCTTATTTATTAATATGTATTTATATTACTACAAATGTTACTAAGAGGTGGTTGATTCAAGTTCAACAAATACATATTTGTATTCTTTTGAGTAAGGTATTAAGTTCAAAATTTATGCCCAGGAGAAAATCATGTTAGAAGAGTTAGTCCCATTATGATGTGAAATAACCTTCCATAAATAATACAACTGTGTTAGACCAAAATCATGCTACTTTAATTTGGATGATTTAGTATTTTTGATAAGCAAAATTACCATAAAGAAATCGGGCTTTCTACATAAATTATTGTATTCAAGTTGAATCCTTTGTATGAAAAAAAATGTGTTAAGAAATTTTACTAAATGAATCAATAACTAACAAGTATGCTCGTGCATAGTGCGATTTACCAAATATTTTCTTGATTATAACATATCGCTATTGTTTTAATGTATGTGATTTTGATTGAAAATGTATCTTAAAAATTGTATAATAATGAATTAGTGATATATATTGAAAAATTTATTAAAAATTATTAAATCAAAATTAAATATGTGCGTAGTAGCTCACTATATGACAATATAAAAAATAATATGCAATTTTTTTATTGATGAGGAATAGAGTGATACAAAAATTTATAGAATTGAAGAAATTATGGATTTCATATAAAAAGGTGCCGATTAAATTGTATAATAAAATTTAAATATAATTGGTTATTAATGTGTTGGTAATTTTCGTTGTTAGATTGAAGACAAGACATTACATATAAATAAAACAAAAAAAAAACTATTAAATCAGTTATGTGAAAATGAAAAATATGTTATATTTGGTCCCTGTTAAAGGAATAGAAAGATAATTTTAGTTTAATAATTTAAGATGTATGGAACTGAGTTACTATATATATAATGAAATATTAAATATAATAATTTGTGAGAAACTCAGTGTTCGTTTGTTTTCAAATAGGCATAGTGTAAAATCATTTCACATAATTGATTTTAAATCACTTTCGTTCAATGTGCTTCGTAATATATATATCACTCATCTATAATCAGCTTTTACAATCAATTCTACTCAACGGTAAATCAAACGAACACTTATTTTATTTAAGTTTTGAAAAACTCATCTGTAAACCACATGATAAGATAAATATTAGAGGCACCTGATTGATATGCTCAAACAATATGTCATATACTCAAAATAATTTGTAAATATATATTTTTAATTTGAACCTATAATTTTTTTTAAAAGATTTCTCATATGATTCATATGCTAAAGATTGAAATCTAAAATATTGAGAATCACACCATTATTATTATTATTTCTATAAGTCACATATTAGAAAGATTTTATTTGTGCACAAGAAAAATATTAGAAAGATTTGATTCATAAATTTTGAAAACCATGCAAATAATTATTTATTTTACCGTTTTCCCTTTTAATTTGTGAATTATTAGTATAAATAATTTTAATAATATTTTTTTAAAAATTATTCAATTAGAGGAATTTCATTATTATTATTTTCAAACATTATCCACAATAACTTGCAAAATTTATATATTTAAACCCAAAATCCTTATTTTAAAGTTTCTTATAAAATTCATATGAAAATGACTCTAATCTAAAATCTTGAGAATCACCCAATTATTATTTGTTCTTATATTTTCCCTTTTTACAATCTGAATATTTAATGTAAATTTTTTAAAAAATATTTAATAAGTGGAATCTGATTGATATGCTCCGACAATATACTCTTTACACAAAATATTTTGTTTAAATTTTAAATTTAAACTTGCAGTATTTTTAAATGTGAGGGTGCACAATTAACTCATATATGAATTTCAAGTTAAATTTAAAATAATAATAATGGTATAAAGTGTTAAGATTTTTAAATGCTTTTCTCTAATTCTAAAGATTTTCGACGGTCCTCCATTTTAGTTTGTGACTCATTAGTGTCAAGATTTTTAATGAGTTCATTTTAAACAGCAGCGCAGGGGGGAGAGAGGAAAACTAAATTTCGTAATTTTTTTACTATCATTTGCTATTTTTACTAGATGAGTACATTTAATATTTATAATGATTTCATTTTTAATTATACACCCACGCGCTACGTATTATATTATATTCCTCCGAGCGGCCCAGAGAAACCCCCCTCAGCGCGGAGCACACGGCTCGCCTCATCCTTCTCCCGCGCCGCTCTCTCGCGCGGACCAAAACTTTCTCCCCCGCGCGTTCCCTATCCCCGCCTCTTTCTCGCTCTCTCATTCCTTTCTCCCCCTCTTTCTCTCTCCTCCCTCCCTCTCTTTCCACTCTCTCTCTTCTCTTTCCTCTCACATTTAACTATATAATAAATTAAAAATAAAAAATTAACTATTTCATCATTATAAAAATGATAATTATTCAAAAAATACTATATTAATCATATGGTGACCTGAGAGGATCCGCGTGGTGAATTTTCATGATTTTTTGAAGGGTTTTGTAATTACTGTGAATTAAATAGCTAAAAGCAAAGGGAAAAATAATTAAAAATAGCAAATGATAGTAAAAAATTACGAAATTTAGTTTTTGATGGCTTCTGACCATTAGAATCCATGTGGAGAGTTTTCTTGATGAAAGTCAAAAGTGCGATTTTTGGCCTTGTGAGTGTGAGACACGAACCCTAAACCAAAGTACTAAGTTTTGGGGGAGGCCTCATGCATGCATACTTGTCGTTTGAATTTTTATCTGAAATTTTGCATTAAGTATAAGTGACGTGAGAGGACCCGCGTGGTGAATTCTCATGATTTTTTGAAGGGTTTTGTAACTTTGTGAATTAAATAGCTAAAACAATGGAAAATAGTTTAAAAATAGCAAATGATAGTAAAAAATTATGAAATTTGGTTTTTTGAGGGGGAGAGAGAGGAAAGAGGAAAGAGAGAGGAGACAGAGCGAGAGAAGGGGAGGAGAGAGAAAGAGGGGGGATAGAGGAAAGAGAGGAGAGGGGGAGGGAGCAAGAGAGATAAGAGAGAGGGGGAGAGAAAGAGGAAAGAGAGAGAGGAGAGAGGAGTGAGATGGAGGGGGAGAGGAGAGAGAAAGAGGGGGAGAGAGGAGAAGAGGAAGATAGGGAAAGAAGAGTGTGTGGAGAGAGACAGAAGAGATAGGAGAGAGAGAAAGAGGGGAAGAGAGAGGAATAGATAGGGAGGAGGGAGAGAGAAAAG
This sequence comes from Sesbania bispinosa, assembly GCA_026901365.1. Lineage (NCBI taxonomy): Eukaryota > Viridiplantae > Streptophyta > Magnoliopsida > Fabales > Fabaceae > Sesbania > Sesbania bispinosa. The sequence continues at coordinate 1,344,168 of QLOH01000124.1, forward strand.
AGTGGTAGAGAGGAACGGAGAGAGGGGGAAAAAGAGGGTGAGAAGAAGAGATAGACAAAAAGGGGGAGGAAGGCTTCGCTCTCTTCTCTCCGCTCTTCTTCCCTCTCTCTTCTTTCTCGTTCCGTCTCTCTTGCCCTCTCTTTCTTCTCTCCCCTTTTTCTCTCTTCTCGCTCTCTTTTCTCTCTCTCTGCTCCTCGTCTTCTCGCGCGTCCGTTCGCTCTCCCTGTTCCGCTCTCGTTCGCTCGCTCTCTTCTCTCTCCCGCTGCTTTTTCTCTCTTCCTCGCTCTGTCTTCTCCAGGTTACATGTTAGGCCCTCAAGTGTAAATGTTTAAATTTTTTTATCAGGTAACATGACTTGCTAGCCCAGGTCAAATAGTGTCATACCGGTATGACACCCACACGCTGCTTTCATCCTAGATTGACCCTAAGATTATATGAGAAATATTGAATTCTAAAATAAATGAAACATTCCAACATTTTAAATAATGTTTCCCTCTAACTCTTCGGACTTTTAAATGTTTCTTTTTAAATTGTGAATCATTAATGTCAAGATTTTCAATAATATCTTTTAAAAATGATATAAGAATTATATGAGAAAGATTGAATTATAAAATAAAAGGAAATATTTCAACATTTAAAAAATTACAATAAACGAGTTACAATATAAATATTATAGTTGACAAAATGGAATGATAAAGATTGAGATCTAAAATAAAAAGATTGAATTTTAAAATTATAATCGATAAAAAATTTAAAACTAAACCTATAATTTTTTTAAAACAAAATTCTTATAATAGTCAGATGATAAAAATTTATTCTTTTTTTTTATAATAAGAAAGCCAAGAGGCCAAATAGAAAAAACTAACAAGCTACTCTACGGGGTAACAAATACCCAAAATACACTCCAAAAGAGATGAACACGGGTAGGGGGAGGAGAGGATAATACATTAAGACCAAAACTAAAACCATGAACATAAGATGCAAACCAATCTGCAACTCCGTTTTCCTCATGTAAGACGTAAGCCATGGGAGATGGACACTTGATTAAATTTCCTTCGAATCCTGTGATATAAAAATCTATTCTTTAAATCTTTACACTTACATCATTGGTATTTATTATTTATTTTTTTTCTCTTTCATAGTGAATATCATTGCTAATAATTTCATATAACATTAAAAAGTAAAATTAATTTGACATAAATGTCCAAAGGAACATTACTTTTATAGAGATAAAATATTTGAAATCAAAGTCCAATGTAATCCCCTAAATAAAAAACCATTGAATTAGTTAAGAATTTAACAATGATGTATAAAGATTCAAGAATAATGACGTGCTTCAGATGTGTTCTATTATCAAGTGCTTTTTTTTTTTTATGAAATTATATTGAATTTGCCATAAATTTTATAAGGGATATTATTTAAGCAAATAAATAAGTAATCAAGATTTAAAGATTTTTTTACAGTAATCAAGATTTAAAGATGGAAAACAAATTTGTTATTAAAAATATTGAAAACGCACAACAGCTGAGATTTAAAAACATTAATATAAAAAATTTAAAGTAATTAATCAATATTTTCTTAAAAAATACAGAATAAAATTACAAACAACAAAAATCCATGATGATTGTATATTATATTATATTGTATTATATATATATATATATATATGAAAAAATGTCCTACATCCTTTTTTTTTTGACCGGGTTGTCCTACATCCTAATTGAATGAATTCATTTTTTCGTATAAAAAAGACCATGGCCCGTTTGTTTTTTAGTTGAAAACTCTCCATAATTATATTTGAGGTAAATGTAATAACTATTTTCATTGACCACAATTATGTTTAGAATCTCCTTACTGTCAGGCACCTTTATATTTCTTACCTTTATATATAAGAAATATAAGGGTAAACATTTTTTATCTTATATATTAAAAATATAAGTATACTCTTAATTTATTATGAAGGGTTAACGTTTCACACATTCAATCATCTAATATTAAAGATATTTGTGAAATGAAATGAAATTTATGACATTATTATTTGTTATTAATATATTTTAAGAGTTTAATATATGTACATTATCAGTGTAAAGAAATTTTACATAGATATTCAATGATGTGTTGCCACACCATTTATTGAATTTAATAATATATGAGGTGTCAGAACACCATTGGATGTCTATGTATTTTTTTACACTGACAATGTATACTAATTAAATCCTTATTTCAATACACCTAGATCTTAATGATTTTAGTATTATGTTATTTATAAATAGAATTGGAGGGTAATATTTGTTTTTAGGGTTCTGCTAACGAGTGTCCTAAAGATAATGGTGAAGGATCCATAAATTGAATGTTGTTATTGAAAAAACATGATTCTATAACATTAAATTTTACACACTCCAATAAAAATATTTTATTTTTGATTCTTTTAACATTTTGCTTGTTTTCATTGGCATAAACGTATTTTTTTTGGGTGAAAATAAGTGGCGGACACACACGTGACACATGTTGTGACTTACTGTGAGGATAGTGAGTGAGAATGAATGGAATTGGGGTTTGGGTACGTATGGTATCGTGAAGAAGGAAAGGGAATGCGGTGAAAGATAGATTTTGCATTCATTTGGTGAGTGAATATAAAGAGAGAGCGAAGGACACCGTCCTCCCTTTCTTCTCTTTCTCCAAATCCCTTTCCCTTGCTGCTGGTAGGGCTTTGTTTTCACAATCTCTCTCTCTGCTTTTCATTCAGTAAGCCTCTCTCTCTCTCTCACTCATCCAATCCAACTCTCCATCGTTTTTCTATACTTTGTTCATCTATCTAGGTATTAACTGACTACTGTTAAGGTCTACTCTACTGGGTGCATTTCATTTCTATTCTATTCTATTTCGATGCTGTCGCATACTTCTAACTAGGTTTTGTTTTGTTTTGTTTGGATTCATTCCAGAGTAGAGTTGAGTAGAGTAGATAAATAGATAGATAGATGGGAGAGAGGATCCCATCTGGGAGTTATTTCCAGTTTCCTCCTCCCGGAGTTCCGCCGTCTCCTATTAGGTCATCCTCCATTCCTTCAGATCGCGAAAGGTCAGTTTTTTATTTCCCTTTAATCTTGTTACTTTGTCTCTTTGCCCTTTGCATATGTATACACATGACATGATGATTTTACTGGATTGTTTCTTTTGACATCCATCTTCCCAATTTTTCTTGGTCAGGACAAGTCGTCTCACTAGTGCTTGTATTGCTGAATTATGAGCGATCTACATCATGACATATAATTTGCTTTCTTCAAGTTTTGGGAACTCCGTTCCTCTCTTGATGCACGCCACGCTTATTTGTCTATTTTTAACCTACATGGTTAGAAAATTATGGGGTGTGTCATGTTGCATCAAAAGTAGAATATAATCTTGCTTCCAATGAGCAGAACACATCTCCAAGAAAGGTGCATTCTAGCTCGAGCTACCACTTGACCATTTTAACAAAATGCAAGTGGTAATGACCTCACTTTCTGCCATCAATTAATCAGTCCCCTTATTGGTGATTGACTAAATTAAAGCTTGGGCCTAGAGTCTAGAGGGTTCAACAAATTTAAAACATGTCCCATTTGTGTTGTTTCTGATTGGGACAGAGTATGCTTCTGATACGCATTATATACTTGGGGATCTTGTCACAGCATCCCACAATATAAATTTCCTGAGGTTTTAAGGAGTGTGCTTTTTGGATGGGAGTTCTTATTCCTTCCTCTTGGTTTATAGTGGGGTTTTTCTTGTATACTACTACCTGTGTGTATCTTTGTTTCCCACTTAGCATCGATTGATGCTATTTTGTTTGTTTGTTGGTGCCTGGTACACTTGTTTTTTGTGGTCTCCAGGTGTGTTCCTGACAAAGCTTGCTTCTATTGTTTGAAGCAAATCTAGCAGCAATTGTTACCTATTTATTCATTTATTTATCAATGTCTTGGTGATGTTACTGTTGAAATGTCACAATTTGTCATTCATTTCTTGAGCATAATCTACCTCTGTTTTGTATGTGCTTATGTATGGGATGCATAATTAACTACAAATAATTTGCAGATATTTGGCTGAACTATTGGCAGAGAGGCAAAAGTTGGGACCATTTGTGCAAGTTCTGCCACAATGTACCAGGCTCTTAACTCAAGGTTTGTAAATCATATATTTGTGCTTATAACAATAGTTCCTTTGATACCTATATATATATATTTTCATAATTTGATCTTTCAATGACATTTTTATATAAATAATATTTTGCTACCAATTAGTGCTGGAAACTTGGGGGACAACTGTTTCAAGCTGTTGTTCAATGCAGATACTCACAACTATTGTCATTATTAATGACATTTTAATAATAATAAGAAAACATAAGAAAGCAAACATCAATGATTAGAGCAATTTAGATGCATGTTTGATAGGCTTGTTAACTTGGTTTTCCATGTCTTCTTGGTACTTGCAATCAAGTAAACAACCATTCTTTAGTGCCGTTTTTTTGTGCATACCATCATTATGCAAACTTAGTGGCTTCCTTAAGAGAGACCTACCTGCATCACTTTTGCTCTTGTATTCTTCTAAGTTTCTGTAGTTTCTCTGAAATTTCTACTGTGGCTTAACAGAAATCAGGCGCATATCAGGCTTTAATCAAGGTTTCATTGATCATGAAAGACTTGAGCCAGACAGTCCATTTAGATCCTTAGGTCAACATCCAAATAGTAGGCCAATGGATTTGGAGGGATGGCCTGCAGTACCAATAGAGGTAATGCTACTTCATACCTGTTGTTAATACCTATTCAATAATTCTTGAATTTTATAATAATTTCATATTTATTAATCATCAGTTTTGCAACTACTTTAGGGTCTTTTGTCATTTTTATAGGAAAAAAAATATTTACTGGGAAAATAGACTCCTACCAATTTCAACTGTGTGTTTAAATGGAACAACTGAACTTTGCAAACAACTGATACTAGGACACTAACCAGTGCAATATTTCTTCTTGCCTGGAGCTTAAATGAGACCATTATTGGAGAAAGAATATTTACAGATTGTAATTCCTTCAGCAGAGATGAAGATAATATCCATATAGGGAGCTCTCTATTGTGCCTTCCTCTTCCAGGTCTTCCAGGAAGTCGTGTGGTATTTTCAACATGCAGGTCTTCAAAGGATCTGTATGAGAAATATCTTTCATGTATTGCAATGCACAAGTGTAACTTGTTTTTGAGAATATTTTATCACTGAAAACATCCAGATTGATGGCAGTTTGGTACTTTAGACATAGAAGAACTCAGAATTTAGCACTTTGGTTGGCATTTTTTGAAATGTTGATGATAGCTTTTAGCTTTGAGCCCTACCTTCTCAGTCCTAAGTTCACCAGTTCTTTGGAACTTAATCTGTCTTAGAGGCAAATGTTATTATATATCTTAACCACTCTAGGACCAGTCCATATGATTGCCAATCAGCTCCTTAAACTCTATAATGGAAAACTCATGGTAGCTGTTTGTTGGTAGATTTTGGCTCTCTGGAGCGTTAAAATCTTAGATGCCTTAGCATATACATTGAAATAGTAAAATGCTCATAAATGGTAACTATACAAATTGTAATGAAAATTTCTATCGAATTGTGAGAAAACTTGGTGGCAAGAGAGTTGGGGACTAGTGGTCATAAAAGTGGAGTTCTAAACAATACCAAATTTCTTCATGTAGGACAATGGAAATCTCCAAAGAATGGCATCATTTCAAGCACCACCAATGGGTTGGCCTGGGACACAAGGAGTTCCGGCGACTCCTATAGTGAAGAGAGTTATCAGGCTCGATGTCCCTGTAGACAAATATCCAAATGTAAGTCAAAATCACGTGCTTTCACTCCAGTTTATATCAGTTTTTTCGTTCCAATGTAATAATTTTTGAACTCAAATCTCAGCAGTATAATTTTGTTGGCCGAATCTTGGGACCTCGTGGGAACTCATTGAAAAGAGTGGAAGCCATGACTGAATGTAGGGTTTACATAAGAGGATGTGGCTCTGTGAAGGATTCTATTAAGGTGAAGTTGCTATTTAGTACTCACTCACTTTGAAGAATTATGTAGTGCTAATTTGATTTTTTAATCATTTTATTAGTTACTTCCTAATACTTGTAGGAACAGTTTTTCCCTACTTACATGCACTAACTGATGTGGTGAACACCCTACACATTATTTTCCTTAATATTGCCTGAATCAATTCCGCTAGTTCTTGTCTAACTCGAGTGGCTGCTTCCTTCATCTTGGCATTTTATTTTTGTCCCCCACACCCCACCCTCCCACCTATTCATGCAATTACTAACAATATCTTTTGGAGTTTTCATACTAATAAGACCCTCACACCACATGCATTTTTCATGATGTGTTTCAACTTTCCTACGTTTTCATTATAGGAAGAGAAGCTTAAAGATAAACCTGGATATGAGCACCTTAAAGAACCATTGCATGTGTTGGTGGAGGCAGAGTTTCCGGAGGATATAATCAATTCTCGGTTGGATCATGCTGTGGCAATACTAGAAAATCTTTTGAAGCCCGTGGTATAGATATATTACCATAGTTATTTGCAATAATCGTGCCTTTCTCTGCCTTTTTGGGGGGTTGTCCTGCTAATCTTTGTTAATTTGCCAGGATGAATCACTTGATCACTATAAGAAGCAGCAATTGAGGGAGTTAGCTATGCTCAATGGTACATTGAGGGAGGAAAGTCCAAGCATGAGCCCGAGTATGAGTCCAAGCATGTCACCTTTCAACAGTACTGGAATGAAACGAGCCAAGACAGGAAGATGACCCAATATGTTTAACGGTGGATCATACATTTTTCTCAAGCTAAGTTGTTAGCATCTGATCTCTTAGAATTTGTGGTGGTCTTTTCACTGATATTATTCTCCAGAAACACCTTTGTGGCAGAATCTCCTCAAGCAGCTTGCAGGGATGACAGATGGTTTATCCATTTAATTTGTCTATTTCACTTTGACGGCTATTCTTTGGTGTATTAACCGCTAGATCGTTGACTACCATTTTGCTAAGTTATAGTATTAACTAATTTGCAGGTGCTACTTAGTAGCATCCTCCTAGTTTGATACTTTTTTTTTCTTTCCTTTTTTAATTTTGCATTTGTCAAATTATTAAATTGCATACATGCGTATATATGCATGGTAGTGACTCAAGCTAAATAAAACAAATGGAGTGGCTTTGATTATATTGTGACATGAATATGGTTCAACTATTGTCAATTCATTTATTATTTCGAGTTGCGCAAGTGATTTTTGTATAGTTTTATGTACTGAAAAAGATGACTATGAAAACAAGTGCATAAAGGTAATGTCAAGTCACCCTGCTAATAGCATTAGGCATCCTATTTTATTCACTAATTTTGCATGAGAGTGTCAACTCACAACTAGAAGCGATGCCAGCAATGCGATGGAAAATCTGCAAATTCAGTTTTCTTTGACAAGGGATGTAATTGAATTGTTAATATTTGTTATGGAGAATGTAACAGTTGAAATAAATCGTTTGAGTCTATATCGTTGCTATTCATTACGCAGGAAGGCGAGTTAAAGAAAATAGAAAATAACTAGTGCTTCCCATTTGTACCATGAGTCTGAAGCTCTTATTTTCTCCCATATAGATAGTGTGCTGCCAATTAACTAATACTAATTTTATTCCTAGTTTTCGGTCCATTTATATCTCTCCATAATAGACAAATAGGGATCGGTAATGCAGTGCTAGTGTCCTCACATAAAAGCTCGCAGATAACTTTATTTAGTGTCCGTTTTGTTGAAAATAGTATATAATTAATTTTTAAATCACTTTCGTCCAGTATATTTTGTAAAATGTATATCACCATAATTGATTTTAGACACTTATCCATTCGTTGTAACCAAACTAGGATTTCATCTCAAGTTTTGGAATAAAAAGACCTCCGAGCCTCTAACTATGCATATCAATGCAAAATTCGAGGATGTACCATTACTGAATAAGCTTCAAGTGAAGCCATCTAAATTCAATGCAGTGTTTTTGTATATTTGATCAAGTTTGTGAACATGGTAATGTAAGCACCATTATCACCATGTCCTTCACACATGAAAACGGACTTGCACATGTTATATATGCATCAAAGATCCTTCAATAATATACCATATAATCCTCTTCATTCGTCTCACCCAGGTTATTTTAGAAAGCAAATGCCCTCAGTATAACAAGGCACTCATTCATGGACACCATATAATATTATACCTTAAACATGTCTAGATTACAATATCTTACATATCAATGAATTTCAGGTACATCATACTCTACAAAAGTTACCCTTATCTTCACCTACTATGTGGATAAACAAATCTCTAACCAAAAAACATTTAATAGGATTACAAATAATCAATTGTGATTCCTCTCCCCCAAAAGTCCTAACCTTGCCATAGTACATCGTATCCACGTAAAAAGTGAATTTTTCAAAAGGCAAATACAAATGAGTGCTCTGATAAGGAGAATTTATAATAAAATGTATTAAATGATTAGGATGGAATGACAACCTTGTGTTGAATTGAACTGCAAAGATAAGGGTTAGTCCCTTAGGCCAAGCTCAATCTCTAACTCATCGTCTTCTTCAAACAACTTCAAAAGACGAGCATATTGGTCTTCCCTTTTCTTCTTCTGCCACAACTTAAAAAGCAAAAAAGAAAGCAAAGAAAATAGCACAAGCATAATTAAGATGATGAGAATTATAGAACTAATGTTGCGGGTATGAGATTCGGTCTTGGTCTTTGCAGCAGGTGACTCATCAGAAAAGCCTGCCCCACCCAAAAAAAGAAGAAAATTCAGATATTGTAAAAGTTTTTTGTATTATGGTTGGTGCATAGATAGATCATATCGTAACGCAATTAAGACAAATAAGTTTACAATACATGTAGCATTCTCTTATGGGAAGATAAGGACAAGATGCATGGAATGGAATCAACATCAATAACAAAGCATTCAATTTTAATTTGGGGAATTTGAGAAGAAAAAGAAAGAAGGGACGATACGAACCAAGAACCAAATGTAAGGAGCAAGAAACGACGAAACTCAGCGATCTGCTTTGCCCTTTTCGAATTGGACTCATCATCATCTCTCTCTCTTTCTCTGCGATCTAATTTTCAATTTGAAAGCAACAATCTATTTGATTTCATTGTCTTTTGAGTTTTACAATGGATGCACCTTTTCCCTTCTTCCTCTACAATCACCTAATATATTATATTATTTTAGCGTCATCTCCAATAATCTCTTCTACTTTTGATACATTTCAGATGCATGCCAATTGATTATTATTGTTAACAAAGTATGTCCTTATTTATACTTAATTACAAATACAATTAGTGATAGTGATGTTAATGTAAATCAAAATTACTCTTCCATCACTATTTTTCGTAATACCTTATTTTTGCAAAGATTCTTTATTTAATTGAAACTATTTATCATATACTATTTGATCAAATTAATCAATCCAACCATCGAATTAATCCTACCATTGAATTAATCTAAATTTATGTATGCAAAAGATGAATAACGACACATGTATGTTAAAATTTTTCAAATTAGAATAACATTTACTTTTTGTAAAAGTCTCTTGTTAAAATTTTTTCAAATTAGAAAAACATTTAGTTTATGTAAAAGTTTCTTCAAATTATGGTTTGTGATGAATAAATCATCAAATACTCTAAAGAAAATTTCAGATTTAAGTGATTAAAAAATGTTAAATTACAAGTTACCTTTTTTCACCTCATTTTAATAGACTATTTTGTAAACTTTTAATTTTGAAAGTCACCAATTAGTAAAAAATGTTCATAAATTTATAATTATAATAACTCAAAATTCCATTCAACTATACTTTTGAATCCTCGTCTCGAAACACAAATGACACCGGAAATCGCGTCCCGGGATCCAAATGAATTTCATACATGCTTACATCAAAGGAGAATTATAGAATTTGTAATACTAGTCTTGTTACAGTCAAAATTTAAGGTACCGCAATCAAGCATTTTTAAGTTTCAACGTTGATCAAATCATAAAATAACTTAAACTTCACTATAACAGAAAACGGAAAGAAACCAAACTCTACCAAAAAGACAAATGACAAAACCATACCCCCTTTCAACTGGGAACTAATTTTCACTTAAAGCATTTTGCATCCAAAAGAGCCTCTCCCTCAAATGGTTCACAATCTTCAATCATCTGATTGACACGCTCCTTCTGAGTTTCATCAGAGATGTCAACCTTTATCCAGTCGTAGAGCTCCATGTCATAGCATTCATCAATCACAAATTTCGGAATTTCTTGGCCACGGAAAAGCCACAACCCCTTCACTTTAAATGGAGGCTCTGATCCAATCACAAGCATCTTTCCAAATGCATACTTGCGAGCCAGATCCATCCGCTGAAGAAACCCACCAACCTTGTTCAAAGTCACAAAGGAAACGGTGTTCTCATCATTGTATTTGTAATCACAGAACCAGAGAGAATATCCCTCTGGATCATACATGTCCCAAAATCCTGCAAGTCAAAAGGAGGATTTAAATGAAATATCTCTGCATCTCATGTCAACAAGTTTTGACATTTTTTGCTACAATATTCATGATAAAAAGCAATGAGTTTCTGAAAGCGCTGAGTATATTTCCAATGGATGTAAGCTACAATCATAATCCTACATGTTACAAAAATTTAAAATACAGAAATTACAAGTGATACAATTACAATACCTTTGATTGCAACCTCACGGAAGTTGGTCTTAGTGTTAGAGTAGAGTCTTTTCCACTCATCCAGTATCATCTTACTTGGAGGAAGGAGATCAAGAGGATTCTTGGGCTTAGGCTTGGGTGCCTCCTCTTCTACTTCCTCTTTGGGCTTTTCTGGCTCTGGTTTAGCCACTTTCTTTGGTTCATCTTTAGCCTTGGGTTTAGATTCCTTAGGTTGGGAAGGTTTCTTTGCAGATTGAATAGGTGGAACAGCTTCAGTCTGCTTAATCTGACCTAATATCTTTCGGAAGTTTGGCTGATTGACCAGGGTCCAAAAGTATCTCTCAACGTGAGGAAACTCAGAGGTGAAGCTCTTGACCAATAGCATAGTGAAACCTAAATACAAATTGCACGTCATTATGATGTCAGCAAGGGTCACAGAATGCCCAACCAGGTAAGTATTGGTGGCAAGGTGAGTGTTCAAAGCCCCAAATGCTCTCTTCAATGCAGAAATTGCAGCTTCCTCAGCCTTCATTCAGACACAAATTTCAGATGAGGGAAAAGATTTAGAAAAATGGGAGGAAAACTTGATAAAGAACACAATGTACCAACTTTATTGTCAAGAATTGGACATGCATTAGTATTAATTACCTAACCAATTGATTTCAGTGCCATCAACTTACAAAACATTATAAGATTGCTACCAATACTTACAAATTATAAACTTATGCAAATTAATATGTAAATAATCTCTGCAAACAACTTACTGGAGGAAGGTATGGGGCAAATCCAAGTCTTGGTAGGTACATAGTCATAAGTTTAGCATCAATCTCCAGCGATGCAAAATCAATCCACTGGTCAACGTGGGCCTGAAACAGGAAAATTCAAATAAAATAGCACATGCAAACCAGTCACTTTGAAGAAGTCACATATACACTGAAAAAGAAGAGAGAAACCATGCATATTTCAACAAAGTGAAAAATAAGAATCAGAAAATGTTCTCCGCGAAAAAAATTTAATAAAAACTCACCTGATCAATGAGAGAAGATCCATACAAAGTGTTATCACCCTTCAATCGAGCAACTGCAGAAAGGCAGAATACCCCACCAAAAATAAATGACAAGATCACAACAACCAACACAAACACTTAATAGATATAAGCATACCGTAACGAGCCATAGCATTGCTCTCGAAGACTGCACCATCTGGCGTTTGTAGCACAGGAACCTGGAAGGACAATGACGTAAGTAGAAGCCCAAAATAAAACCTAATTTTTTATTTAAGGTAGAGAGGCATAAGAGAAAAGAGGACACCTTTCCAATAGGATTCATCTTGAGAAATTCGGAAGTTTTATTTGAGACACCCATCTCAAAATTTGGTGCCAATTGAACTTGGACACCGCAGTACTCCGCGGCAATGAGAGTCTTATAACCATTTTTGTTTGTCTTCGTAGCATGAAGGATCTATTGAACAGAAGAAGGAACGACATTGATTAATAGTTACAGATTCTGGCAATTAAAATCAGGTAAAACAGAGTAGATTGGATATTAAAAGATGCAGAGAAGGGGGAAAATAAAAGAAGAAACTGACTAACCAGAGCCATTGCTTGGGTTTGATGGAAAAACGTGGCACTCTTTGTTTAGGATCTGATGAAGGAAAGGCAAAGATGAGTGAATAGAATTGCAATTGGAAACAAAAATGCAGCGAAAGAAAAGAAGAGCTTACGAGGAGGGATCGTTCTTCCCAAGCACGGCACGACTGAGTGTGACTGTGAATGTGAAAGAGAAAACAAATCTAGGGTTTTTAGAGTGTGACCCGATCAGACTAACGGGCTGGACCCCGCACTCATCCTAAGCCCAAACTATAAAATAAATTTTATTTTTTTTGTAAAAATATCCATTTTATTTTATTTTACAGTTATTTATTTATTATTTATATAAAATTCTACGAAAACATGTCGTCGGAATTTTCTAGAAATTTTTGCGTTAATAATTGCGGTGCTGCTGGAAAGTAAAAATCTTAAATCTTAAAAAAAATAAAACAAAGGAAGAAAATGCCAAGAAGAAAAGCGAGTGGAAGTGGAAGGGCAATTTGGTGAAGAGAAACCGAATTGAAAAGGGTTCTTCTTCTTCTTCTAGTTCTAGCTGGAGGAAGCGATCATAAAATAAAGGAAATTGAAAGGGGAATGGCTCGGAGAGGAGAGGAAGAATACGATTATCTGTTCAAGGTAGTACTGATCGGCGATTCAGGTGTTGGAAAATCCAATCTTCTCTCCCGATTCACTCGCAACGAATTCTGCTTGGAGTCCAAGTCCACCATTGGCGTTGAATTCGCCACCCGTACCCTTGAGGTCTCTCTTTTTCTCCACTTTGTTATGTTAGTTGGATTGGATCTCCCAGATCTGCTCTTTCTTTCACTTTTAGGACTTACCTAACACTTGCTGTTAATTTAATTAAATGAAATGGCAGGTTGAGGGAAGAACTGTGAAATCTCAAATTTGGGACACCGCTGGACAGGAACGATACAGAGCAATAACGAGTGCCTACTATCGGGGTGCTCTTGGAGCTCTTCTGGTGTATGATGTGACAAAACCAACTACTTTTGAAAATGTTAGCAGGTGGCTGAAGGAACTGAGGGATCACGCGGATGCTAACATTGTGATCATGTTGATTGGGAACAAAACGGATCTCAAACATCTCCGAGCAGTTGCCACGGAGGATGCTCAGAGTTATGCTGAGAAAGAAGGCCTTTCTTTCATTGAGACATCTGCTCTTGAAGCAACGAATGTGGAGAAGGCTTTTCAGACAATTCTGGCAGAGATATACCGCATTATCAGTAAGAAAACACTCTCTTCCAATGACCCTGCAACTGCCAATATCAAAGAAGGCAAAACTATCACTGTTGGGGGACCCGAACCCAATACAAAGAAGACCTGCTGTACATCTTAAATTTCTTCTTGCTTTGCTTACTTGTTGTTTACTTCTTTGTTAATGTTATTCTTTTTCAACTTCATTTCGGTATGTTGTCTGGATTTCTTATGCTTGAGTAATGAGTATTATTATTTTTATTATCATCCCAGCTTTCAGTTGCTAGATAGGTTTCAAGTAGTGTGAGCTTGTTCTTCAGCACTGGGTTGCCTTGCCGATCTGCAAACTCATATTTTCGGATCCCTAATCAATTTCCATTCGATGCTAACAAAATTGATTCACAAATCAAATATCACACACGAAAATCCTACATTAATTATATTAGTCTTTTTTTTTTCCTTTTGGTGATGAGTTATATTAGTGTTTGAAAAGTTGAAAATTACATTAATGGTTCTTGAATATGAATTTACCAAGTCAAATTGTGTGTTTCATTGGTCATATTTGTCTTTGAACTTTGAAGTTGTTAACGTGCGGATTAATTTGATTGAAGAGATGTATATTGAGAAACTTCATGCATAATTTTTTTAGTTAATTTAATAACTAATATCATTGATATTTGATGTTACATTTTTTCCGATTGGATAACGAAATGATAGAGCGCAGAGAGAACCTTTATTTAAAAATAAAAAAACAGAGAGAGCCTTTATTAATGTTGTCGCCGGATGTACCTGTAACTGAAAAATAATCAAGAAGAAAACCTGAGGCGCGTGAGAAGCACGCTGTCCTTAAGGATTCATCGGCCGGTTGCGATGCTCCCCCAGGATACAACAGGTTCATCCCGTGACATAGGCATGGGGTAACACTGAACTCGCAAGAAGATTCCGTTGAACCCAGGATAACTCATTGTATTTAGTAAAGAAGAAAAGAGTGTGGAGGCTCTCATTAGGTTAAGCAAAAAAGGGGTTTATATATTAAAATAGTTAGGATTAGAAAGCATAAAAGTAACTTTTGACCAAGTCCTAAAAGGGTTTTGACCAAGTCAAAAATATATTCTGAAAAAATAAATAAAGCATTTATTTATTAACTCTCTTAGAAAACTTTTGAAATAAATAAATATTATAAAAAATCCAACAATCCCCCACATATTTCAAAAGTTTTAAAAATTGAAAAGATAAACTTCTTGGGTTAACGCCATGGGATAAATGCATCGAATCTGGTGTCTTTTGGACTATGAACCAGACCTAGACTGATAAGTCGTAACATACAAGTGAGTCGGTGGAACACGTCCTATGAACCAAGACACTTTAGTGTATGCCAGAGGTCTTACCAATCACATTATACCCTCACAATTCTCGCTGTTACCGCTGTGTTGCGCTGTAAGGCCATGCGCGCGCCTGGTTTTAATGAGTGCTCTAGAGATTTTGCCTTAATCTCATACAAGCGGCCCCACTTGACACTCATAAAGGTGATTTCATCAAGTGTATGCTGCACTTCATACACCACCCATAAGGGATATGAAAATCATTAAAAGCCTTTTGAGCTTATCCTCTCCAATATGCAGTCTAGCACCTCATACACCGTAGGAAGGGACAAGTAAATAGTGCTAGCAAGACTAACAAGTGACTTGTTTTTACCCATATGAACCTTCTTCATGGGGTCTCCAATCACAAAGGTTGGGTTACCATCACTGTTAGTATCAAGTTGGCTTTTAGTCCCATTCCCCTCGATGTTTTAGTCAAATTTATTTTGACCACACATTGATTAGGGATATAACCCCATCATTTAGTAGCTACTTCAAGAAATAATAATGTATACGTATACGTCTCAATTTTCAATTATAAATTGAATTTAGTCTTGCTATTTCAACATAGCATTCACAATATACCGATATGGAAGGCTCATGTTCCTTCCACAAAGAAATATATGCTAAGAGATTTCTTAGCCAAACCGTTTTCACATTCTACCAAGTTAAGAATAAACTTGGCCACCATCATAGATGAGACTATACAGGTCTACTTGGATTACCAAGCGACAACTCCTCCATTGAGGGTAAACATAAATTCATTTGTGAATTTATTCTCATCTAATTAAATCAAATCAAAATATCATCACTATATAATATAGTATTATAGTGGCAAATCCATTATATGCACTATCATAATTCATGGTACCTCTCAAATCACTTTTGAGTATAGAAATAGCAAACAATTCTATTTTCAATAAATTAATAAAAAATGTAATACACTCCTAATAAAATTGGGCTTACCCAAAATGGATAATATAATATCTCTAGTTTTACTCGTTAAGATCATAAGGGATACTCAATAGATTACTTCAAAGTAATCAAAACTTCCTAAGAAGTTCCTTAATATAATATTTTTGTGATAAAATATTATCACACTTCCTTATGAAATTAACTCCCCAAATTGCAGCTTGTCTAACTCATGTTTTTAATATATATGTAACTTTCAATAATGTTCACATCAAAAGTGTATAAAAAGTATGATGTATAATCAATGAGACATCCCAAACCATTGTGCTCATATTTCCATAATACACATAAAGCAATGAGAATAAAATTTCATATATCAATATATAAAAACAAACATTATCTTCTTTTAATATTTCCAAAACACACCAAAACTTCTCAAGCAAAAACAACCCCCACATTTGATGCTTAAAGTCTCATAATTTCACCAATAACCTTTATAAAGGTTAAAATTGAGATTGATTAAATAATATTTTTTCCATGTCTCATAAAAAGCAATACTCAATACCATATAATCAAAAGCTATAATAGGCCACTATATCTCTCGGAGCACCAATTCCAATTTTTTTTTATAGTACTTTATGAAATCAAAAAACATGTAGCACCATAAAACACTAATAGCATACTTTCACACAAAAGTTTCTTATTAAACTAACTCTCATCAACACCATTCATGAACCTCTCATTTTTATTTTCCTCAATATTATTTCTCAATCCCTCTTTATAATGCATAGCTAATCCCATTAATTGCAACCAACATCAACAATAAATCACTTTAATTATAATCATCTCTCCACTTTACAGAATTAAAACTATTTGTGAAGGAATAAAATCATCTTCTTTTGCATGAAAGTCAGTTTAGAAGATAACCAACAAGAATTATAGATATCATAGAGCATAATATCAAATTAAGCCACAAAACTTAAGATTTCAACCAACCAAAAGATTAATAGTAGGGAACATGTAAAAAAAAAATTTAATAAATGTGTTTAGCATTGAGTGTCAAAACACCGTTAACATTGATTCATCCAAACAATTATTCCAGAACACTAAAACCAGAAAAATTGAAGCTCAAAATTAATCAATCAAGCATAAGAATTGAAGTCCACGTTCAATTAAACATAAGCTCCTCAATATTCTCTCCCCTAATTATTGCTTATTTAGGCAATAATTATTAATTTCCTTACCTAATGAACGTAAAAAAAAAATTACTCCAATTATGGAGAAAATATATTATTATTATTATTATTATTATTATTATTATTATTATTTCATGAGACTGTTTCAAGAAGTGGTTTTCCTTCATCCATTTACAACATGGATAAGGCGTATTATCTTACATCCACGATTCCTCGATCCAAGCTTGCTTTAAGATAAGCAACCATGTAGAAGTGTATTTTCAGGTCTCAGATTAAAAACACAGATTATCAACACCAGCAGATTTATTCATATTCACATATATATCTATAAATCTAGCTAGAAAAGCATACAATTTATTCACATAGAAAATTTAGCTAGTATGTAAAGAAGCAGAAGTGGAAACTGTACCTTTAAGGCTTGAAACGGAATCGAAACAGGATATCGGACAGAGATGGAGAATATATAGAACCTCATCATCGTTGATATTTTCCGATTTTCTCTCCGAATTTCCTTTTTAATTTTCGTTAATCTTGCTTGATTTTTAGGGATCATCTCTTCCTCCGCCATTGCCGCTGCTTCCTCCTTAGCCTTTCGTTCTCATCCAACAGCTCCGTCGGCGCTCTCGACGACGACGAGTTCGACGAAATCACCTGCTCCTCCCCTGAGTTCAACAGCGACACGATCGGCTCTTCGGAAACACTCATTCGAGAATTCCCACCGATCAGGTACAACTGTTTTTTTAATGAATCCTTAAGAATGTTGTCGCCGGATGTACCTGTAACTGAAAAATAATCAAGAAGAAAACCTGAGGCGCGTGAGAAGCACGCTGTCCTTAAGGATTCATCGGCCGGTTGCGATGCTCCCCCAGGATACAACAGGTTCATCCCGTGACATAGGCATGGGGTAACACTGAACTCGCAAGAAGATTCCGTTGAACCCAAGGATAACTCATTGTATTTAGTAAAGAAGAAAAGAGTGTGGAGGCTCTCATTAGGTTAAGCAAAAAAGGGGTTTATATATTAAAATAGTTAGGATTAGAAAGCATAAAAGTAACTTTTGACCAAGTCCTAAAAGGGTTTTGACCAAGTCAAAAATATATTCTGAAAAAATAAATAAAGCATTTATTTATTAACTCTCTTAGAAAACTTTTGAAATAAATAAATATTATAAAAAATCCAACAATTAATTTCTTTTCTTTGGTCGAACTTTATTAATTATAATAAATACGAGTTGGCAGACCAGAGAATATGGGCTTGACATATTTATCGAAGATAGGAATGGAACGGTTTTTGGACCAAAAAATAAAGAATGGAACAGTTTTTGCTATTCACTTATATTTTTGGAATCGAAACAACTATTGATGGTCCAAGATCACAGCATATGTTCATTTTGTAATAACAGTTACATTTCAATACCAAATCTCTCATGTTCATTTTGTCAGTCATTTCTCGATATATTGGGGGCTCCAAGCCTCCAACTCCAAACCAAGAGAAGGAAAATACTCATTTATATTAACCACGTGGTGAGCTTATCGGTATAGCGGCAAAATAGGCTAGTCCGACTAGCCCGGCCTGCAAAAACATGTAAAAATGTAGGGCTCATACTTTTGTTTTAGAAACTCAAATAACTCCCGAATTTATAAGTCCATCCTAATAAAGTCCGTCACCAGCAAAAAAATGGGTATCCACAAAAAGCCCACAAAAATATAAACCTCAAGCCTTTATTTTGGAAGTTGGAATAACTCTTGAACTTTTCAACCCGACCCACAAAAACTTGTTACTCGCACCGAGTCAGACTAGGTTGTATAGCCAGCTATTGGTTATTGGTTATTGTTCTACTTTTTAAACTAAATTGTAAATTGTAAACTCTATTTAGGAAAAAAAGAAAAAAGAAAAGTAAATAGACATTTATTAATAATCATATGCAATATAAAACACTAGTAATGATTTTTTATAAAAATTATGTACATATAATCTATATCATGACATTCATGTACATGTTAAGATTTGATAATTTAGGACTCTAATCATATAAATTACTTGTGAGTTTTGTGAGATTTAGTATGAATCCAGCAGCCACAACCTTTTATAATAAATAAAACATTATTATTTAGGCTAGAGTTTTGCTACTTGCTAATATGGCCAACAACTATATAAAATATATATATACTGTCAGTCTAATTATGTAAAGAAATTTTACACAAATATTTAATGATGTGTTGTCACATCATCTATTAAATTTAATAACATATGAAGTGTCGTATTCATTAAATGATGTGGCAGCACACCATCAAATGTTAAATGTAAAACCTTATTACATTAACAATGTATATTAATTAAATCCTTATAATAAATTGATGTTTTTAAGGTAATAAATAATTGAGTTTAATTTGTATTCCCCGACGCAACTATTTAAAAACATGAGTTTATCACGTTTCAACGTTTAACCAAACACATGCACGCTAAATCATGCATGTTTGATTTAACATGACCAGACTCAACTATTTATTACCTTAAAAACATCAATTATCACATATACTTTAAGCAATTTGAGGGCACGTAATTAGAAATATGAGTTGTGTATGAGTTGTTGGCATGCTTTTCGCTTGACTCTACCCTTTTGTTGGTTTATGTATTCTTCCTCCATCTTCATTACCTTACTCCTTCCCCTCTACACCTAATTCTGTCTTCCCCCAATATCTTACCTCAACATACAATCATTTTGGTCAAGTGCAAAATGATCTCAAAATGCTTTGTCATAACGTCGGGTCAAGGCGCGCAGTTTTCTAATATTTCCTGCATTCGTTACTTTATCATTTTTATCTCATCCATAGGATTTACTTGGAAAGGTCTTCAATGCTTGGTGCGCTTATGAAACATGTCTGCAAAATAGTGCGTGGTCAAAGTCTCAAGCTAATATAAGATGCATGTGTGAATTTGCCTCCCTTTCATTCTAAATTTGAGAAGTCATCATAAGATTCAGAACTACATTATCCAAGGATTTAATAGATGATATTTTAGCAGTTACAGAAACATCCATATCATAACACAGTCAGGAAACAGGGTCTCTCTATTTTAATATAACAGTTAACAGAAAGATAGAAATTTAGAAGTTCTACTTCTACCTAACCACAACAGTTGCTCTTCTGTGGGATTGGTTGCCCCTTCATTTGAACAGTTTCTGCAGACTTATTAACGGTTGGTTGGCTTCCCATCCTGCATATAAGTTGAAATTTTAGCTCAAGATGACCATTCTATTAACGTTTCTTTTTTCTTATATTAAAATCCATTATTCCTTGGATAAATTTGTATTATTATTTGAAAAGACAATTTATCACTAATATATATATATATATATATATATATAAAGAACACAATAAAACTGTCATTTAAAAAAGAAAAGAAAATGACACAGTTATCATGACCTACTTTAATTATAAACATGTTAATAAGTCTGATCATGTCGACACAAGTCGAAAATGCCAGTATGATGAAAATGACACATGTTGAAAATGCCAGTATGATCAAAATTAAGCAAACAGAAAAGTCATGAAATTGATCAGCATTTGTTATTTGATAATGAGCGCAAATGAAAACAGGGGAAGCTAGAAATATTAGATACTTCTTCTTAATCTCCGCTGCCATAGTTAAGAAAGCCTGCTCCACGTTGATTGAGTCTTTAGCACTTGTCTCAAGGAAAGGGATACCAAGCTCATCAGCAAATGCCTGTGATTCGTGATCATACAGGATACGTTAGACAAACAAAATATGATTCTCTTATTCAGGCATATGCTTCTTCAAGTGAATCTACATTAAATAATATCACAACGTTTAACTTGGATAATTAACATTAAAAAACAGATCTGACCAATCAAAAGTATTATCATATGTGACACGTTCAACCATACACCTGTACATGTGTTCAAGAGATCTTTACTAAATTTTAATTTTTTAAGAGAAACTGAATTCCAAGCTACAGGGAATTCTATCAAGATAGTACACTTGCTCCCAGTTATTCAGCTTCTGTAATCGAAAATAAGGCAAAACAAAATGCCTCTTTTATTTGGTCATAGAATGAAAGTGAAAAGAAATTCAAGTTCCTTTCGTCTCCTACTCTCCAGCTAAACATCAAAAGATATTACATCTGGAAATTGTTCCTATATCAGTATCCAGGATGGAACTAATGAGTAAGGATTTTGTTGGTTTCATGACCTCTCAAAGCGCTGAAATTGGGACTGGGGAGCAGATGCATTAAACAATAATAATTACCAAAACACACAAATCACAAGATAAACCTGTTACTTCTAAAGTAAATGAGAAACGTCACAAGAAGATACGAATTGAAGGTTACTTGAACATGATGTAGAGCACAAACTTTTTGTTGAACTATAAACATGTAAAAGCAAGTATGTATGGAAAGGGTACCTGATGTCTACAAATTAATTTCCAGGAGAATACTAAACTTCTTATGAAGAAACAACAGAATTACAGAATGAACCCCGGGAAAACGAAAAGTGATATTTAGTAATTCACCTTGGCGGTTTGTGTGTCAACAACCTTGTTCTCAACTAGATCACATTTATTCCCCACAAGAAGCTTGCATACACTGTCGTTTGCATATCTATCAATCTCATGCAACCACTGCTTCACATTATTGAAGCTTTCCATCTCAGTAACATCATAGACAATCTGTTGCATTGCAATCCCAAAACTTGTAAGCATTCCAGAAGTTTGCTAAAAAAAATTCATCTGTGCTGAGGCAAGTATATGCTTGTCAGTTTAGAAGATGAAAGGATAAAGTTGACTTACAATTATTCCATGTGCTCCTCTGTAATAACTGCTTGTTATAGTCCTGAATCGCTCCTGTCCAGCCGTATCCCACTAAAGAGAAGAGAGTGAACAAAAAGTATCAATTGTTAGCAAGAGAGGAGATGATGGCTTGAGTGAACCGTTTTCTGGTGATTTGCAATAAGAGAAAATGTCATCAAATCAAAACAGATGTGCAACCATAAGACTAACTTGTGAGGGGGGAAAAGAAGGGGCATAACATAAATGAATCCACACATGCATCTCAGAATAATCATATATATAAGGCATCAATATAAGCTTGTCATGCGGGCATGATCTAAACTAGAGCACGATTGAACAAGGTTATAACGCTGAAGTCATCGAAAAATGTTTATGTGAAATGATGAGGAAAAATAGAAAGGAAAGAGGAGAGAAATAATGATTTCACTTTGATTGTGAATATATACCCTTCATGTTTTGCAAAACAAGACGCCGAATAGAAAGAAAAATTAAAGTTTAATTGTTTTGTTCAAAACATAATAATAAGGCATAAGAAGCCGAATAAAACGGAAATGAAGGCAGGACTAAAAATTGCATAATGAAGTGAGTAGAGCAAGAGGAGATGAATGAATTGACTCACAATCTGAAGCTTAATGGTTTTCCCTTCCAACTCCACAGTTCTGATTTTCTGAAAATATCAGCAAGCATTGAATTGATCCATAAGTAGTAGTAGAAATAAGGAAGCAAAATAAAAGAGAAAGGAAAGGAAAGGAGAAGAGTGTTAGTTACGAAATCAACGCCAATGGTACTTATGTAGCTGTCGACATAGGAGTCATCCTGAAACAAACAAACAGATAAGAAAAGAAGCAAAAGAGCGGTGAGAGAGAGAGCGAAGAGTAAAAGAGAATGAATGGAAAGAAAGACTTACAGCGAATCGGAGAAGCAAGCAAGATTTTCCAACGGAGGAGTCCCCGATTAGGAGAAGCTTGAACAGGTAATCGCTGAAAAATGAAATGAAAAAATCAAATCCCAACACACAGTCACAAATCAATACAATCATAATCTTAACACTTGACAAACTTCAACTTCAACTTCCACTTACTATTCGTTGCTCATTACGGAATTAGTTTGGAATGGAACCCCCAATCTTCACGCTTCGCTTTCCCTCTTTCACACGACAAACAAAACTCCCCTTCAGTTCACCCTCGCCGCTCTATTAAATCATTGATTTTCTTTTCCCTTTTTTTTAATAATGAAAAGTTAAAGTTAGTAGCGTCAAAACAACAAGAAAGAAAGTAGTAGAGTAAAACGTTACGTGAAACGGTTGGTCGCTGTCTTATTAGTCCCTGAATGGGCAGAAATTAAAAAAAAGACCCTAAGCCCCTATTTGTTTGAGTAGAAATGGGGGAGAAGAGAAGTGAGATGGGTGGAAGTGGAGGGAAATAGACTTATTTCCCTCGTTTGGTGACACGGTGGAAATGAGGAGAAATGCATTTTTTCTGTGGGTCTCACGCCTTTTGTATTTCTCTCCAAATTTGTGGAGAAATGAGGAGAAATGCACTTTATGGTGGGTCCCACACCAACCCCTTTCACACTTCTCTACTATTTCTCACCTATTTCACTCACACCAAACAACCTACTTTCACATTTCTCTTCTATTTCTCACACATTTCACTCACACCAAACAACCCTTATTTCTCCTCTATTTCACCTCTATTTCACCTTCATTTCTCTTCTTCCCACTTCTCTTCTATTCATTTCTTTTCTCTCCATTTCTCTACTCCCACCAAACAAAGCCTAAAACTGCAAACCTCCCTTCACGTTAGTTCTTCTGTTAAGGGGAGTCAATTAACGCCGTTGGCTGTGCATACGTGTCCTTTTAAAGTCCAAGCTGGCAGTCCACGTATACCACAGTTGGAGGAGAAGGACTAAATTGAACCTTAGGGCAAATGACAGGGACCAAATTGAAAGTAGGGAAAACGTCTTTTGGGTTGATTCTAAAATTTCCCACCTTTTTTACCTTCCCTTGCCTTTCAACCCGCTTCAGTAAACATCCAAGGTAAAAACCCTAAGTGCAAGAAAACTCCATTACCATTTGCACTTGTTCTCTCCTGCTGCGTGCCTTGTTTGATTGGTGAGGAGAAGCTGTGGTGATTTCAGGTTCTCATTCCTAAGTTCAGAAACGGTTTGAAAGGTGCGTTCTTGTCCTCTGCTGTTCATTTTTCTTGTATCATAACCGGAGATTTTTTACTGTAAAAGATAGTTTGTAATGCAATGGATGTGTGGTCCCGTGAGAGAAGGTTTCTTTTTTTAATTGTTTTGTGGTGGTTCATTAACTGTAATAGTTCTTTTAGGAATATTTTTTGTCTCTGTTTTACGGGTTTTTGGGTTTAAAAAGCTTTAATCAAGGTTGTAATATTACCTTTAATGTGTACTTGTACAGGATGTTTAGGTTTGTAACAGTGATCATGCACCATGGAGGAAAGTTGATGAGGAATGAAGACAATGAGCTTGATTACATAGGGGGTGAAGTGGATGTTTGGGAGGACCTTGATTCGGATTACCTTAGTAGGATCTTGATCATTGACTTATGCAAGTTGCACAACTACCACAGGATAGATCATTGTTATTGGTTGTCCCCAGAAAAAACTTTGGAAGATGGTCTGAGGGAGTTGAGGTGGGACTGTGATGCAGATGTGCTTGACATGTGCATTGCTTCTATGCGAAATGATGGAGAGGTTGAAGTTTTTATTGAGCACCCTGTGGTGGAAAACCCAACATTATCTAAAAGCATGGCTGATGTAGGTGAAAAGGAGGGAGCTGAAGGTTTTGTTCATGAGGAAAATGAAGCAGGTGAAGAAGTTTTTGTTAATGAGCAAAATGTAGGAGTTGAAGAGACCAATGAGGGGGGTATGGATGTTCCTGCTGAAGGTGAACATGTAGGGGATGTTGCTGTTGAAGATCATAATGACCTGCCCATACCTGAAGAAGACAATGGAAGCAATTCTAGTCATGAGGAAGTAGAAGTTGAAATGGGTTTTGGGTCTAGTATAAGAAGGAAGAGGGCAGAAAGTTCTGATGATATGATGAGCTCGGATGAGACAGACTATGGTAGTGAGGAATTGAGTGACCAAGACAATGATGATGAAGATGCACGACCAGTGGAGAACTTTGAAGCTGTAGCAGCATCAATGCACATTGCTGATGAAGAAGCTGAGGAGGATGTACGCAACTACAAATCTGAGGAGTTAAGGTCTCCTATTAGCAGTGATGATGAACAGACCTCAAGGGTTGAAAGGCCAATCTTTCCTCAATTTAATGATGGGGTTAGATTTGGATCTGTTAATCTAGAATGTGGGATGGAGTTTGAAACTCTTGTCAAGTTTAAGCAAGCTGTTAAAGACTTCACTATCCACCATGGGAGGGAGATAAAGTGGGTAAAAAATGATAAAGTTCGAGCTAGAGCAAAATGCAAGGTTGATGAATGTTGTTGGGAAATATTCTGCAGCTGGAGTAGTGTGAACAAGAGTTTCCAAATCAAGACATTCAAGGAAGAACACACATGTGCTAGGGGTTTCAGAAATAACCAGGCAACCACCAAATGGGTGACTCAGAGTTTGGTTGGAAAACTTAGGGAACAACCTGGTCTAACATACACAGAAGCGTTTGACTTCATGAAAAGAGAGTATGGGGTTTACTTGGATGATACAAAGGTGTTTAGGTCCATCAAGGCTGCAAGAAAATTGGTGGAAGGGAGTGAAAGAGAACAATATGGGAAATTGTGGGACTACTCTCATGAGC
Organism: Sesbania bispinosa; assembly: GCA_026901365.1. Taxonomy (NCBI): domain Eukaryota; kingdom Viridiplantae; phylum Streptophyta; class Magnoliopsida; order Fabales; family Fabaceae; genus Sesbania; species Sesbania bispinosa. The sequence continues at coordinate 1,369,759 of QLOH01000124.1, forward strand.
TCCTAAGAAGTAATCCTGGCTCAACAATTAAGCTAGGTGTTATACCAATACCTGATGCACCACCTCAATTTGAGAGATTTTATGTTTGTCTAGATGGATGTAAGAAGGGATTTTTGGCAGGGTGTAGGCCCTTAATTGGTTTGGATGGCTGCTTCCTGAAGGGCTATTTTGGGGGACAACTTCTATCTGCTGTAGGACAGGATGCTAACAATCACATTTTTGTGATAGCTTATGCCATTGTTGATGTGGAGAACAAGGAAAATTGGAAATGGTTCCTTACTCTGTTACATGAAGACCTAGGAGACTACATCCAAAATCAGTGGAACTTTATTTCAGATATGCAAAAGGTATATTGCTTTTGCATTTTATTTTACGTGCATGTGCTTATGGCAATGTTTTGCATGTTTATTTGCCACTGTTTTGCATTTTTCCTGCTATGCAAGTCTCCCGTGGTGTAATATAACTTGTGGATAGGTTTAGGGACTTATGTGATAAGTTATTAGTTCTTATAGGGACTTTTTTTATAAGTGATTAGTTTTTACAGAGACTAATTTGGTAGTAAGTTGTTAATTACAGGGACCAATATGATTTTGTTAACTATGATTGAATGGATTGTCATGGTATCTTTTGCTTTGATGCAGGGGTTGATTCCTGCCATGCAGGAGGTAATGCCAGGGGTGGCTCATAGGTATTGTGCTATGCACCTTTGGAGGAATTTCATTAAGCAATGCAAGGACAAGGATTTGAGGACAATTGTTTGGGAGTGTGCAAGGTCAACTACTCCAGCATAATTTATAGCCAATATGGAAAGATGCAAGAGGAAGGATGAGAAAGCTTGGGCATATCTTGACAAGTGGCCAAAGGAAGCCTGGACCAAGGCATACTTCAGTGAATATCCTAAGGCAGATAACATATGCAATAATACATGTGAGGTATTTAATGCAGAGATTGTCAAATTTAGGGGCAAACCAATCTTGACTTTAGTTGAGGAAATCAGATGTTATGTAATGAAGACAATGGCTAACAACAAGCTAAAGTTAGCTGCTTACAGAGGACAGTTGGCCCCAATGCAGCAAAGTAGACTAGATAAAGAGAAAAAGGAAAGCAACAAGTGGACACCTGTGTGGTCTGGTGATGGTGATGGAAATAGATATGAAGTGCAACAATGGTTGGCCAAAGTTGATGTCAATTTAAGTGCTCAAACTTGCACTTGTAGGTACTGGCAACTAACAGGTAAATTACTTGTAATTCTTAGTTAATTACCCATTAATTCTATTAAGATATGTAATCAGATTCCATTTTTTGTTTTAGGAATTCCTTGCATGCATGTTGTTGCAGCTATTACTTACAAGAATAAAAAACCAGAGGATTATTGTCATGGATGGCTGACAATGGGTTCCTATAATGCTACCTACCAATATTTTGTGAAACCCACCCAAGGAGAGCAGTATTGGACTCAGACCAATTATGACAAGCCTACTCCACCTCTCATCAAAAGAGCTCCTGGCAGACCCAAAAAACAAAGGAGGAAAGATGGCAATGAGCAAGCTGTGCAGAACAGTAAATTAAAGAGATCTTACCCTCAATGCATCTGCTCTAGGTGTGGAAACCAAAATCACAATGTTAGAAATTGTCACAATCATGGTTGCATCCCTAAACCTAGAGGATGGAAGCCATCTCAGCCTACAACACAGGAAACTCAAGGAAACCAAACTCCATCAGATTTTGTTGCAAGTGCATAGGGGCCTCAATCTGAAATTGACATTTCCCAATCACAACCAACTCCACAACTTGACCTCTCACAGAATGACAACAATTCTCAGGTACTTTCTAACTCTATTTTGTCAATATTTTGTAACTGAAATTGCTAATTAATGAACTTTTCATTTTGCAACAACTTGGTCATCCTAGTCTCACACCCACATCTGACACAACAAGAACTCAACCTCCAACTATAACCATAGGGGTAATACTGTGACCAATCAACAATGTTTCCAAAACAAAAACTGGTTTTTGAAAATTCAGACTTCTGATAGCATTTTTTTTTGCTTGTAGGCACCATATAGACCACCTGCATATCCACCACATTCAGCTGCCAGACCACAAGTTGCAACACAACCAACCAATCTTCGTTATAGGCCTCCACCTATTAGAGGTGTAACAAGGCAACCACTTCCAGCTGCATCACCTACCTCTGCTGCTAATCCATTGGGCACTAACATGACATTCATGCCAACTCCAGGATACAGGGCTCCACCACCACCAAATCCATGAGAGCTGAAATAGTCATTTTTTTTGTTTAGGCTTCAATGCATTATTGACTGCACAATTTAGGTGCTTGGATTCTCTTTTTGAAATTATGTAATAGCTCATGCTACTGGTTTATGCTACTACAAATTATGTAATAGTTTAGGTGCTTGGATCTTTTTTGAGAAATTGTGTAACTGCAGAATACATACTGCAGGGATTATGGTATTTATTTCAATTTGTACATGCAGCACACAACCATTTACATATTAAAACAGAAAAAGAACACTAACAACATCATGAAAACTACATGGACAATACAAAGAACTTTGAACCCCATCCTTAATCCCTTCGCCTCAATTTGCAAAATGTCAATCTTTCTTAATAGCTTAATTTTCCAAAATTCATCCTTTGTAGCTCTATTTCCATCTCTTGCAATCATATCACTTTCTTCATCAACCCACGAAAAGTACCCGCATCTCAGAACATCATCCTGCAAAATTTACGATTTCAGGTAGGACCAATAGGTGGGAGAAATTGTAGCTATGTTAGTTTAAAACTTAATAAAAGCAATGAGTAGCATACAATTTACCTTTGCCAGTGCACAAGTGTAGAATGCTCTACCAGGATTTCTATGTGTCTTGGAGATGCGAAACACAGCTTTCCTCCCATAGTTGCAGAATCGGACGGGTCTTCCACTGTCTCCACCACTACTAACTCCCCTCAATCTCGTTGTATTGTTAGATTCTTTGTCAAATTGTGATTCAGAGCTTCTTCCAGCCATTTTTACGCAGGAAACTAGGGTTTAGCCCAAAAAATTGGGGAAGGTAAGAATGGGGGAAATGTTGATTTCAGGAAAGATAACCGTTTTCCCTACTTTCAATTTGGTCCCTGTCATTTGCCCTAAGGTTCAATTTAGTCCTTCTCCTCCAACTGTGGTACACGTGGACTGCCAGCTTGGACTTTAACAGGACACGTATGCACAGCTAACGGCGTTAATTGACTCCCCTTAACAGAATGACTAACGTGAATGGAGGTTTGCAGTTTCAAGGTCTTTTTTTTTAATTTCTGCCCATTCAGGGACTAATATGACAGCAACTAACAGTTTCAGGGACTGAAATGACGTTTTAGTCAAAGTAGTAGTATTTTACAGTGCACAATTTATTTAATGTTTTTTTGTTCAATAAAGAAAACAAAAATCGGTTTTTTATTATCAAATTACTATTTCTATTTTTTGTTAGAGTGAGTAAACTTCAGGGTAATTTTTTTATCAGTGACTTTAGTTTCATAATTATTAGATTAGATTATATAGCAATTTTGTAAAAGTTAGTTTAGTATGATAAAAGGAATTATTATCATTCATTGTGATAATTTCCTTATAACTTGGTTTAGAAAAATGAATAATAATAAAATTACTGTTGTGCTTTTGCCCATGACATTGAAGGAGATACATGGAGATGTGTTATATTGTTAATTCAACACGTAGTCAAAGTAGCCAAGGCTTCCACGCGTTCTGACCTTCCTCAATTCCTTCGTGGGCACAAGTAAGGTGTCTTAATTAATACTATTTCACTTATTCATCCACCCTCATATTTCTTGTCAAAGGAAAATTACATAAACGAGAAGTGTGTTTGGTAAAATTAGCTAGAAAAGTTAATTTAAAGTTAAAAAGTTAGTTGATTTGATTGAAGGTATTTGGTTAAATTAGCTAAAAATGGTAGGAGACGTGTGTACTTTATAAAACTAACTGAAAAGTTAGCTAAACGTTAAAAAGTTGATTGATTTGATTAAAAGTGTTTGGTAAAACTAGCTAAAAAAAGATAGAAGACATGTGTGTTTGATAAAATTAGCCGAAAAGCTAGGGCTGAAAGTTGAAAAACTAAATGAAAGCTAAAAAGCTAGCTGAAAGCTTAAAGCTAACTAAAAACTGAAAAACTAGCTAATTTGATTAAAGGTGTTTGGTAAAACTAGCTGAAATAGCAAACACACTCATACAAGTACATCATTAATTATTAAATAATGATGAGTGAGGGTGGTTGAAAGATAAACTTGTAATTAATTTTCAGTAGTTGAAAATGATAGTTTTTTTTAAAAAAACTACCTTAAGTAGTTTTTCAACAAAAACTAGTAGCTACTCAAAAAACTATTTTACCAAACACAACTTTTACCTACTAAAAGCTACTAATTTCAATTTCAACTAGTTTCTTCTATCCTCTTTTGGGCAAGCAAACCAACTAATGAGAATTTATTGCTTTCGCTGCAAAATTAATTTCTCTAGTAATACATATACTATATGCTTACATTACATGATAAAATGTGCTAAGCAAAGCAGGGCACAATATATTTGGGGGGAAAAAGAAGATGTTCTTAAGATTGGAAAGTAACAAATGAAGTGGATCAGTCAGGGCAAAATGGCCTGTCCAAGTCATCCCTGTGACTGGGGATAGTGAAGTGCCTCAATCTGCCTTCCTGTTTGATCATGTACTTGTCACATAGAAAAGCCTTGGAGAAGTTATCTTCTACCACCCTATTGACATCATGCACAAATATGTCAGTCTCTCCTCCACTGTCTCTGTTCCTAGCCATCATGCCAGCTGTATATATAGCAGTCATCCTTCCTGGGGCATCCTCATAATAGCCTGTGGGTGCATCCACCATGATCAAGTCCCATTTTGTTTCATAGACAAGAGTTGGCAAACCTTTCAAAGCAAGTTGGCACATAGAGTATCTAGGATCCCCTACTGCTGTGCACTCTGGTCCTTTCCCAACCTCCATTAGATTATCAGCCTCATTCACCTTGCTGTCATACGTCACATGGTATGACTCTAACATCGGAAACCGCCTTCTGATTTGCTCAATCCATGCCTCATCTTCTTCCAGGAAAATTGTCCTCCCACCGTGATTCAGTGCACTCCACATCAGGCTGTCATGTCCTAACCCGAACACTAGGAAGTTGCATGGTGATCGCTTCTCCAAAACTCTTGCTGACACTGATATCTCTTTCAGTGTTTGTTGTGGGGTTATGGTTGAGGTTGCATAGTGGATGAGAGCTTGTGATAGAGAAGCTGGGATCTTGGCACAGGTTAGGGAGCAGTCTGTTGTTGACATTATCTCATCATGACCTGAACTAGTTTTTGGTATAGAAGTAGAAATTACAGATGTTGGGGACAGGTCTTGGTTGGAAGTAGAAAAGGTTGATCTTACCACCAAGAAGAGAAAAAAGGCAACCAAGACAGCGAGAATGAGGAGCTTCAAGTTAAGCTTTTGATGGGCTTTAGGCCTCATTCTTGATCTTGAGAGGATTGGTGACTAGTAGGCTAGTAGCTATATGGAGTGGATGGAATTTCAGGGGTTATAGTTATACTTATATTTTGGTTTGAAGACTGAAAAGTGATCAGAATTGGGGAGGTGAAAGTAGAATGAATAATGAACATTGGATGCTTGGACGCGAAGGGAAGAGGCATGCAGTGGATGTTTGATGAAGACAAAGGAGCTGCCAGAATTGTGAATGAAGCAAACAGTTTAGTAGTGGTTGTTGTTGCATCTGCAAATTTGGTGGAATTTCTTTATACACCTATTTTTTCCCCTTCCTGTCAACGCATTATTCGTGAATTTACTTTGCTTTGCTTTGGCGTGGTTGACAAACTAAATATAGTCTCGTTATACACTAATCTCACTTTGTCTTTGCCTGCTCTCTGATCCATGCAAATCAAATGAGACTAAAGAAGCATGGCTCCTGTTAATGTAATGCTTAGGAATACTTAGTAAAATTCCATTGCCATTCGTAATCGTAGCAATTTTTCTCATATTAATTAGCACTGCTCTATTTAAAAATAAGACTAAAGAAAACAAATTCACTAAATAAAAAACGGCTGACTGGCTAAGGAGGCGGGGAGAAAATATATATTAATTGTAACATATTTATTCAGCATTTATTATTATTTATATATGGAAAATTGTGGATGTACATTTTTATCCTTTTTATGAGTAATAAAAGAAACAAGGTGAATGAAAACCATTAATGTTTAAATATTATGGAATTATCATTACCAAAACCAAGTCCAATGGAACACATACAAAATGTTTGTTTGATATATCCCTGCATTTAGCCACAAAATTCATGCTCCAGAGATCTTAGGTGTTCAATCTGCATGGAACATGAAACAACATGTCATGTTTTTAAGATGAAAACACGTCAATCATATTATATTATATTTCTAAGACACCCCTATCCAAGAGTCCTTTTAAACCAAAGATAATAAATCATGAATGTTATCCATCCCAACAGGGTAAGTCATTGGATAAAGACACGTAAATGATTTTGTATTATATTTTTAACACTAACAAATCTGAATAGTTATCTAAGTTCTTCCTCGGACATATTTATATCAAGAAATTAGAGTTCGTAACTTTTTTAATGAATTTTGTGAACGTGCTAAGAATGCAGTGTCTTTTTATCAATTGTGTAGCGCAGACAAAGGTTAATCATCCCAGTCCCAGCAAATAATCCAAAAGAAAGAGAAATTAATAAGAAATGTTTTATGAGCTTTAGTATTTTATTTGTTTTCATCTGCAACCCATGTTGATGGGAATAGTACGTCTATAAAAGCTAGCCTTTTTTCAGCATTCTGAATTTCTAATGCTAATATTTTCCTCTAGCTCTGAACAATGACCATACATATAATATACTTGAATAATCAATTATCATATCAAGTAAATGAAGAGAATGTAATTTGGCAAATGTACAAAGTAATACCATGGAAATGACCTCGCCATATGGAAATGAAAGAACTTGGTAGTGTGTTAATTTAATAAACCCTAAACTATCATGCAGTCAATCGCCATTTCATTTGCTCTATAGACTATCCACCTTTCTGAAACATAAGCTTGTTAGTTGGAACTCTGTACAATACCTTCTATTGTAGTTATAAATATCTGATGTGAAGAAGTAAGCTGAAGCCCCACGAGTGTCAGTCATCCCTCAACATCAAGATTTGATGAATTTCCAAAAGAAATATTTATCTTTGCATTATGGTAACCATAATCTTGTGTTCAAGTGTCCTTATCCCAAATTATATGCATCAAACCCCTCCTCAAAGTCAGCTGTGATTTCTCACATGGTGAAATAGTGATTCAGTTAGGCTATTCTCACTGTCAGCCTTTTTTATCTTGTCCTTATCCAAACGAGCTTTGCGGACAGCCTGTTGGATTTGCCTTTCGTGCTCCTTAAGCATTTCTTCAAGATTATCCTCTGGAGGCAGCAATGGTCCCGAATAGTGGATGCGGCTTTTGGTAGCATAGCTCTGCAATCATGATTCATAAATAAGAGTAATTACTTGATAGCTCCACAATCATAGTGAGCATAAAACACTAATTACCAGAAAGGAACATTCTCCAGAAATTTACATACAGGTTCCATTACATAGGGTTCATTATATTAGTCAGTAGCCACATTAAAGACATCGCCAGGAAATCCTTATATCAAGACAGGAAAGCAAACTATATAGTCTCTATACCTATCAAACTCATCTCTTCTCCATTCTCCAAAATAATAGAACAATTGCACAAATTAATGTTTATCAGTAATTTCTTTACCATGGCACGATCCTTCCCAAGTAGATGGAAGTCATTCTTGCATGAAGACTTGGGTCCATCCAGCAATTGGCTAGACTCACCATCGGCTAGATGACTATATCTCATACCAAAGTGATCCTCTGGCCACTCTGAATTCACACTACAGTCTCCACTCATATCAAGCCGTGAATTACCTCGAGTTGCAACTGAATTAGAAAATCTTGACAATTTTGCAGTGCTGCCATGCCAGTAGGATTTTTGTTTTCTCAACTCAGGGTTTCTTGATGTAAAGACATGATTAGGGCCAGTAAGAACATCTTCCTCTTTTAAATTCATATTGCGTGAGGATCCATACGCACTTGGATGCATTGACTGGCCAGAATGAGAGAAAACATTGAGTGCTCTTGATTTTGTAGGTTCAAGAGGGAAGCCACAACCGCCATCCTCTTCAGGATTGTACTTATCACTAATGCACTTAGAATTACACTGTCCTTGTCTCTTCTGAAGGAAAAAAATAACATGGAAAAGGTGTATCAGGCAAATCCAAATAGTTCTGGTTAAATGAGGTCTATTAACAATATGTTCATGATTTAAAGTACCTCTATTGATGCCTGACACTCAGCATTAGCATCAGGTGCCGGCCTAGCTTTAGACTCTCTTGAACTCCTGCTAACCGATTCTTGTCCATGTCCTTTATTTGCAGCTTTTTGTCTGCTTTAAAATAAATGGGTAACAATAGTAACACACTTAGACAAATAAGAAGTACTACTATAGAATTAAACCAAGCCAAAGCCACTGTTTATGGAAACAAAAAAGAAACAAACAAACAAAAATGAAAGAAAAAAACTCAGATACTTATTACGTTAGTTATAGAGGTTCTAGAAATCAATATCTCCAAGGGAATTTCAAAGCAAAAAAAAGGGGGAGCCTTTCTATCATTATTGCCGTTGCACATTAAATTTAGCATATCAATAGAAAAGACGGATTAAAATCAAAGCATACACTAGCAGAACAATTTTATGGTATTTTTGCAGATAATGCAAGAATCAGATATGACAAAATCACATGAGAATCTCTAAGATAAAAAGATACAAAGAAGGAATACCTTCTAGCTTCCTCTTCTCGAAGTTTGGCATCAAACTCTTTACTTGGTGGGTATTTTGGCAAAGTTGATGGATCACAAGGAAGTGGCTTTGCTGTGAAGAACTAGACATGAAAATTGTCAGTGAAATAAGAAAAACAGAGTTGGAAAAAGAAGAAAAGAATCTTCTAAGGTTAAAACATGAATAAATTTCTAGGATTTGTCACATATGCATTCCATTCAGGGAGAAATTGTGGTGTGAACACTATTGAAAAGAGAACTTATAATACTACCTCATTTTGAAGGGCTAAAGATGCAGTTCCTCTATCTTTTGGTTCTATAGCAAGTAGGACCTCCAAGAGGCTCAGTGCTGATGAAGGAAAATCCTTGAATGTCTCAGAAACAACACGTTTGTAAGGTTGTTGAGGCTTGAAAATTGTTGCATGTGGTAGCTTTGACTTCTTCCAATATTCTTCAGAAGGAGATCCACAAAGTTTGAAGATTTTATGAAGTTGCTCCACCTAGAATGATAGATTACCAGATCTTAGTGCCCACGGTCAAATTAAATCATGGAAAGCTTTGACAAATCAAAAACATATATATGCAATAAGATAGTTGAAGTTATAATGATTAGAGTAAAGCAATATTATAACAATTGAGCATTTCAAATTGGACCATCAAAAGTAGTAGACTGAAAAGTATACTGGCATCCTTCCTTCATCCACAATCTCTAAGACCCTGTCAGCCTGTCTTGACTTGTAAGCTCCTTTTTCTCATCAATAACATGATTGCAGATAACTCAAGTGGTTATAAAATTAACATGTTAGAAGTTATGTTAGAAATTTGATGATTATTTTGCATTTCTCCTACTAGTTTTACATCATTGAGTTAATCTTCAAATTTCTCTTCCAATACAAATATGCACAGGAGAAAGAAGAGCACCTATTAGTTTTAGACTTATTTAATAATAACTAGGATGCTCAAGGTAACATATATAAAGACCTCAGTATGTCCAACAAAATGTACATTGTATATATGCAGGACTAAAGATGAATATTACCTCTGTTCTTCCAGGCATTATAGGCTTCCCAGCAAACAATTCTGCAAGAATACAACCAGCACTCCACAAATCCACAGCAACTCCATAATCTGTAGCTCCAAGTAAAAGTTCAGGTGGTCGGTACCACAAGGTTACTACACGACTTGTTAAAGGCTGCCCTTGAGATGGCTGAAACAAAGTGGCAAGCCCAAAATCACCAATCTTCAGATTGCCATTATTGTCAAGCAGAAGATTGGATCCCTTGATGTCGCGGTGCATAACACCACGACTGTGACAATGCTCAAGACCACGAAGAAGCTGTTGCATATAACACTTGATCTGCAGCATGACAAAAAAAAAATTAGTCCAGAATGAAAACAAAAAAAACAAAAGACAATTAATGAGGAAAAAATTTAGACAAGACATTTGACTAGAAACTTTAGTGCTGTAAACACGACATGATGCAAACAATTAATGGCCGTTTCTTAAAAGAATATTGTCGGTTTTATCTTTTTCCTTTAAACTAATTTCTTGTCTATTTCAAATAACAAGTTAATGGCTGTATGATAGACAAGCTAAGTGCAGCATCTAAGGCAAGTTAGTCAGACCTTTTAAGTTTATAGAGCTACTGGGGTTATTGCAAGATGGCGGGATAAGGAGTTCATAAAACTAAAAGATACTGACTGATAGATAAAAAATTTTGATATCAACATATCATTGTGGTCCAGTCCTATAGAAACCCTTCAGTTTAAAAATGCTCAAAAGTTGCCACTAGAATTCCAGCAGTTGGAGAAAGTGATGTTTTTGGTATAAACAGAAATTTAGTAAGTCATTCCATATCTGGCTTGAGAATTTGTCTCTTGCGTCTGTTAACTATACAAATATTAGACACTTTATTGATCTTACAAGGTCCGTTATGCAAATAATCTGGCACACTATGCAGGTTTATATGTAGTAAAATCACATCAAATGAATTTTAAATAATTCCAAGACAAACTTTGCAGCTGTAAATGACAAAAAGGTTCGTATCCAGACTGGATACATAATCAGAAGTTTGGGTCAGGTACCTGTGCTTCAGTAAACTTGATGCCTGGTATTGCTGCAAGGCCTGCAAGATCATGCTCCATATATTCAAAAACAAGGTACAAGCTACCAGAAACCCTTGAAGTAATCATGCCTTCAAGCTTCATGACATTTGGATGATCAAGTCTTCGCAGCACAAGAATTTCTCTTGCCATAAAACGAACACTTTCTGGGTCCATGTTAGCGAATCGAACCTTCTTCAATGCGACAATTTTATTTGTTTCAAGATCACGAGCTCTATAAACACTGCTGTAAGTTCCTTGCCCAATCTGCAGAATGATAGGAAACTTTGCTTATTTTAAGAAAAAAATAAAAAGGAAAAGGATGGAATGTCCCAGATTTTTTTTTTTAAAAAAATGAAGTCACATATCATATCTTTGAACACATATACTTGTTATGGAGGGATGTCTAACAAGGGTAGGTATCAACTTAAAAGAAATGGGTACTTCAAAGCTTCAAGTATGAAAGAATACGTATAATATAGCATTCCAAAATTCAAAGCTTTCAAACATTAAAGGACATTTAGTCCATGTAAATATATCTAGACACCAAAGGTATGAAAAGAAACAAAAAAGAAATTAAAGTGCACTATGGTGCTGAACCTCAATGGTGAATCTCATAAACGTGGAACTTGGTGAAATCTGTATTTGAGTATAGTATCTCTGTTTTTAAATGAGAACAGAGAACAAGAGGGCTGAAGATGAAAACAAATTAAGCAAGATGATTAACATAAAGAATTGAATAGAGAATGATTCTGTATTTAACAGTCACCACCCACCATACTAACCAATCACTCATTATTCTTGCATTAGCAGCAGTTGCAGGACTAGCATACCTATAGGTTGTTACATGGGAACTTGCCCCAAGAACAAGAAGACGCATAATTCTTCACGGTGTATGATATGAATAACAAAAACTCGTGAATTAAAGAGGTATGCCTTTGAAAATATATAAGATTAGCAGACCAGACACATTAATAAGATTTGAAATACAAAGCATGGGTCCAATTCCAATCCAAACGCTGAATTACTGAACTACAGCATAGGAGCATTAAAAAGATATGGGGTTAACAGAACATGGATGAAATAATTCAACTTGCCTTATCCAACTTCTCAAACGAGTCTGCTCTGCGAGGTATCCAACCACTAATGGCTTCTCCTGCAACTGCAGTGAGCCAGGAAGGCCAGCCAGCAAGAACCTGTGCTCCTCTTTCCCCTCTAGTTACACTATATATCCTGGAGACCCTAGGTTGTCCTTGTACTTGTCCTCCTCCACTTGCAAAACTCATGTTTGATCCCATCTGAACAGGTGGGATTGTAATTGCAGCATTCTTTTCCTTCTCCCCTTCATCCGAGGAACCTTCAGTTCCAGCGTGAGGCGTGTTGGATATGAGGCGTGCAGTAGCATCATTCTCTGTTACAGCTGTGCCCAAATGGTTTGAGGATCTGTTTGCCTTCAATTCTTTGTCTTTTCTGAGATGGTTGTCAGCAACATATTGATTTGCAGATTTTCCTTTGGAGCATATACAACCCATAACACGAATTTACAGTCCCACCCTCAGATGCAAATTCAATTTCTTATACTAAGCATGCTATGTTATGAATCGAATGATGTTTGAAGTGAGAGATCCCCAAATCCCTTGAAATGAAAATTCGAAATAGCGGTGGGGGAGGGAGAGGGAGACCAACCCAAATGGTGGCTTGAGGAATGCGGGTCATGAAATTGAAAATCCAAAAGGAAAGGAGAGGTGTGACAGAAAGGAAAGAGAGAAATACGGATCTAGAAAGGCGAGGAGCCAATGAATATGGTAATGTGGGTTGGGTTACAACAACAATACACACAAAGAAACAGTTGAAACAATATCAATCTATCTATCTATCTATGTGTATCCATTATCATCATCCTAACAGAACGAGAAAGAGAAAGAGAAACACGGAAGAAACAGGGTAAGCATTGGGCTTAAGCAACAATGACAATATAATAGTCGTTGTTACAACTTACAAGCGAAGAGGTTACCACAACACAGATTGATTTTGATAGGCAGGGATCAGGGGGCTAGGCAGCTAGCTAATGCTAATCAAATGCTGATGCATCCAAACCAGAGAAGGACGTACCAAATTACCTCTGATTGCCAAATGCCAATTCGGAATTCGAGAGCTGACTTGTTGCCACGTCTGAATACATGGGACCCTATTATATATATTAGGCTTAATTATAATTTTGTTCATTCAGCTTTAGTGTTTGGGCGATTTTGATCCCCTATATTTTTTTGTTAGAAGTCCTTAATTTTTAATTTGTGACAAATGTAGTCATCCGTTTACTTTCTATCTAATTACTAATAGATTAATATGATGTGACAGACAATGTGTGGCCTGAATTATTTAATTAATAATGTGAGCCCATATTTTATAATCTATATCTATATATAAAGGGGATTCTTTTTTTTTGTTTCCACTTTTTCCAGACAATAATACCCTTGATTCACGCCCCATTCTGAATTCTGGTTTTTTAAATGGTAACTTTTTTAACACTAATCTTATTTTTTTCAATTCAAATTCAAATCTTGATTGATTATATTTTTTCCTATTCTAATTTTAATACATGTTTCTTAATTTAAATTTAAAATATTATCCTTATCATTTAAGTCGTGAATTTTTAAAGTAATTTTGGAAAATGTAGATTAATAATTCAAATTCAAATCATTCTTTAAATTTGGAGGATATACTGAATTCTGGTTTTTTTTAATGATAATTTTTTTAACATTAATCCTTATTTTTATAATTCAAATTCAAATCCTGATTGATTCTATTTTTTCTATTCTAATTTTAATCCTTATTTCTTAATTTAAATTTTAAATATTATCTTATCATTTAAGTCTTGAATTTTTAAAGTAATTTTGAAAAGTATAGATTAATAATTCAAATTCAAATCCTTCTTTAAGGTATTTGAAAATGTAAATAAACAAATTTTACGTCTTTTCCAAGAAAATGCGGATAGGCAGACACGACAGTGTCTGTCTATCGGCTAGTTATTGATAATATTTTAAAAAAAAACTTTAACCAACAATGTTAAATATAGTCACAAAGTGGGCGAGTTTCTTATTGAACTTAGTTTGTTAAAGCTTTTAAAAAAAAGTATTATCAATAATTATAAAATATATCCCCATATTATTAACTAAATAATCCAGGTCACACACCTGCTGTCACATCAAATTTCTCTGTTAGTAATTGGATTATAAGTCAACGAATGACTACTTTTGTCACAAATTAAAAATTAAGGGACTAAATTCGAGAAAAAAAAGTAGGGGAACCAAAATCGTCAAAGCACTAAACTTATGGGACCAAATGTGTAATTAAGCTTATATATTATTATTAGAAATTAACAAATCTCAAACTTAAAAACTTACACCAATGAATAATGCTTTTATAAAATGTGAAATTGACTAATCCAATAATTGAATTGAAAGATGTCATGGATTTGATTAAGTCTATAAAATTTCATGCAAATCATGAACTAATTAATATTCTTTCACACCACTTTATTTTAACGCGTAATATAATTTCAAAATATAACTAAAAGTTCGTTGCTAGATAACATACTTACGAATATCTAAATTATTTAAAATTTAATATACATCATCATGATGATAATATAATATGATTCAACGGTTGGATTAGTCAATTTCACATTCTACAAAAAAATTATTAATTGATGTAAGTCTTTAAGTTTGACACCTAATGTCAATTGATCCTCACTCATATATATATATATATATAAGTTTATGATTTGCATGAAATTTTATAGGCTTAGGGTCATTTTGTTTGGACTTAATTATCATATATAAATTCAATTTCTAATTAAATTCAAGTAATAATCAAATAATAAAAGGACATCTTTGCAACAAATAAAACTGCACACCATAAGGATTACATCTAAATATTCACAACTTTTACATTTCCATGACATCCAAGAATCGGGACATATATCAGCCGTCCATTTTTTAACATATTAAATCAATGAACAAATGCTTTTGTGTACCGGTATAAGTTTTATAAACTTGTATACCATAAATTTTTCCATTATTCGTATGATGCATTTTAATATAAATTTTAGAGTTAGATAGAAGAAAAAAAGAGATATATTTTAATTTTAAAGTTTGAAGAAGCGCATAATTGATAATTTGATTTGCGGTGAGAGTTAAGAGAGGAAGAGAAAAGACGCCGCCAGAGTGACACGTAGGTTAGAACAAAGCCGAAGCAAGTCGTTTATCCACGAAGCGGAAGGTTCGGACGACACAGCTGGAGACAGCCTGTCACCAACAAAGTCCCACTCACCTCTCTCTCCCTCCCTCTATTCCCTTCTCTTTCTCTCTCCCTCCCTCCCTTCCTCCCTCCCTTCCTTCCCTCCCTTCATTCTCTCCCTCTCTCAAATTACAATTACAATTAGGGTTTCGGTCTTCTTTCTCTATTTTCCTTCTTCTGCTGATCCCGTCCCCTCCCTTCCTGTTCACTGGATCAACATTCCCTGCACTGTAAGCTTTCTCTTTGTACGCCTTTTCCTAAATTTCTTTATGCTTATTCCGTTTTTGTCACTGCATCTTTTAGTTTTTGCCTTCCTGTTGTTTCTCCTTATGACGTTGAATGTTCAAACACATGCATCAATTTGCTGTATATTATTTACCTTTTTCCCTCGTCGCATTTGCTCGTGGAAAGCTTTGATTTTATATTTGAACTTCTATGAATAGTGGAGGAAAGAAAAGAAAACAAACTTCAGATTTTGTTCATTGTTTGAATGCCGGAGAAACCGGGAACGATTAACTTGACAAGTTAATATGCGTTATCAATAAATGCATTCTGTTTTTGCAGACCATTTTGTTAATTCTGTTCACTATCTACCGTGCATTTATTGCCACGGATTTGAAATTTATGTTAAGATGTCACTAGTTA
Source organism: Sesbania bispinosa (assembly GCA_026901365.1). Lineage (NCBI taxonomy): Eukaryota > Viridiplantae > Streptophyta > Magnoliopsida > Fabales > Fabaceae > Sesbania > Sesbania bispinosa. Next base: position 1,385,729 of record QLOH01000124.1, read on the forward strand.
TAAAAGTCCCTTTAAAGTTGCAGAAGGAGATATATTTCGTATGCCTTTAATTTGTTATCTGAAGAGAAGGGACTTTCTTTGGTTGTATGTAATTATAAGTACAATGAGCCTCTTTGCTGTTTTGAAGTCACTGTATAGGGGGAATGAGTCTTAGGCTTATAATTTGAAGTCTTTTGATGGAACAATGGACACTGGTGCTGGCGAACATGATATTGGTGTATTAATTCAAATGATTGGATACATTAAATAATATGTCTCATATTTATGTAACCTCTCCTTTCCATATATGGTCCATGTGAATGTAACGCTTAGTTTCATACTTTCATATTGATTGTTTTGGTTTGCTTGTATAAATTAATTTTTGTTTGAATTTAGTTCATCCATCACATGTGTACTGGCATGTGGGCATTTATTAGCATATCGCTAAGCTTTTTGATGATCCATAAGCCCCTCCCCCCCCCCTCCCAATAATCTAAGACTAGAGACTGAACAAATTTTTGTTTTCAGTTGGTCATTGAAGTATCTGTCTCCAGTGGTTGCTTACTTGCTTATGTTCTTTCCCCCCTCTGTTATAGGTTCTTGAGTTGGATAGTCAATCTAGAGCATGTTTGTTCATAGATTGGTGATTTACCTATAATCTTGTTGCTGATGTGAGCGCATGGAAAGGTGCTACATGATTGATCTGGGATGTTATGGAGTCACCTACCCTGAATGATTATTCATATCTGGGTTGAGTTCAATCATCTATTATCAATATTGAGAACTCAGTGAATTATACGTTAGTTCTGGAAAGAAGGCACAAGCACCAGAGGATTTCTTGTATCCATGCTGTCAGAGAGCATGCGTGGAATCTGTATTTCGGGTAATGCCCCTGACGAGTTTTGCTGCCGAAGCATTCGGTGTGGTGACAATTTGTCTAGTAGCCATCTTGATTCTTATTGGGTTGATGTGCATTGCATACTCGTTTTACTTCCGCTCTCGAATCCGTAGTCAAGGTTTTGTTCAGCTGAACTATTTTAGTGGTCCTTGGATTGTCAGAATCATATTCATCCTATTTTCAATCTGGTGGGGTCTTGGTGAAATTATTCGGTTAACTTTGTTAAGACGTGCCCTTCACTTGAAATGGAAGGAAACTATCTGCAAATGTTATATTGTATCAAATATGGGGTTTGCGGAACCATGCCTCTTCCTCACTCTCGTGTTTCTCCTTCGTGCACCCTTACAGAGATTGGAGACAGGAATTATGAGCAGAAAATGGAATTTGAGAACATCTGGATATATTCTTCTTTACTGCCTACCAATGTTTGTTCTTCAGATTTTTGTTATTTTGGTCGGACCTTGGTTAGACAAGAATAGGGCTTCTGGAAAAAAGTTGCCTCATTATTTTACAAGTACAGCCAGTGCCTCTTCAGTGACAGGGGGGAATGATATCGCCCTCTGTACTTACCCTTTACTCAGTACTATTCTCCTTGGCCTTTTTGCCATTATCTTGACTTCCTACCTTTTTTGGCTTGGTAGTCGGATTTTGAAATTAGTTATTAATAAGGGTTTGCAGAAGAGGGTTTACACATTACTATTATCAGTTTCATGTTTCCTTCCATTAAGGGTTCTTTTTCTTGGTTTATCTGTTTTATCTGGACCTGAGCAATTTATGTTTGAAGCCTTTGTTTTCTTGGCTTTTCTTGTACTTGTATGTTGTTCTGGGCTGTGCATGTGCATACTTGTGTACCTTCCAGTTGCAGATTGTTTAGCGCTGGGAAATCTGCAAGACTTGGAAGCTAGGAGGTTTAATGATGATCATAATGATACTATGTCCCTTATTGCTAACCAAAGTCATCTGGAAGATAATGTTGAAGAAAATGCTTGGTCCAGTCCTGGTAGGTATTCTGATGCATCAACAAAGCGTGGGTCAATTTCATTTCGCACATTGGAAAAGGGTGTAACTTCAACTGGACCATATGTAGAGCTAAGCCTCTTCTCTCCCAGCCGCAGTGCTACCCCTCCAGGATCGCCTCCTCTTCTAGGTTGGCCTATGCGATCCCCAGCCCAAGTTATTGGACCATAGAGGCAGGCTAGTAACTGAATATGTTGGGTGAATATCAATTTTTGGAAAAGGAAAAACTGATTGTAAAGGGTTTTAGCTCAATAAGGCATCTTTTTTTGTTATGTTTGCTAATCTATTTCCTATGAAGAATCCTGTGTTCACTGTAGACACATGTCCACTTCTCAATGAATTTTTTCCCGCCTAAAATCTGTGCGCTCATCTTTCTGTGTTGAAAAAAATTGACTTTTTCTTTTACATTTCACTAGAACTTTCAATAAATATTAATATTTTTCACAACCTATTTCTGGTACCAGGTTTTTGTCTCCTTCCTAATATTTCTATTCTAAATAATCTAAATAAGTAAATGATACTGATACTGTGCCTAAGAATAATTTTTCTTTTGTTCTGAGAGAAGAATGATGGCGCTGCACTTTGCAAGGCTCGGTATCCACTGTTAAGTGTTGGAAAACTAGCTCTCATCTCAGCTTTTCTAATGTTGCTTTAATTCAAATTTGCTCTGTCTCAGCAACCTTGGGTGTGAGAGAAGACATGTGCTCTGCTATCACTCTGTTTAAAGTTTTTACCTGCTGGACAGTAGAAATATTTTTATCTCCTATCTACTTCAGAGAAAAAGCAATATGACTCTATAACAAATATTCTTCCACAAAATAAAAATAAAAATTCAGACACAGATTCTGCAGCAGAACTCAAAGGTGAGTTGATCTCGAACAACAATCTATTACTGAGTCTTCACCAGTTTTTTCCCTCCTCCCTCATTTTTTTTTCTGCTGCAGCAAAGTTTGTCTGTTGAGGAAGGGAGTTGTTTAGGTGTTGAGCCACTCCTTCAACTTTCACTACTGTGTCTGCTCTTTGAAGGATTTGGTGGTTTCCTCCACTGTGATAGGTAAGAGATGAGAGATACCTGTTAAGATTTTCTCTCAAAGTCTGTATTTTTTTTTAAATATCTAACCTTTGCTATCTGATACTGTTTACCTCTGATTTTCTGCAAGTATTTTGTATGATAGATCTAATAACATGGTGAACGTATGGAGTTTAACACAGAATCCTTATAGAGTTTGGGTTAGTAAATATGCTCATGTCTAACTAATATACTAGGAGGATGTAAATATATGACCATTTAGATGAATTGGATTCATTAATGATTGTATTAGTAAAGGTTCTAAATGTTGTTTAATGACATTGTGTTTCTTTAAATTTTAGTTCTTTCTTGACTTGAACATGGTTTGGCCTTTATCATGTTGTTGTTAGCCCCAATGATTCTGTTTCTGATTTATTTATTTTTTTCATGACGACAACATATGACTTATTAGCCTCTCTGTCTTTAGTGGTTTAAATTTTAATTAGCACTTCTGCATATGACTTATTAGCCTCTGTGTGTGATGCCTTTCTGTTCTGAACAGAAATTTAATTCTCTGTCAAATAGTTCTTACGATACAAGTTTGCTACTGTGAGAAGAACTTGCTTCCAATTTGATTTTGGAAAAAAGATGATCCTGTCTGCTTTTGATTCAAGCGATGGAGGGAACTTAGAAATGGATATGCTTACAAACTGGCAATTTTTGTAATTTGATTTGTTTTCAATATTGTCATTTACATAATTGGACATGAGAAAAAAAAATTCAACTTTATCTTATATACCTAAGATAATTGGAGGGGACATGATTTGTTTTCCATGCTCAGAAATCCTTATCATGACCTTGAATATATTTAATAATGTAAAAAGGTGAGAAAATAAGTTTAACTCTGTTTATCTTATACCTAAGAATTGCTGAAAAGCATGGACTCAAAGGCATAACACAGGCACAAGATTTGTTTGTATATATGTCTAGAAGAATCTATTCCTTATTGTTTGATATCTTGGATTAGCATCATTTGCTCAAGTTTCTTGCTGATTACATAATTTTGGGTGTTTTTTTGTTATATGTTTTTTCTTCCTTTTTTTGGCATCTTGGTTTGATGTTTGCAATCATCTGCATTGAGGGATGTTTTGATTTTGAAGCTGCCAAATGCTTAATGCAATTGGCACACCATTCTTCTTTATCATGTTAATTTAGAGCAGGGGAACTTTCTATACTTATCCCATGGATTTGAAATTGTGAACCATCTACTAATTTCCTGTGTGATGAATTCGGATAGGATGAAGTTAAGAAAAATGAAAGCGCCATCCAGAAGATGGGTGCATCTCTGTTTCAAGTATGCTCTGGTTCACACCTTTAAACTTATGCAATAAAGAATTCAATACCGAGTCAAATGAAAATCAAAATATTTTAAGTTGAAACTTGTTTTTGTGTACCTGTGACTGTAGGTTTTTAACATTTATATTATAGTGGAGACATTTATAGATTCTATTCAGATAGTGCTTACCGTCATGTGAATTGACTAATTTTGCGACAAGCTTAAGCAGTAGCATCAATTTTAAAGGATTTGATTGCCCCTTCCCTCACCCTCTTTGGTTGAATATTCTGGAGCATAGCAAAAGAGGGCTCCTTTTTACTGTAAAATGGTACCGAGTTTGATGGGCCTGGGATTTAGGTAGTAAGATGGTGCTGAGTCAACAAGGAGAAAACCCAGGACTTGGGGAGTTTACTAAAGGAGAGGAAAGAAGATGGATGGAGTGGTGTGTTAGTTTGAAGAGGGTATTTTGGTAATGAGGTGATTGGTGGTATGAGGTAATTTTGAGTCTGTTATAATAGGGAGATATACCTATGACTCTGAGTTGGAGAGGAGAGTGGATATATCTTTAATTTTACTCTTGTAGTATAGACTGATATAGGACTAACTTCCTTTGAGGAGCCAGAGGCTCTTGACAGTTCTTGTAGACTCTCGATATGCATAATAATATGTTGAGCCTGCAATTGACTTCCTTCTTAAATTATGCAGTTCTCTTCGGGTATCCTAACAGAGTTTAAAATCAATGCTACTGGCTATGATTGTTGATGCTCCTCCAGTGGTTTGTGGAGCCACGTCAGTGTACTAATAAGCGTTTGGGGAAGATGTTCTTGTGGATCAAGGTTCATGTGATTACTGATAGAAACTGGGCATAATGCCAAATAAAGTAAATCTTCCCAAACCAGTTTATCTGTGCAAACAACTCGCATGCACAAAACTCACTACTAACATTAAAATGGAGGAACGAAGTATTTTTGTTTTTATGATCTGTCTTACAAGAATGCTCTAGGATAAGTGCTTCTAATGCATAAATATCAACCACTTGTTCCTTATATTTAGTAAGCTTAACAGCAAGTAAAAACAGTCTTTACATTGTCACGTGATTATTTAAAATACTTAAACAAGATAAAATTTCTAAGCTTGTAGTCATCATTTTATTATACAATGAAATTCTCCTCATGAGTGAAACACTTTTGTTTCAAGACTTAGTAGATGTTTCTTTTCCTAGAAGAAGTCTAGTGCAGTTTTTGGGTTATGCATATAAATGATTTTTAATTATGACCATGATGGTAGAAGTTTGACACTAAATTGGACTCATCCAATTCAAGTTAAATTTCAAGTTAAAGCTCATGACATTTATTAATTACAAAATTAGAAAAATAAACAATGAAAAGGAGTATCACAAAATTTTACTCAGTGGAGGAAATTAAATAAAAAATCGAATAGAATATTGTTACACAATTTACAATATTAACACAAATATAATTTTTAAAATTATACTGAATATATGATAAATCAAAATATAAAATAATAATTTTATTCAAGTAGGATAAAATAACATAAATGTAAATTTTATAATTCTAATTAAAAATATGTTTACAGAAAATTATAACCAATACATCATAAATATTATAAATTTAGATTAAAATGAGATTTGGGGTCTCTCATTCAGGCGCTTAAAACTTATATAAAAGATATGAAAAATCCATTGCCGGAAGAGTTAGCTCTACTGTTATGTAGATGTTCATAGAAGGAATAGAACTGTCTCCCGTGGATAATATTTATGGTTTATAAAAAAATCTCTTTATTAACTTAGAATAAAAAATCTAAATAATAGAAATGAGAAAATGTGACACGTGTATTGGGAAAATAATTTTGATACAGACTAAATAGAATAATTAAGAGATAGTAAATGAAAATATTAATAATAAATTAGAAAGATAAATATTTTAATATAATAATAAAAAAGAAAATCAAAATGTGATTAAGAAATAAAAAGGAAAAAAAATGAAACGGTAGGAATAAGACTACATCTCGTGGAGGATGTCTTTGGTTCAAAATATCATTTTACTGAAGTGAGAATAAAAAATTAAAAATATAAGTGAGAAAATATGACACGTGTAATAGGTGAGCAATTTTTAATATAGAGAAAATAGATAAATAGAATATGAGATAATAAGTGAAAACAATGAATAAAATATATAGATAAATGATATATTTGAAAAAATACATTAAATTTAATATAAATTAACATATTTATTGCATTTCATGTGTGTTTTTATATAATAAAATAGATATACAAGAATAGATAATGAAAGAAACTGTAGTAATAATAATAATAATAAAAATAAAATTGAAGTGTGATTAAAAAGGGAAAAAAAGAAATGGCAGGAGCATCACGGTTTTTCACGGAGGATATCGTGGTTCATAAAAAATCACTTTATTAAAATATATATAAAAAACTAAAAACGCACGTGAGAAAACGCGAGACGTGTATTGGATGAACAATTTTAATTTAAAGTAAATAAAAAATATAATAGATAATAATAAGTGAAATCATCGATGAATAAAATAGAGAGATAAATGATATATTGAAAATAATTACATTAAATGTAATGTAAATCAGCCTATTTTTTTTCTATCACTTTCTTTGTTATACTTACCACATTTCGGTGGCAGAGATATTAAAGGCATCTCTATGTGAAACCGAGTCTCTCTAAACTATCAATCAACAATGTCTCACCCATCATAAATCACATCATATTCTCCCATAAATATTTCACAAAATCAAACTCAATTAATTAGTCAAAATATCTAACAACAAATGTTGACCGAAAAAAGTAACATCCAATAAATAGGACTTAAAAATCTAGGCTAATCTAATATTTTAGATAGATAGATGCCGAGTAGAAGAGATAGCCTTTTAGTTAACGCCTTAAAGAAGTGACAAAATTAGTGTACGCAAGGAGGACAAGAAGCATCGAATCACATTTGAGAAATTGTGAGAGAAAAGAAATTAGAGTAAGTTTTATCTTCTTTAAATTGTTTCAATATTTAATTTATTGCTTATTGAGAGGCTGAGGGAGCATTATGATTTGTGTACCATTAACCGTTACTACAAATACAATTCATGGCATATATTTTTCTTTGCCTTACCTGTGTTATGTGTGACTACAAACACAAAAAAGAAAAAGAGTTCCAAGAATTAAGGATAGCCAACCGCCAACTGCCACAAACTCTTCCCTTCATAATATAACTTATTAAAATTAATTATATTTATTACAAGTTGTTTGTGTGTTTTTTTCTTTTTATTGTTTGTTTCGTCTTCTTCAACCAAACCTCAGAAACCTGAAAATAACGAAGAACGTTTGTTTAAGTTCTGGTGAAAAAGGGGTTTCACTCCTTAGGGCGGTTTTCCGGCTTTGGGAAAACCGCTCTACCCATTAGCATATCTATCAAAGCTTGCAACCACGTTGACATAAGTTTGATTCAAGTGTTCTTCTTTATGGTTCATTTGTTTTCATATGATGATGGATTGTTTGTTCAGTGCCCGTAATTTACAAGAAAAAATATTCATTGGTCAATTTGTTCTTTCTTTTCTTTTCTTTAGTGGGTATTTTTTGGAGCATCTACAGTAAATGTTCTTGGATATCTCTAGAATTTTTTTTTCAAATTTTGGGGGAATTTTGCAGAGTGTGTGATATTTAAAATAAAAATAATTAATAAAGTTTTGAGTTGGGAGATTTTGTTCCCAATTCTTCAAGGGTTTTCTTCCATTGAATTGGTAGAAGGAAGAGTGGATCAGTATGGGTGCAATGTGGCAATCTGTGTCCCCTAAAGTTAATGAATGGATGAAGGGTAAAGTGGTTGGATGTGGATCTTTTGGCACTGTCCATTTGGCCATGAACAAATCCACCGGTGGACTCTTCGTTGTGAAATCATCACATTCAGGGGCTGGGTGTGAGGCTTTGGATAATGAGGTCAGAATTCTAAAGACTCTAAAATCATCACCGTACATTGTCCAATGTTTAGGGACAGAGGAGGAGGAGGAAGGTAATCTCAATGTTTTTATGGAGTATATGGCAGGTGGTAGTTTGGCAGATGTGGCACAAAAGTTTGGTGGTTCATTGCATGAAGAGGTGGTTCGGGTGTATACTAGAGAAATTCTTCATGGGTTAAAGCATCTTCACCAACGTGGTATTGTGCATTGTGACCTTAAGTGCAAGAATGTGCTCTTGGGCTCATCTGGGAACATCAAGCTAGCGGATTTTGGATGTGCAAAAAGGGTAAAGGACTTGAAGGGGAAGGGGAAAGGGAAGGGTTTGGTTTGTATTGGTGGCACTCCTCTATGGATGGCTCCTGAAGTATTGAGAAATGAGATGCTTGATTTTACTGCAGATATATGGTCTTTGGGATGTACAGTCATTGAAATGGCTACTGGTAACCCTCCTTGTTGGGCTGAAGAGGGTTCAGATCCAAATCCCATGGCTACCATACTCAAGATTGCTCATGGAGATGGACATGGGGATGGGATACCTCAGTTTCCAACCCATTTCTCTAACCAAGGTTTGGATTTCTTGAGCAGGTGTTTGGTGAGAGAACCCAATAAGAGGAGTACGACCGAGGAGTTACTTGCTCATCCATTTGTTTCTTCAACAACTCAGAGTCAGAGTCAGAAAGAATATGCTTCCTCCCCAGCAGGTGTCTTGGAGGTTCAGGATTTTGATGAATTAGAAAGTCCACCAGGAAATGATTTCTCAATCAGAAACTCATTTTCGTACTATGATGCTCCAGAACCAATGTGGCAACTGGAGGAATTAGGGTCATCAGGGAATTGGATTACTGTTAGGTGAAACAAACATATATAGAACAGGTATCAATTAATTTAATTTAATGTAATGTACATAGAGGAAGAGGACTCAAATGTATAGATTTGGGTAGGAGACACATCAGGTCAAAGTTTCAGTGGGCTTTTCCTTTGTAGGAATAGTCTTATCTTTAATAAGTCACAAATTTGTAATTAAAGGTTTGTCTGCATGTTGCTCTTGGTTTTTGCTTAAAATTTATGAATCCATCATTAGATCAAATATTGCTTGGGATTAGGAATGATGAACATGGACCCATTTTAGTTTTCTGAAAGATAAAAAATAAACAAATAAATGTCCTTTTTATAAAGAAAATCAAATTCTACGGTTTGATTCAAAGAGGATGTTTTCAATCATGTCAAGGATAATGGTTATGTAGCCTAGAACTCTATTCTTTACTCTAATTTTTTTTGGGATGGTTGCAGCAAATCCCAATTGAGCATTTCGGATTTTGAGATGCAGTAGGTTAAAGTGATGAAGGCTTGTACAATAATAGGATTATCGTCCTAGTTAAAGTGATGCAGTAGGTTTAAGAAAATTCAAAGAAAGTTCTTTCAACTGAAGCACTTTTTGCACATTCCAAATCCCATAGTGTTTAAAACCAGTACACACTTCTTTAGTTACAAATTTTTAAAAAATACCATTACATAGTACAATATCAGTCATGTTTTCCTTTTAGTCTATTATTACAACAAACTCTTTATTTTTGCATTTAACATTAATTATTACCAGCATTGAAGAAGATATCTAAGGAAAATACTCACTGGAGGCAACAAAGATAGGTTGTAACCGCTGATAGACCTCGTTATTGTTTGTCCATTCCAACTCATCCCACCATGCTTGCTGCCCTTCAATGGACCTCAAGTTGGCTGCATTGTCAGTGTCAAATGGTAAAGTTTTCAAATTTGGACATCCATGTACCCTTAATAGCTCCAAAGAGGACCAAGCCAATGTCTGGGTTGAGCATATTCTTTTAAAGTTAGGCAAGTTAACCAGCAGTAGCATCTCTAGTTTTGGAAGCACGTCCCTTTCTTTATCAGTTGCTCCTCTAAGTACGATAAGTTCTTCAATTTTTGAACAACCTTCAATTTTCAGCTTCTGAAGTTCTGGAAAATCTTGAATTGCTCCATTGCTGAAAATTTCACTCAGGAATGGGCAGTTCTTCAACGACAAAGTTTGTAATTTGGAAAGGGATCCATTTTGCAAGGGACCCTTAAAAGCACATTTCAAATTGAGCAAATTTTCCAAATATAATTGTTCCAAATTTGGCAAAATGGCTCTGTTTTCTGTTTGGATTCCATTCATGGGGATGGAGCCTGCCACAACTGTGGAAACTTTGTTGCATTTTTCAATCAAAAGACCACGGATGCGATTCAAAAGTCTTGTTTCACGAAAGTTTGATAACTGTCTGATATCTTTGTGGGAAATTAATTCCAAAGCATCAGTATTTGGTAGTATCCCACTAATTGCCAAGTCATCCTCCTGTTCACCATTGCAATACTTCAAATAATTTGTAATTTTATACTCAAAAGATTCAAGTATTTGAGGCCGTCTTGAGTTTTGGCATCCCACGAAGAATCTGAACGAATTTTGCTTTTTACAACTTCTCCATGATTTGCTTCTCGAAAGAAAGCTCTGAAGAATGATTGGGGAGGGAAAGCAGCATCTGAGGGTAGTTAGATTTTCCAACAAAGCCACCTGTTGCAGGACACTTCCAGCATCATTACACCATTGCTCATAGGATATGACTTGAATGGTTAATTCTTCTAACCTGTGGAGCTTTGAAATCACACTAACATTTTGAACTTCATTTGGTTCATCACTTGCAATGAATGGGATTCGCAAGCATCTTAGATTAATCAAACATCCAATATGGATAGGTATGAAAGTCACTTTGGTGTCAAGAATGTCAAGGACCTCTAGCAATTGAAGTGATCCTATTTCAGATGGCAATGACCTTAAGAGCACACAACTATTCAGGAATAAACCCCTAAGACTGGTCAACTTTGATAGAGATGAAGGAAGCTGTCTAATTCCGGTACCATACAAGTCTAATAGGAGCAGAGTGCTCATGTTCTCAAAAAAAGTTTGTGGTATTGTAGTCAGCTCTGGATTTTTCTGCAGCAACAATGTCAAAAGCATGCTGAAATCCTGGTTTGTTGGTAAATGGAGCAGTTTTCTATCAATCATAGAGAGCCACCTAACCTGCTGCGAAGCTCTTACTACATGTGAGAGATTTCCGGATTCTTCACTATCTTGGTCTTGGAGATAAATGCTACACTGAGGATCTTTAGAGGATATGAATAATGCAAGTTGTCTCATGCAGTCATTCATCCTGACATATATCATTCGTTCTCCCTTCTCTAGTAAAGAGACATCAGCAAGGTGCTCTAATATGTCAATACCACAGTTGCGTGCACTTTGGTATCGCCTTGTATCATTTATATCACCAAGCAAGCCTTGAGCTGCCCAACACTCCACTAAATAATCAGTGTAAACCTTGCTATCTGTGGGATACAATGATGTGTACAGAAAGCATTTCTGCTTCTTTTCATCTTTCAGTTCATCATAACAGAATTTTAGACATGAGTACAACTCATTCAAACCTTGATTTTGAAGTTGTGGCCATGGTTTAAGATCCTCAAGTCCTGCCCACCAACTAGAAGCAGAGTCTTTCAATTTAAAAGAATTTGCTATTTTGTGAATGAGAAGTGGAAGACGAGAGCACCTGTTGCATACAAGTCGAGCAATGGGTTGAATATCAGGGGAATCAATCTTAGAATTAACTCCACGGCCACAAACAGTGTCTCTAAACATGTTCCATGCTTCTTCTGGAGATAGTGGTTTCACTTGGATGAACCTTTCCACCCCACTCAGCTTACAATCTCGAGGGAATTGTGTGGCAATCACCACCTTACTGCCATTTTTATCACTTGGGATTCCCAACTGCTCCAAATCAATGGGGCCTATAACCTCATCCAAAATCAATAAATACTTTTTGTTCTCTAGCTCTTTGTGTATTGATCTTGCGACTTCATGGCTAATGCTATGGTCCTTGATGGTTAGCATCAATCGATTTGCAATCTTCCCTTGAAGTTGAAGCCTATCAGCAGCTGTGTCTCTCACAAAAATGACAATATCAAACCGTTTAGCAACCTCTTCGTTGTTGTTTAGGTTCTGCAATATGGTTGTTTTCCCCACCCCTTTTGTTCCACTCACTCCAATGACTTTGATGTTACAATTTTTGAGCAAACTCAGAATCTTTTGCAAGGCAGTTTGTAGGGTTGGATATCCACTTATCTGCGGGACACCTAACTCCTTTAAGACACGCTCTGGGAGTTTATCAACCAGAAATTCTCTTGAATGTTCATCTCTCATAAGTGCATGAACACGGTAGCACTTTTTAGCCATCTCTTCACTCAGGCGTGAACGTCTTTGAATACGCCACCAGGGTAGGCTTCTTGTCTCATATTTAGTTGTCAGTTTTCGCACTTCTCCTTCAGCCTCTGATACCATGTTTGTCCATAGTTTGTATGCATTGGTGGTATCTTTCTGCTTGTTTCTTTCAACTTTCGCCTCTTTATCCTCCTTTATTGCAAGTAGCATCTCCATATCTTTGACCAAAATGTCATAGTTTTCCTTCAGATCTTTGGAGGATGCAACTTTGCTGCGGATGTTAGTATATAATTCTCTAACCCCAAATGCCCCCACCTCTGCAACAGCAGGGGCTGCAAGCTCGAAGCCAGCCATTATGAAACTTAACTTGAAAGCCTTTCAAAACATGTCAATACAATACAAGAGAAGGTTAATATCTGGACACTAGCGTTAGGTATAGAATAAAAAACTATAATCTGTAAAGGCTAATTATTTGCACATCGAATTAGCTCAGTCATGAGTGTGTTTGTTTTTTATAGTTCTATTAGTGAATAAAAAAATCTCAATTAAACAAGGAAAGGAACTAATAATTACTGGGAAAGAATGAAATGTTAAATTCAAAACGGGAGAAAACGTAATTATTGAACAATTCGTAGCATAGCAGTAGCAGCAATTCAAAAAGAAACTAATAAAGTAGCCCTTTAAAACCAATAATTTAACTCCAAAACCAAAACATACCCTCCCTGGCTACAGACTTCAGTTACAGTCAGAATCATTTGAGAATTGGGATCCATCGATCTTCTAAGCCTTGAGTGCACTACTATTTATGAACAGAGAAAGAGATTCGTTTACCTCTGCCAGCCAGCAGATGGATGCTATTGGACATACAAGGAACGGAATGGAAGATCTTGAGAGTGAGAAACTCGCTTCGATGAATGAATTGATCAACTTGACTTGACTTCACTATTATTATCTTCAATTCTCAACTAGTATTATGTAATTACTATTGTATTGGTCAACGCTGCCTTAACCAACCAAATAATATGAATTTCATATTTTATCCGCGTCCGCAGGAAAGTAAAGATAATAATATTAATCCTTAAAAAAAAAGGATTATAATACTAATTTGCTCGTTTCCTTCAAAAAATTTATTTAAATTATATATGTAGACTGTAGTGCTTACTAGTTAGTTACTAATCAAGTTAGAATTCCTACTAACAATGTTCATATATATTGTGACTTGGCTAAACCTTGCCTTTTCAGCTTACATGTACAAATTAAATTAAATCAGGTTTGTTCATTTATACAAATTCTTAATTGTACTCTGAATTCTTTTATTATTGTTTTAAGCTTAGATGACAACAATAAGGTATAAATCCTTTTAGGACATCTGTTATCTTTAGTAGATATATTCATGTATTTCTTTGTTCAGAAGAAGTTCAGTACTGGAAAAAAAAAGTGTTAGATTGTTTTACTTGTACTAAATTGATGTGCTTGGTTATTAGTTTTCATGTAGGAAATTCTACTAGTTCTGGTAGTAATAACTACATATAGTTAACAAGCATGTGAATCACTTACCAAATGATGCATGAATTCTAATATAGAGCTACTTTTTCTTGGTTGCAGTGTACTTAAATAAGCTCTTATTTAATGAATAAGCTGAATAAATATTTATTATGCACATTAATTGCACATCAGCACTCACCAATCTTTGGCGCATTTTAATGGAATTTTCTAACTGGGGGGTGAGATGGCGGGGTCTTACATCGAATCTTGAATTCCTAATTACAAAAAACGTATCCTCTAAATTTTTAACTACGGGAGATAGATTGCAAATAATATAAAGATGCATATGAACAAATTTTCTATACATTTTGTACGGAACATAATACTTGTGATGCAATGAAACTTTATGTTTACCAATCTACAGAAATTTCACTGCAAAAGAATTTCAAACCAATAGACAGCTTTTCCCTCTTCAAATAGTTCCAATCTAACATGACAAAATCCAATTACTATGTTTTCTCATAAACATTTTAGTGTACCTCCCATTCATCAAACCGCAGGCTGCCAATTTAAACATATATTGTATCCTGGAGTCAAAGATTCCTATTAATGGAAGAAATATCCCTGCTACCTTGTAATGAAAATGGTTGCTCTCTTATGCGAGACAGAAGGATGGAAACTTGTTCTGTTGCAATATCTAATCGTTCCTTAGATTTAGCAGATTCTGTAATCAGAGATGAAACCATATTTTGTAATAACTTAACTCTTTCAGCATGATCACTTGGTGCATTTTGAAGAAGCTTAGAAGAGGGAATGCTCATTCGACGCCAACGAATGGGAAGATATCTATCTGGGATCTGAAAACAATTTCCTGTTGAAAGAACTCTAAGAGAATGCCTACATAGAATTCCAGAAAATTCAAACTGGTGGCAGCTGCAACTTATAATTCCCTCCTGAGGGGACCAATAAACTTTCCGACCTCCTTCAGCTTTTGTGTGGTGTCTCACAAGAAAACCATCTTCAATTGAAAAAGACGCATAGTGTGCAGCCAACACAAGTTGTTCTTGAAGCTTTGAAAAGGCATAGGGAGTGAGGACGGTGGCAGCATGTGATTCCATGGGGGCACCTGTTTTGAGGCAAACATTTTGGAGATTCTGCTGCATTGTTTGTTGTTCTCCAGTTTGATCTTTAAAATCCACAGCAACAGCTACCTGATTGGATATCCAGTTTGACCCATGTTAACATAAATATAAAGATTTTCTCTCTCTGAAAAACAGGATAAAACTTAACTCGATGAAAACTCATTGAAACCAATTTAACAATAACCAAACCATGAGAGACAGAAAGATATAATACCTGTTCAACAAAGTGAGCTAGCCGTGTCTGTGCACTCAGAAACCGTTGAATGAAAGCATTAATTGACTTTGACTGACCAGTTGTAGTCATTCCCGCAAGAAAATGGCTTCTCAAAAATGGCAATGCCCAAAGTGACCGTGAGCTATACAAATTAACCATGTGCCGATTGGAATGCAGCCCAAAGGAACAAACCATTTCCCTCCAGCCTAGTTCAAAATCCTCAACTGACTCAAGATTATAAAGTCTATAAAATTCAGCCTTCCATTCATTGTATCGTTCCCCAAGAACAGCATTAAACCAAGATGGAAACTTTGCTACTATCATCCATATGCAGAAAACATGTTTTGTTGCTGGCATTTCTGTGGATAGTGCTTCTTTGAGACATATATTTTGATCAGTTAATATAGTCTGTGGAGCCTTCCCATTCATAAACCCTAAGAAAACCTTCCAAGAAGGTGATTAAACAAAGAAAAGAAAAACAAAACAAACACCTGTGTAAATTAAAGAACTGTAGAACTTCTCAAAAATTAATACAGATTCCATAAGGGAGTAAAAGTAAAAGGAAAGAAATTCCCATCCACAATTAAAATACCCTGTCCATTTTAGAAGAATGAAAAAGAAGAAAAAAGGAAACTAGTTTGTTTTTACCAAAGTGTATACTACTGAACAAGAAACTCCTGAACAAGAAATTCTCATCCACAATTAAAATACCCTGTCCATTCCACAAGGGAGTAAAAGTAAAACAAACATTTGCATTGCATACATTTACCAAAGTGTATACTACTGAACAAGAAACTCTTTGCAGTGGCAGTCATTTAAATTAACATCCATAATCTCGTCAGCACATAAGTATATCCTAGAAACTGTGTCATGATTTATGGCTACTCAATCTTTGATATAACTTTGTTCTCCTTTCATTTAATTTATTTTCATTAAGCCACACCAGTATTTCAATAAACAATCTAAGAGGCCACAACAAAAGTTGAATCCAAAACCAAATGATACTAATTTTAATTACTTTTTCATTAAACTACCTTCACTGCCCAGGAAAATGATCTGACAGTTTCATCTCGTAGAAGCACACAGCCAAAAAAGCAAGGCATTCCATAATTATTAATTCCAACCCATATCCCTAGCGGCATGTCAAATGCAGTCAGGCGATGTGTTGTATCAAACACCACAGCATCACCAAACATATCGTACAATTGGATTGATGAGGCATATGACCAGGCAATATTCTCCAAACGGTTGTTTGCATCAAGTGTGTACTCAAATTTAAAATTAGGATCTTTCTCCTTAATATTTCTGCACATTCTTAATAAATCTAAGCTTTCTTCCTCTGGATCTAATTTCCTAAATGACTGGAGTAAATTCCTTACATCCTTTTCAGTAAAAGGCAAATATCCAGGTTCCACACACTTCTCGAGCTCCATAAGTCTCATCATTTGATGAACAGAAATCCCTGTTTTGGCAAACATAAGGATTCGGTTTTTGTCAGCATCAGAGATAGTCCTGTATGCAGGAAGGAATCGAACTTGATTTGGTTCTAGAAGTTCATGATTATGGTGGTTAGCAAATCCAGTCACACGCCATTCTGGAGCTCCAAATTCTGTTGCTTTGCTTATCCGCATGTAAGCCTGACACCCACATCGAGAAGATTTTCTATTTCTTTGAGGTTTACTTTCAGTTGATGTTTTGACAGGAGTGTTGCCAGCACGGTGACAAACAAAGTAGCGTCTAGTAAGTCCTTTTCCAACCCCATCTTTTCCCTCTGTACGGTGACGTCGAATTGAGAAGCCGCACCTCTTGGCAAATTCACTATAGAATTCATAAGCAGCATCATGAGTGGCAAACCTTTGACCAATATATGGAATAGCATCATTAGTTGTTTCCAAGGAGAGCCTGGTTTGATCAGGTGACTCCTCTGTGCTGCTTGTATCACCCAACGATAGTGAGTGTTGGTCAGAGGGATCATCATACACTACCAACATGGATCCAGCCTCTTCAGACATCATATATTTTTTCAGTGACCAACACAAGATATCCTATGCCCAAAATTTTAGGGGGGAAGCAAAGTGAAAAATAATTAGCTGCTACAAACAGGCATAACTTATAAGCAGCATCAGGAAGAAGAACAAGGAACATAATAACTTTGATCTCACGTCAAATAATAGAACATCAACACTTGAAATCTAAAAAGTTAGATATATTAATAGGACTGTGCATGGGGCAGTTTTTTCAAAACCCATACCATTTCCAAATATAAACCAGTTTTATGGGTCAAATTTTTTGTATTAAACCAGTTTGGCTTTCCAAACCAGTTCAGGTTTTAATTGAACCGGTTTAAAACCGAGCCAGTTTTGAACCGGTTTATGAATAAAAACCTGTTTGTGGATAAAACCAATTTTGAAAACCGGTTTTTAACCAGTTTTATGAGAAAAAACAGTTTTAAACCAATTTTATGAAAAAAAGAGTTTTAAAGTTTAAACCAGTTATATGAAAAAAATCGGTTTCAAACCAGTGTAATAAGAAAACTCAGTTTTAAACCAAATTGAAGTCATTAATATCAGCAAATTAAAGTCATGAAAATTAATAACTGAAAATTAACCTAGTTTAAGTTTTCAAGTCCAAATGGAAAATGGAACAATACTTGAACCAATCAATGCTTTAAGTTTAGGTCTTCCTTCCGTGATGTCATGCTTGAACACCTCAGCAAATACAATATGGAATCTTTCAACAATCGGAACATATGCAATATCCACCTGATCATCACAAGCACTTACAAATTATATTAAAAAAAACTATAGTCATGATATTATCAGATAGTAATTGCAGTTACTAGGTGACTTGCCTCATCTCCTTTAAAAGGAAATCATGTCAATAAAACATAAGCCACTTACCAAATTCAAAAACCTAGAAGAAAACTTAACAACGTGAAATCATTGAATTGAAAAGTGTAAAGTATCTAAATAGTAGAAATACAACAGTAAAGAGACAAAGGGTGTGTTTGGCTTGCCATTTTAGCTAGCTGAAAGTTGAAAACAGTAGCTGAAACCATTTCAGCAGTGTTTGAGAAGGTAGCTTTTTGGGTAGCTACAAGTTTTTCTTAAAAAGCTACTTGGGGTAGCTTTTTTTAAAAATGCTCCAATTTTCAGCAACTAGCTGAAAATTAATTACAAGTTTAGCCCTCAACCACCCCCACTTATCATTATTTAATAGTTAATGTTGTCCTTAAATGTCATTTTACCATTTTCAACTAGTTTTACCAAACACATTCAATAGTTTTTCAGTTTTCAGCTAGCTTAGCGAGCTTTTTAGCTTTAAGCTAGCTTTAAGCTTTCGGCTAGCTTTTCAGCTAGTTTTACCAAACACACTCAAAATTTAGCAATTCAACAAGAAGCCAACCACTTCAGAAGTACTGGAAGTCAGCAAAAGCACAAAATCTAAGTGTAAAGTATATAAAAATAAAAACTATAACAGAATTTAAAACTCCAAAATATCTACAAAGTGGGAGAGCCACTGAGAAGTCAGATATATATAGCTTTGGAGTGCTATTGCTGGAACTTGTAACCGGTATTAGGCAAAAATAGTTAGAAAAAATGGTATTAGGCAAAAATAAGAGGCACTTACATAACTAATCCTGCTATATTTGTGTCGTTGCACTTGAATATAAAAGAAGTTGGCAATGGATGTGTCTACAAATGAAATGAGGCATTACAAGAATTAGTTTCAAAGGTAAAAACATGTAACTAATTTGGGCTAAAATCATGGATGAGCAAACAAACCTCAATTCAACCAAGCTTTAAAGGTAACTTTGCTTTCTTCCTTTTAGATATTTCTTTTTCAAAAGTTGCCTAAACAGAAGTTTGAAATGCAAACTGTTTTATCTCTGGATTATAAACGCAAATGCAAAATATTAAATGTGGCCAAATATGAAAGGAAGGGAATTTTTATAGTAATGTGCAGTAAATAGTAATTCAACAAATTAATCATAATACTAATCATTCCTTGCACTAGCATAGAGGGGACCATTTTTCCCATGCCCTCAAATGCATTACCGTCTTCATTATGGCATCCTCAACTTTAATTAGCCACCGTTTCACACCTTAATAGCTTAGTTCTACTGCAATATTATTTTTTTGTGATCGAGGACAAGAAAAGGAGGGAAGGGAGAATAGAGATAGTTTAGAATTTTCTACAACCTGGTCCTAGGAATTTCCTGTTTGCTGCTGTCAAATCGTGTTCATGTTTATATTTGTACACTGTCATTTCAGATCAATGCTTTTGAATTTAAATCTACATTCTTTGTTTTTACTTATTACTTATCACTTTTCACTTTTCTGTAAGTAATCATTTAATAATTCTACATATTATGATAATTAAAAAGTAAGAGACAATTAGACAAAAAAGATAAAGAATAAGATAACAAAATCTTTATGCATTATTTTTTTATGGATCTTTGTTAAAAATCACTGAAACAGAATCAGAACCAAAATTCTTACCAACACCAATTACAACAGCAAGAATCAGAACCATGCACACAAGTGTTTGACACCTAATCACTATATTAAAGAAAAATACTTTTTATGCCCCTAAAACATGAGATTGAAAAACTGAAACAGAATAGAATATCAAGAATAATGACCATATAATGCTTCTTACATGTGAAAACTCAAACAAGGAATTCTATACATGTCAAGACTGTTCAATTGCAGCTTATAGAATGAAAGAGTGGCAAGAATAAGAACAGAGCGGGAGAGAATCGAAGCTTACAACAATAAATACGCTTGCTGGACGAGGGACTAACGGAAGCAGCGAGCCAACGACACGACGAACAGGAAAATCGAATGCCGCTAAAAATCACACCGCTGGAGGTGATACCCAAAGAGAGAGTAGAAAATGGAAAAACACCTAAAAATCAATGAAGAGTGGAAAATTAACAACGAACAGTTGGCTACACAACATAAATTAACATAGAACATAAAAGAAAAAGGAAAAATCGTTGATACCGAAGAGAGGCCTCCGTTCAGATCGCGAGCAAAGGAAATGATTATTCGATCGAAGTGTGAAATCACGAATGTGATTGTATGCTTTGAAGCGTGAATGAGGGAATTGGGGATTGGATTCCCAATTAAAGATTAGGGTTCATAATAGTGAAAACTCAGAGAGGTGAAATCGAAACTCTAATTCAGAATTGAGAGGTGACATAATACCGGGTCAAAAACTGGGTATCCAAACTTGTTTAATGGGTTAAAAACTGAATTGGGCTTTTTAAATTAAAACGGGTTAGTTCGAAAATTAGTTTCGGGCTTTTTAAAGTGTGGTACCAGTTTAGTAAGGGAGTTGCTTTTGGAACCCCTTTTTACTATTCACACTCCCCTAATATACCCCCTGCCCCCTACCCCCACCACCAGCCACCCCGCCAGCGCCTCCCCCTTCCCCCTTCCCCACTCCCCACTCCCCACGCCCCTGTTCCCCTCCATTTTTATTTTTTTTCAGTTTTCTGTTTAGAGACGGAACTTTTCCGTCTCTAAACTCCATCCAGCCACCCCACCGTCACCTTTAATTTTTTTTTCAAGCTTTTGAACAGAATATTTTCGTCTCTAAACTCGTTCCCCCAATGCACACACCCTTTTCAGAAAGGTTCCGGAAAATTTTTAAATCCGGAAAGGGGAGTGAATTGGGGGGGACGAGTTTAGAGACGGAAAAATTCCGTCTCTAAACCAAAAGCTTCAAAAAAAAATTAAAGGTGACGGTGGGGTGGTTGGGTGGAGTTTAGAGACGGAAATTAAAAATTTCCATCTCTAAACAGAAAACTGAAAAAAAAAAATAAAAATGGAGGGGAACAGGGGCGTGGGGAGGGGGAGGGAGCGGGAGGTTGGGGGTGGTTGGGGGTGGTGGTAGGGGTAGGGGTTTTTTGGGAAGGTGATATATTAGGGGGTTGTGCATAGCAAAAAGTGGGGTTCCAAAAGTAACTCCCGTTTAGTAATGGGATGGTTTGGAATATTTGTTTTTTTTTTCACGGCAACGTCTAGGGTGACACACCTGGTAGGTGACATACCGGTGTGTCACCCCTTCATAGCGGTTAGATTTAGGTTTTTTGTCATTAACGGTGCGGATGAAAGAACCTGATTGACTGGTTACCGGTTCTGCCAGTTATTTTAAAATTGCTTATAAGTCCCTCCGTCCTATTTAATCTGGGGAATCGAGACTTAGTTTAAATTGCAAACGGGGCTGACAACATAATTGTAACGGGTCCCGTGATGAGTGAACATTATTTCTGGTGAATTGGTTCCCATACTCAAACAAGCGGGGGCTTCTGAATAAAAAAAAATTAAGAAGCTGAATAAAAAAAACAAGCGGGGGCTTTATGGCTCTGACTTATTATTACATTAATTAGTTTTTCTTTTTTTTCTTTTCATTTTCGTTCTTGCTTTTTTTTCCTTCTTTTATTTTATTCCCTCCTCTTGGAGATTGTATAGAGAAAACAAAATTGTAATAAAAAATATTTTCGATGTCTTTTGAAAATGGATACAGAAATCTGATGATATGAGAAAATGAGATCTCCTGATGATATGAGAAAATGAGATCTCGCTGTGTAATTATAATTATAAATTTAAAAAGTAAGATTATTATTTTTTAATTAATAATTATAACTTTATAGAAAATGTAAACAAGTGTTAGGGATACTCAAAATTAACAAGTATAATATTTAATTAATGGTATTAATATATATCATCCTTAATAATATATATATATATAATATTTATAACCAGTTGAAATTTTTTATATATGATATAACATAAAAGTTCATCTTACATGCATGCACTTCAAAACAATCAAATATATATGGGAAAACAAAGATATTTTGCAGAGGTCCATTGGCTTGTGTTTATTTACTAGGTCATCTTTAGGGATGGCAATTGGACCCAGACCCAATGGGTACCCGCAAAAATTACCCACAATGGGTAGGGTAATTACCCACCAAATGGGTCTGGGTCCGGGTATGAGTAATTACCCGCACTTTTTAATGGGTACAGGTGCGGGTGCGGGTACTATGGTACCCTACCCTACCCATACCTGCACTTATATAATATATATTTTTAATGTAATTTATATACATATGATTAATTATATATATATATATATATTTATATTATTAATTAATATTTTCCCAAAAAACATTAATATATATTATTAATTTAATTAATTTAAATGTTATAATTTTGTCCCAAACAATAAAATAGCAAAACATGAACTAATTTTTATTTCTCCTCCCATTATTTTAATCTTTCATCCACTTCCCATGCCATAGTTGTTTTATAGGTTAAACCTGACGGTCTATAAATTATTTTTCATTTATTTTTTAATTAATTTTTATCTTTTAATCAATTTATTATATTATAGTAAATAAAAGTGCGGGTAATGGGTACGGGTACGGGTACTTGAGTACCCAGCGGGTAAGGGTACGGGTACTTGAGTACCCAGCGGGTAAGGGTACGGGTATTAGAATCACTACTCACGCAGGTATGGGTCCGGGTACGGGTATTTTTTTAAAATGCGGGTATGGGGACGGGTACTATAGTACCCTACCCAAACCCTACCCATTTGCATCCCTAGTCATCTTACTTAAAGTGGATTAACTAAAGGTTTCCGTTGGATGTGAGTAGAAATTAGAGAAAAAAATAAACAGAGAAGAGAAACGCTGGAATTTGAATTATTGTGAATAGAGAGAAAATATAAATTAAAAAAGCATTGAACAGGCCACAAAAGCCGCTGTCCCCCTACCATTTTGTGTATTACATTCTGCAGATCACAAAAGCATTGAACATGCCACATTTCACCAAATTGGAAAGGATGAGAAGCGGCTCGCGTTGCAGAGTGCAGATGTACAGAGGTTAATTAGCTTTATCCTGCAGTTTGTGTCACAAATTATTGTACAGAAACTGTACAGGCCCTTGTCTGCAAAGTATTAAAAGTTAATATTATAATGTAACCAGTGAAAAACCTACTATGACCTGGGTCACACAGTGGATACCGGTGTGTCACCCATGATAGAAGCACCCTTTTTTCACAGGCCTAGATATGGCCTTTACTTTTCCACCCCACAATTATTTTATGCCAGAATACCCCTCCCCCACCCCATTCAAATATATATATAAACATTTGCTACATGTTAGTTATTAATTTATCATTTTTAAATATTAATCCCTATTTTAGTGACATGTGCTAAAAACCATTCAAATATATATTAGCTATATGTAAACCTAAACTTTTAAATATTAATCCATTTTTTTAAATATATTAACATTTAAAATCTTACGGTAAAAAAACATTTAAAATCTTATCCTATCCTGTTTAATCTAATCTTTAATTTTAGTATAAAAATCTATATTCTTATTATTGTGCTTTTAATTAATTTATTTATAACTTATTATAAAAGACAATGTATGTTATATTCAAAAGTAAAATATATTATAATTTGAATATGAATAATTATTTAAAATTAATAATTTATTATAAATTTTATTTTGATTATATAAAAATATTCCTTTACTTGTTTGTTATGTTGGTTAATATACTACTTTAACATGAAACAGAACCTTGAGATAGAAACTCGTGTTATGACAAACAAACATTGAGACAAATTAAGTAAAGAATTCAGTAGACACTAAGAGAGTAGTTTTATCTATACTAGTCTATATAAAGAGGATGTCCAAATTTTGGTTTTCATATTTTTCAAAGAAAAATATCTATAAAGAGGATTCCATTTCGTCGTTCACGTGACATTTTAGTATGGAACCTCCGTGGTGGAGTACCTATTCACTGAGCAATTAAGAAGCACTTTCCACTCAACATTTTCCCAAATTTAAGAATTATATGAACACGTGTAAATATTTCTTAAAAAATAGTCTTTTTTGGTTAGTGAAATTAATAGAAAACGTCCGGAGAAAGGTCCATATATCTTAAACTCGAATACTATTCTATAAAGAGGGTGTCCAAATTTTGGTTTTCATATTTTTCTTTGAAAATTATTTATAAAGAGAATGCCATTTCGTCGTTCACATGACATTTCAGTATGGAACCTCTGTGGTGGAGTACCCATTCACTGAGCAATTAAGAAGCACTTTCCACTCAACATTTTCCCAAATTTAAGAATTATATGAACACGTGTAAATATTTCTTAAAAAATAGTCTTTTTTGGTTAGTGAAATTAATAGAAAACGTCCAGAGAAAGGTCCATATATCTTAAACTAGAAAGATATGAGAAAGCAAGGTAATTCTGGATTTATCTGCAAAAAGGAGACAAATACAGACTCACCAGTAATGAACCCATTATTGATTGATCATGCTTATTCTCTAGATTCACTTTTTTAAGTATTTCAAGCTTACTTTTAAAGATAAGAGTGGAGTGAATTGCTCTTAAAATAGAATGAACTACTTAGTGATCGTTTCATTTACAGTTTGATGGAACCAGTTTTAAAATTAATGGCTAAAAATGAATTGTGCATGAGTTACAATCCACATATGATGGAATTAATTTAAAATCAAGTTTCCTTAACTCAGTTCTGTATTGTATTGCAACTATTCAAACATGTTATTGTCTACATCCATTATCGATATGGACCCAAGGGGGGTGAATTCATTTTTATGGATTTGTCTAGGTTGGATGATAGTAAGTTAACAATGATGGGGAATTTGTTAAAATGAGAAAATGGAAAGGATGGAGATGAAGTGATGAAGGAATGGATGACGCCACTTATGGTGATGGAAGATAAGTCATGCGACGCCGCAAGGATGGTGATTTAACCTTGATAAGCCCAGGAGCTGAACGCCACGGGAAATAATTCCTTGATAAGTTCTCAAGAGAAATTAATCTCTCACAAAAGGGAAAACCCCAATTGTAATTTTACTGGTTCAGTGAATTATTCTTGAATACAATTCAGGCCATGTTTATAGACTAAGAGGTTGTCCAAATTTGTAACTCCTAAGAAATGAATGAAAGACTCCATTATCATGCAATTGCCATGGGTGGTTTAATTGCATGTTACATTAATTCCTAAATTAAAATAACACTAAAAGAAAATGCCCACTATTACAATAACTCCTATTTGCATTGATTAATTCTCAAGTTCGAGAACATGACGATTTAAATTCAATTTCCTCCCGACTGGTCTGATTATGGACAATTAGTATGAAGATGCTTGGGGCGACTATAACAAAGATGTTACCCGATTGGATGATTAGTATGAAGATGCTCGGATTGGATGGAACAAAACACTATCCGGTTGGCCGACTATTCATGCTCTAAAAGTCGTCCACATCATTTATGTTTGCTTCTAGCCCAAATTCATATACGCTCGAATCGAATGGCTTTCAGTTCAAATTCATACAACTTCTAGTTCAGATTCATATCAATTACTCTGATCTTATGCTCGGAGATAAACTAGTGTGCAAAAGCATTTTTCATTTATGTTATAATTTACTAGAAGAATAAACCTATGCCGCAAGAACTTCTTCCCAACAATGGTAGCAACTAGGGTTAGTTAATAAGGCTGAAAAAGATCCCATGCACTCTTTTAATACTCATACACACATCACTAAATCACAACAAGTTTTTAGTCATTCTTTTTATGATATTTTTTTTATTTTATTTTTCTCCCTTAGTTATGACTTTGCAGGGATTAGACCACATAGAATTGCATGGTGGTCATTTGACACGCTTACGTGACACTTTGTTAGCTACGCCAACTTTGTTAGTTAGAGATAGCAAAGTGGGCTAACCCGACTCACAAAAGCCCACAAAAAAGTAGGGTTCGGGCACCTGTTTTGGAAACCCGAATAACTCTAAGGTTTTTTAGTCCAGCTTGATAAAGCACGCTACTCGCAAAAAACTTGGTAGCCCGCAAAAAACCCGTAAAAAAAACCGAGCTACCCCAAAAAGCACGAAAAAATTTAGGGTTCGAGCACCTAATTTAGAAGTTTAAATAACTTCCGCATCAAGGTGGGCAAGGCGGTGTAACCCGAATTGACAGCTTTATTGCTAATAATAGAGACCAAAACATGTAATCGGAAAAAAAAAAGAGATGAAGGCTATAAAAAAGTTGATAGGAACTAAAATACAAAATACTAAAAATATAGGAATAATAAACATATTTATGCTATTTTAAAATATACTCCATCTATTTCAAAACAATAGCCCATTAAGATTTTGACACAAGATCAACAATATAATTAATATTCCTAATTTTGTAAAAAGTATTGTACCCTTTGTGTCTTATTAGCTTCTCCCTTATTTTAATTTCCCACTAACAACTCATTTGTTCTATCTATTTAAGGAGTAGTAATTGTCTAAGGGTAAAATTGGTAAAAAAATAAATGCTTAAATACATTTTTGGTCCTTATACTTTTGTAAATGGGTGATTTTGGTCCCCCTAGTTTTAATTGCTCAATTTTGGTACCTATACTTTTGTAAATGAGTGATTTTGGTCCCTCTAGTTTTAATTGCTCAATTTTGGTCCCTCTTCTTTAAAAATTGAACAAATTTAATCCTACCGTTAGTCTCCCATTAAATATTTAGCAGAGTTTGCTGACATAGATTTAATTTTATGACGTGTAAACTATCACATGACAAAGATTATTATTTAATTTTATCTCTTAATTTTTTAAAACAAAAAATTGAAAATAAAATCAGATTCTGAATAATTTAATATAATGAGAAAACAAAATAAAAAAATCTCACTACTACACTCCAATTTCCTCAAAAGCAATAAATCAAATACAAGTCCTAAAACTAAAACAATTGCAAGTCTCCTTCAAGCCATCAACCAAGCGAACTGAAATCTCATTCGGGCATGAAATGAAATTTAAAATGAAATCGAAAGCGAACTGAAATCTGCAAGCTCTGATTTTTCGTTTAAAAAAATTAAGAGATAAAATTAAATAATAATCTTTATCATGTGATAGTTTACACGTCACAAAATTAAATCTATGTAAGCAAACTCTGCTAAATATTTAATGGGAGGCTAACGGTAGGATTACATTTGTTCAATTTTTAAAGAAGAGGGATCAAAATTGAGCAATTAAAACTAGGGGGACCAAGATCACTCATTTACAAAAGTATAGGGACCAAAATTGAGCAATTAAAACTAGGGGGACCAAAATCACCCATTTACAAAAGTATAGGGACCAAAAATGTATTTAAGCCAAAAATAAATTAATTCTACATTGAAAAGATGTCTAAAACGTTAAATTGGTCCCTGAAAGATGGGGTCGATTTCAAGTTAGCCCTCCAAAGAAGAAAATCTCAAAAATAGTCCACGAAAGTGTGCTCCGTCTTTCAAGTTAGTCTATCCGTTAGCTTCTGTGACTTAACCTTAACGGAGATGCTTAGTTGGCACATTAACTGCAACGTAGCATGCTGATGTGGATATCTACGAGGCATAGATTAAAACTGTTAGAAAAAACTCTTCATTTTCGTCCCTCACGTCATAAAAAAATATTCATTTTCGTCCCTCACATTACAAAATAAAATTCATTTTCGTCCCTCACATGCATTGATAAAGAATCTTATGCAATTTTGGAGATTTTTTTATTCTAACTTAGGGTTCTGGGTAGGGATGGCAATGGGTACCCTATAGATAGTGTACCATAGTGCCCGTCCTCATACCCGCATTTAAAAAAAAAAGCTCGTACCAACGTGGGCAGTAACTTTAAAGCATGTCCTCTTACTCGTGTTTGTTACTTGCAATTTAGTTAAGTGAAAAATTAATAATTCATTAAAAAATATTGATTAAGGAAAATTATAACTTAGTTGCAAAACTACTCCAAAATCATTCAAAGATAATTATTAAATATCAGTTACATAACAATTTGATTAAATTTAAACACATTAAGTCAATGTTTTAAAACACAACACATATTCTAATGTAATATTTTTATTTTGTAATATATGATATATCTAACAGCGTAGCACATTACCGCTTTGTGGGTTTTTACTCTGCCCATTGTAGGTAATGTGGCACTCTGCTAGCCATATCAGCCTAAAGTGGGTACGGGTAATAGCCCTATGGGTGCTCACAAAAATTACCTGCAATGGGCAAAGTAAAAACCCACAAAGTGGGCATTGGCGCGGGTACGAGTAATAGCCCTGCATTTTTTCATGAATACTGGTACTATGATGCCCATCCCGCCCCATACTCACACTCATATATATAAATATAATTATTTAATAAATAATATTATATATAATTATACATAGAGATATATTAATTTTATTCAAATATCTAATATTTTTAAAATTGATATATATCATATATTACAGAATAAAAATATTATATTAAAATATGTGTTGTGTTTTTGAACATTAACTTAATGTGTTTAGACTTAATTAAATTGTTATGTAATTGATATTTAATAATTATCTTTAAATGATTTTGGAGTAATTTTGCACCTGAGTTATAATTTTCCTTATTCAACATTTTTTAATGAATTATTAATTTCTCACTTAACTAAATTACGGGTAACTAGCGTGGGTATGAACATATATAGGTGCCCAGCGGGTACGGGGACTGATGGGTTTCTGGCAAGCGAACCACAAATCCAGCAGTATAATAGTAAGTAAGATATCGTCTCCACAGGGAACGATAATTTATGTAAACCGAAATCGTATTTATCAAGGGAAATAACAGTTTAGAGTGAATATGGTTGCAAAAGTATAAATAGCAGGTAAGATCAATGGGAATTAGAAAGGTAGAGTTAGAGATACTTTACTTGGATTAGGATTTAACTTCATCTCATCGCACCCCTCATGTATGTAAAGACTATCTATTATTTTAGGTTTACTCTATAATACTGTAGACAAACTATATTGCTAAGACCCCGAGTTACCAGCGGCCTCACACCCTCAAAGGTAAACTATGCGGGCTCTCCCAAGCGACAGACTTACCCTCGGCTTATTCCGCTCTATTTTGTTCAGTTTGTAAAGAATTAATTGAAATACGCGGCCTACTAAATGAATGTATACCTTCGCTAGAATACTGTCACTACACATCGCTCATTAGATATACTCATCTCTCGCTTCCTGGATTCACAATCAATTAACCCTTTGCTATCGGATTACCAAGCCCTAATGGTCGGATGCCCCTTCAATTAGAGTACTCACACTACCCCTCAATCATTAGCAAAACACCCTTTTTTCGGTCAAAGTGGTAACCGAGTCCTCTTATTCAATCAGAGAGTGAGTTTCTTCAGAATCCGCTCCCCCACTCTCGCTCCTAGCCAGAACTGACCCAGTTAATACTTGCCTATAACTCCAGGTGTAAACCGCGGGAATTAGGGATAAACATAGAATAAGATTACCAATATTATAGACAGAGAGCTCAGAAATAATAAAATAGAATTTACATACACTTGGGGATAGAATCGATTACATTCAATCCTACTGGAGAGTTAACTACTTGAGGTAGTCATACACACCACCGAAGATGCTGTCACCATCTTCAATCCTTGTGAAGCACTCCTCCTCTCCTACTCTAAACTTAGTTACAGTACATAATCACTAGACGAGATTACAATACTATTCTCCACACTGTCTAACCCTCTTGGACTGATACAAGAGGTTCCTATTTATAGATTAGGAAAGACAAAGCAAATTTGGGAAGAGATCCTCTTAAGAACAGCAACAGGGAAGCAATATGCGTATTCTGCGCTTCAAGCTGCGCTACAGCGCAGGCTGTAGCGCAGATTCCAGAAAGTTGCGCTTCACCTACGCTATAGCGCAGGGTGAAGCGCAGCTAGCGTCCTGCAGCTTCAACTTTCTGAAGTAAATGGTTGGATCACAAGAAGGGGGGTTGAATTGTGATTCTTTTAAAATTCTGCAATTTATCTTCTAATAAAATTCTGCTCAAGATAAATTCTTGGCTTTTATTAGAAGATGAATTTCCAAAAGGTGAATTGTAAGTGTAATGCTTATTATGCTGAAAGTAGGATTCCTTTGATGGAATCAATTTAGTTAACACTTACTTAGGTATTAAGTAGTTTTAAAATCTTTTTATGATCATGCAATAATCAAGAGTATAAGGGAAAGAAGAGAACACAAGGAATTTATACCGGTTCACCTTTTCCAACCAAAGGCTACATCCAGTCCCTACCTCAAGTAGGATTTTCTCACTAACCAAACTCAATTACAATCTTGGGTACAAACTACCACTAGTATTCTTTTCCCACAGCCTCTTCAGGCTTTTTGCAGAATCACCAAA
This sequence comes from Sesbania bispinosa, assembly GCA_026901365.1. Taxonomy (NCBI): domain Eukaryota; kingdom Viridiplantae; phylum Streptophyta; class Magnoliopsida; order Fabales; family Fabaceae; genus Sesbania; species Sesbania bispinosa. The sequence continues at coordinate 1,416,324 of QLOH01000124.1, forward strand.
CACTTAGAAACAGATCCTGTCTTCCTGCAGTACTTTCTGCAGAAGCACGGATTCAGAAATCTGCAGAACTTGTTTCTACAGATTCCAACCTCTCACAGGTTCACACCAGAGCCTTTACAACCTCTCAAAAACTTCACCTAAACAGTCACTAGAGATTTTACAACCAACTGATCTCTCTGACCCAGTAAAAGCACAAAACTACTAAGGTAAAGTACACAAAGCTCACTAAATTATAATCAGAGCAGCAGCAGCAGCTTCTAGTGAGCAAAGCTCCCCCTCAACAACTTATATGAACTGATGAAAAAGAATCTGAGGAGAGAGAAAATGTTCCAGAAGCTTGCAATGTATGAACAGAGGCTTTCTTATGCTTCTGGAGATGAAAGGTGTATTTCAATGTGAAGAGAACACCTTCTTTTATAGGTGAGGAGCCTTGTAGCCGTTGGAGATCAGTTCAAAAGGTTCAGTTGTGATGTATTGATCAATCCCTTTCAGGTACAGCTGCAAAAGCTGACAGGTACAGCTGTCCAGTTGACTGCCTTCATGCTTCTGCAGACAGTGTAACTTGCTCACTTCTTCACCTATGCTTCTGTGAATGCTTTGAGGATGTTCAAAGGATTCTCTTAAATGTTTTCAAGCTTGTATTCATTAGCTAATTCATCAGAAGAATCATTTCCTTATTTTGCCTTAATCTGCTGCTTCTGCAAAGTTCATGTGTATAGGCTGCTTCTGCAGAATTCTGTGTATATGCTGCTTCTGCAGAATTCTGCTTCTGATGTACTGTAGTTTGTTTCTCATGCTTCTGTAACCTATTTGAGGTTCCACAGTTGATATGTCTTGAGAATAAAATGTTATTATTGCTTTGTTCTTGAAATCTTCTCTTAAAGTGAATCTCCCTTCTAATATATCTTCATTTGAAGTTCTTTAGAAGCTTCTTCATGCTTCTGGAAGATATGAGAAATGCTTGACAACTTCTGATTGTTTTGAATGAGTTATTCTGAATTTACTCATTTTAATTTCAAGTTGTCCTTCACAGATTTGTCATTCCTATTTAGTTTGTTGCTTCTGTTAGTTATTGGAATGAAATTTCTCATGTATCTCATGCTTCTCATGTTTCTCATGTTTCTCCTTCTTCTTGTTGCTTCTGAATACATACTCAAATGAAATGATTAGTCTTCTTTGAAATCAGAATTATGCTAAGTTGCATTTGATTTGGTTGTCATGATTAAAACCACTTTGAGGGGATATTTGAACCTTACAATCTCCCCATTTTTGATGATGACAACCCAATCAAGTTTTACTTAGATAATTCTGATTTTTGATACCAAACTCCCCCTGAATGTTGGCATTCATTATAATTATATGAAAACTGGATTTTAATTTGGATTAATCATTTGCAATAGAGACATGTTTAGTCAAGCTTATGAATATGCAACAACCAATATCAATATGCATCAAAAGATATCTTTTGTCATTCATAATCAGCAAAAGTACATCAAAATGATAAAATGATCACAGTCAGATCACCAAAAAAATTTTAGCCACAAACATCAGCCCTGATCCCTAAAATTAAGCCTTAACAACCTAGTACTACTTCTCCCCCTTTGTCATCAATCAAAATAACCTAAGGGAATGTATGGAGAGAAGCAGAATCATCATTAATCACTTAGATGGGGAGGAGTGATCAGATGATGAAGAGGTAGAAGGCTGAAGCAGATTCTGTAGGGTCTGAAACTGTGAGAAAGGCATTGGAGGAGCCTGAGGTGCTATGACAGGAAGCACAAAATTGTTAAACCAAAACTGATGTTGTGTGAACCTCTCAATCATTTCATTTACTGTGTTTTGGAGAGTGTTCACATTTGAGAACAGTTTCTTCATGTCAGACTTGAGCTTCTGGATATTCTTCTCCATGGATTTTGAAGGAGAAGCAGCTTGAGAAGGTTCACCAGAAGCAGCAGCATCAGGTTTTGGAGCAGCAGGCTCTTCAGCAGATTTTTCACTGCTCAGTTGCTGGATGAAAGTGTTCATTGAGGAAAGACGTGAAGAGATAGCAGGCAAATTATCCATAATTGGTGCAGCAGCAGGTAACACCGAATCCATTATTGGAGAAGCAAGGAACTGATTAACCATATCAGTTCCAAATGTACCTGCTGAAGGAGCTGAAGTAGTAGCTTCCTTCTGCACTTCTTCCTTCGCTTTCTTCTCAACTTCTGGAGTATCAGCAGCTGGAATTGTTCTTGTGGGGGATTGAATTCGTTCAGGTGATGCAGTTTGAAGGGAGTGGGGGGAATGTGGAATAGTTTGAGCAAGATTAGCCAATGTATCAGCAGCTAAACCCTCTGCAGAAGCACTGATAGTTTCTTGAGAGTCTTCTTGCAAGGGTGCTTCTGTTGGTGGTGATTTGGGCTGAGAAACAGCTTCTTCATCTGAAATGGATTCTGAGAACAATGATGTGGAGGATGAGGATTTGGCAGATGTCTCTGGAGTAGGAGAAGGAGAGGAAATCTTTAGGTTCTTGGTTGAAGGTTCTTCAGAAGCACTGATAGAGGCACCTTTTCTCTTTCTGGAGAAAGTTTGGAATTTCTTCTTCTTTGACCTGGGTGCTGCATTCTCCTCTTCCTCACTTGGACTGGAATAGTCAAGAGAAGGCTCAGGCTTCTTAATCAGCATTCTTTGCACATTGATCTTCCCAAATAAGCTACAGTTATCACTAGAAGCTTCATCTTCTAGGGGAATGTTGTTTTGCCTAAAAATTCTTGTAAGAAGCATCCCATAAGGCAGACTTGCGTATGCCCTCTGGGGATTTGCTGATGAGATCATGCTTCTGAGGATGAGGTATGGCAGGGATAATGGTTTTCCAATAAAGAGATGGTAAATAACCATTAGGTCTTGATCAATGACTCTTTCTAGAGTCCCAGCTCTAGGTAAGAGTGAATAGCAGCAGAGTTTATGAAACAATCTGCAAATGGGGATGAGCTTGTTGGACTGAAGTTGGGAGGAGGATTGGTTAGAGACTTTCTTCTTAACTTCTTCTTTGGTCACTCCAACTGCAGAGAACCAATCATCATAAAGATGAGGATGATCATCTTCACATCCCAAAGCTTCTGCAATGGTCTCAGCAGTGATTACCATTGTTGCTTCTTTGACTTTTACAACCAAAGAGTTGCCATCACTTCTATACTGACTTGCAGAAGCATAAAATGCTTTCACAAGTCTTTCATAAACAGGTTCCCTTAAAAGCAGGTAATCTCCCCAATCCTGCTTCTGGACAAAGTGTCCAATGTCCCATCCACATTTTCTGATTTCTTTAAGGAGAAATATCTTCCCAGGAATGATAGCCTTCCATTCCTATTTTTCATTGAAGATTTTCAGCATCTTTTCATCTTCAAAAAGATCACAGTTGGAGTCTTGTGATGCTTCTGAAGGATCACTTTCCTCCAAGTTTTCACTTGAGCTTTCCTTCTTCTTTTCAACAGTTTTGGGACCTTCATTGGCATGAGAAGGAGCAGCAGTGTGAGTTACAGAAGGAGAGTCAATCTCTATTGGTTTGTTTGGGTCATTTCCTATGGTTTTGAAGCCAGCTTTGTTCCTATCGGACCTTCTTACATATACCACAGAGGAAATTGATTCTTTAGGAGTAGTTTTTATTGGGGGCTTTGGTGTAATGGGAGGTTTTGAAGGAGTTTGGTCAGATTGAGGCTCAGAGGTTTGAGGAATAAAGGGCTGAGGTTCAGAGGATTTAGGTTCAAAGGGTTGAGGTTCAGAGGGAGCAGAGACTTGCTCTGTGGAGTGGCTTGAAACAGAGGGTTCATTACAGGGGATTGAGCAGCTTCTGGTTCTTCATAGGGCCCAATTTCATTGCCCATTATTTCAAAATCTTCAGAGCCTGAGGAGGAATGCTCTTTTCTTTCTACAGCTACGTGTTTGATTCTCATGGTGAGTGTGAAGCTTAAAACAGAGACAGAAGGGAGATGACAGAGACTGAGAGGGATTTGAGCGTGAAGAAGGATGAGCTCCTTTAGCGTAGAGGAAACTTTTAAGTAGTGAACCTCGACTAGCCGTTGCTTTATTTGAGAAAGAGAGAGAGAACGAGGGAGAGGGAAAGAGAGAAGTGCGCAGCTTTCAAGGGAGTTGGTTAATGACCAACGGTCATATGCTTTTAAATTTCCCTAATCATGCAATAACTGTCCTACCTTCTTTTAGCTAGAGACAAAAGTCAGCTTTCTTTATTCCCTTTGTAGCTCACAAAAAGGCTCATAGGTGCAATTTTGACTTTGCCTAGAATGGATAATCTGCACTAAGCTTTGACAGGAACATTTCCTAGGATATGTGATATGACTACCTATGATTATTAGTCAACAATCACTGTTGTCACGTTTTTCTAGCTAAGCTATTAAGCAGAAGCATTTTGACACAGTCCTTTGAAAAAGGATAACTGCAGAAGCTAAGATTTCATCTTCTGCAGAAGGTGAATATTTTCTTGCACCTTTTTAAGACAGATTCTGCAGAAGGTAGAGTGTTTTCATGAACTATCTTAGGCTAGTTTCTGCAGAAGGTGAAAAATTATTTTTCACACTTCAGATGCAACACATACTACTGTATCTATTACAGTCTTGTGCTTCTGCAGACAAATATGCTTCTTAATATGCTTCGGTGAAAGTATCAGGTATCAGAAACATACAGATTTTAATCCACACATTAATCATCAAGGCACTTCATATTAATTTTATTTCTAAGAAACACAAATCTTTCTTCCACAAGAGGTTTTGTAAATATATCAGCAAATTGAAGCTTGGTTTCAATGAATTTTAGTTCAATATCATGCTTCTGGACATGATCTCTAATGAAGTGATGTTTAATGTCAATGTGCTTAGACCTAGAATGCTGGATTGGATTTTTAGACAAGTTAATTGCACTAGTATTATCACAGAATATAGGGATATTAGTGTACCTTAAGCAATAGTCCTCCATTTGGTGTTTAATCCAAAGCATTTGAGAACAGCAGCTTGCTGCTGAGATATATTCTGCTTCAGTGGTGGACAAGGCTATTGTGGGCGGCTTCTTGCAAGACCGTGAGATCAATGATTCTCCAAGAAATTGGCAGCTTCCACTAGTACTTTTTCTGTCCAATTTATCTCCAGCATAATCAGCATCACAATAACCCGTGAGCTCAAAATCTGTACCTTTCTTGTACCATAATCCAAGGCTTGTAGTTCCAGCTAGGTATCTAAGAATTCTTTTAACAGCTGCTACATGTGATTCTTTGGGACAAGATTGAAATCTTGCACACAAACTTACAGAGTACAAAATATCAGGTCTACTAGCAGTTAGGTATAGTAAGGATCTTATCATACCTCTATATTCCTTTTCAGAAACATGTTTACCATTTTCATCCAGGTTTAGGAAAGCAGAAGGATGCATAGGTGTCCCCATGGATTTTGAACCTTCCATTTTATATTTCTTTAAAAGATCTCTAGTGTATTTCTCTTGATTTATGAAGATACCATGCTTCTCTTGTCTGATTTGAAGTCCTAGGAAGAACTTCAATTCACCCATGAGACTCATTTCAAATTCACCTTTCATAAGATCAGGAAATTCTTCACACATTTTCAAATTAGTAGATCCAAATATTATATCATCAACATAGATTTGAACAATGAGAAGATCCTTCTTGAAAGTTTTTCTAAAAAGGGTAGTGTCAATTTGACCTCTTGAAAATTGATTTTGCAAAAGAAAGGTGCTTAGTCTTTCATACCAAGCTTTAGGGGCTTGTTTCAAACCATATAAAGCTTTAGTTAATTTGAAAACATGATTAGGATACCTTTTGTTCTCAAAACCAGGAGGTTGGTGCACATAGACCTCCTCATTTATGAAACCATTTAAAAAGGCACTTTTCACATCCATTTGATAAAGATTAAAGTTTTTAAATGCAGCAAAAGCAAGAAGGATTCTAATAGCTTCTAATCTAGCTACTGGAGCAAAAGTTTCATCAAAATCAATACCTTCTTGTTGGTTATAGCCTTGAGCTACTAACCTTGCTTTGTTTCTAATGACTTTTCCTTCTTCATTCATTTTGTTTCTGAATACCCATTTAGTGCCAATTATGGTGTGATTGTTTGGTTGAGGCACCAGTGTCCAGACTTTGTTTTTCTCAAATTGGTCTAGTTCTTCTTTCATGGCTTCAACCCATGATTCTTCATCAAGTGCTTCTTGTACATTCTTTGGCTCAACTTGAGAGAGAAAAGCAGTGTCATTTGTTCCTGTTAATTGTCTTCTTGTTCTTACTCCTTCCTCAACATTTCCAATTACTTGGTTATGAGGATGGTAAGTTACAGATTTCCAGCTTTTGGGCAGATTCTGCTTCTGACAGTCAGAATCTTCTCCATAAGCACCTACAGCTTCTGTAGGATCTGCAGCTTATGCATATTCAACATCCTTTTCTGTAGAGCTGTGATTTTCAGAGGGCACATTCTTTGGCTGACTTTCATCATCAGAATCTTGCTTGTCACATGCTTGAGAAGGAGGGTTAGCATCATTGAAAATAATATGCATGTTTTCTTCTATTGTCTGATTCTTGAGGTTATAGATTCTATATGCTTTGGAAGTGATAGAATACCCAAGAAATATTCCCTTTTCAGATTTAGCATCAAATTTCTCAAGGTTATCCTTATTGTTTAATATGTAACATTCACTTCCAAATATGTGAAAATAAGCAATGTTGGGTTTTCTTCCTTTCCACAGTTCATAAGGAGTTTTATTAAGGATGCTTCTGATAGAAACTCTGTTAAGTATGTAGCATGCAGTGTAGACAGCCTCTGCCCAAAAGTATTTTTGAATACCACTATCACTTAACATAGTTCTTGCCATTTCTTGGAGGGTTCTATTCTTCCTTTCTACAACTCCATTTTGTTGTGGAGTTCTAGGACAGGAGAAGTTGTGAGAAATTCCATTTTCATCAAAATAGTTCTTGAAAAAATAGTTTTCAAATTCCCCTCCATGGTCACTTCTTACAGAAGCTACCTTTTGGTTTCTTTCATTTTGAACTTTCTTGAGAAAGATCTTGAAAGACTCAAAAGTTTCATCCTTAGTAGCTAAAAACAAAACCCATGTGAATCTAGAGTAATCATCTACTATCACAAGCCCATATTTCTTTCCTCCCAAGCTAGGTGTTTTAGTAGGACCAAAAAGATCAATATGTAGTAACTCTAGTGTTCTTTTGGTGGTTATTATATTTTTAGGATGAAAGCTAGATTTGGTATGTTTTCCTTTTACACATGCTTCACACATTTTATCTTTATCAAATCTTAGTTTTGGCAATCCTTTGACAAGTTCTAGTTTGGATAGCTTAGAAATGGACTTCATGTTTAAGTGACCTACTCTTCTATGCCAAATCCATTTTTCATTTTCAAAAGAAGCAAGACAGGTTTGATGTGGGAGTTCCTCTAGACTTATGCTATATAGATTCTTGCTTCTAATGCCTGAAAACAATACCCTTTTAGTAGATGATTCTCTAATCTCACAAAATGTAGGTTGAAACATAACTTCATAGCCATTATCACATAATTGAATGATGCTAAGAAGATTATGTTTTAACCCTTTCACATAATATACATTATTGATTTGGGTAGAACCTTCCATACCTATCTTTCCAATACCTTTGATTTGAGCCTTGTTGTTGTCTCCAAATGTTACTGTTCCACCTTCCATCATGTGTAGTTGAGTGAATTTGCTTTTGTTTCCAGTCATGTGTCTGGAGCATCCACTGTCCAAGAACCATAGCTCTTTCTTCTTGGATCCTGTTGTTTGTTCCTACATCAGAGAACAACAATGATTTAGGTACCCAAATTTTCTTGGGTCCTGTGATGTTAGATACCTTTCTTCTGGTACTCCTATTTCTTCTGTAACAGTTTTGGTCATAGTGTCCAAATCTGTTACACCAAGAGCAATGAGGAGGTTTCCTTTTGGCTGGAACAAAAACTGTTTTGTGTGTTTTTGTGTTTTTATCTAAAGTAAATCCTAATCCTCTTTTATCAGAGGTTTCCCTACTGTTTCCTATTAGTTGATTTAGATTATGAGTGCTGTTAACAAATTTACATAAATCATTTTGAAGTTCATCATTTTTCTTCTGCAGAAGCATATTTTCTTTCTGCAGTTCTGCAGTTTTCTCTGCTTCTGTAGAGTTGCTCCTTACAGTTTTGATTTGTTCAGATAACTTAGAGTGAGATTGTTGAAGACAGTAGTTGGTTTTAATTAACCTATTATTATCTTATCTAAGTTTATCATTTTCTTCTTTAGATTTTACTAATTGTTCTTTGAGAGAAGCACATTTTTGTGCAAGTGTGTGAGTCAGATAACAGATTTTCAAAAGCATCTTCAAGTTCTTTATATGCAGAAGGAGTATAGGTAATTACCTCATCTTCTTCATCTTCTCCAGCCATGAAGCATAGATGTGCAGCTTCTGCTTCATCTTCTTCTTCTGTAGAGCTTTCAAAATCATCCCATGTAGCCATCATGGCCTTGTTCTTCTGGAATTGCCTTGATTCTTTTAGCTGTGGACATTCTGCCTTGATATGTCCTGGTTTGTTGCATTCATAGCAGATTATAGGACTTTTGTTGTTCTCTCCTTTTGGTCCTTCCTTCTTGAAATTGAAGAATTTCTTCCCTCTTCCTTTTCTTCTGATTAGCCTTTGTATTCTTTTTTATATGAATGCTAGTTCATCATCATTTTCAGAAGATGAAGATTCTCCTTCTGAAGGTTTATCTTATGCAGAAACACTTCTTCTGGATGTGTTTGCCTTTAGAGCTATTGATTTTTCCTTCCTTGGCAACTCATCCATGAGTTCTTGTTCGTGGACTTTTAGAGAACCAAGAAGCTCATCTAGCTTGAGTATTGCTAGATCCTTTGCTTCTTGGATAGCTGTAACTTTTGGTCTCCATATTCTTGGGAGACTCCTTAGTATTTTTCTTACTTGTTCTTGGTTAGAATAGCTTTTTCCAAGAGATTTTAAATCATTTATAATGATAGTAAATCTACTGAACATTTCATCTATAGATTCATATTCAATCATGTTAAACATTTCATATTGGTGAATAAGAATGTTGATTTTAGATTCTTTTACTTGATCTGTACCTTCATGAGCAATTCTTAAGGTATCCCATATTTCTTTTGCTGAATTGCAGCCAGCAACCTTATCATACTCACCTCTACTTAATGCACAGAGAAGAAAAAATTTAGCTTTAGAGTTTAGAAGATACCTTTGCTTGTCATCTTGTGTCCATTCTTCTCTAGGTTTTGGTTTTGGTGCTTCTTCAACAATTTCAGACTCACCTTCTGTGGAAGGAGCCAAAACTCTGGTTCTTCTTGTAGTGGGAATGTAATTCCCATTTTCTATAATATCCCACAAATCAATATCTTGAGATTCCAAGAACAATTTCATTCTATCCTTCCAATAATAATCGTCTTTTCCATTGAAAGCTGGTGGTCTGTTTGTGGATGATCCATCTGGAATGAACATTGCAGCTCCATGGTTTGCCATCCCCTTGATCTTTTCCTCTCTCACTGTTAAGTGGGTTCAACCCAAGAGGCAAGCTCTGGTACCAATTGAAGTAAATGGTTGGATCACAAGAAGGGGGGTTGAATTGTGATTCTTTTAAAATTTTGCAATTTATCTTCTAATAAAATTCTGCTCAGATAAATTCTTGGCTTTTATTAGAAGATGAATTTCCAAAAGGTGAATTGTAAGTGTAATGCTTATTATGCTGAAAGTAGGATTCCTTTGATGGAATCAATTTAGTTAACACTTACTTAGGTATTAAGTAGTTTTAAAATCTTTTTATGATCATGCAATAATCAAGAGTATAAGGGAAAGAAGAGAACACAAGGAATTTATACTGGTTCACCTTTTCCAACCAAAGGCTACATCCAGTCCCTACCTCAAGTAGGATTTTCTCACTAACCAAACTCAATTACAATCTTGGGTACAAACTACCACTAGTATTCTTTTCCCACAGCCTCTTCAGGCTTTTTGCAGAATCACCAAACACTTAGAAACAGATCCTGTCTTCCTGCAGTACTTTCTGCAGAAGCACGGATCCAGAAATCTACAGAACTTGTTTCTGCAGATTCCAACCTCTCACAAGCTCACACCAGAGCCTTTACAACCTCTCAAAAACTTCACCTAAACAGTCACTAGAGATTTTACAACCAACTGATCTCTCTGACCCAGTAGAAGCACAGAACTACTAAGGTAAAGTACACAAAGCTCACAAAGCTCACTAAATTATAATCAGAGCAGCAGCAGCAGCTTCTAGTGAGCAAAGCTCCCCCTCAACAACTTATATGAACTGATGAAAAAGAATCTGAGGAGAGAGAAAATGTTCCAGAAGCTTGCAATGTATGAACAGAGGCTTTCTTATGCTTCTGGAGATGAGAGGTGTATTTCAATGCGAAGAGAGCACCTCCTTTTATAGGTGAGGAGCCTTGTAGCCATTGGAGATCAGTTCAAAAGGTCCAGCTGTGATGTATTGATCAATCCCTTTCAGGTACAGCTGCAAAAGCTGACAGGTACAGCTGTCCAGTTGACTGCCTTCATGCTTCTGCAGAACTTGCTTCTGCAGACAGTGTAACTTGCTCACTTCTTCACCTATGCTTCTGTGAATGCTTTGAGGATGTTCAAAGGATTCTCTTAAATGTTTTCAAGCTTGTATTCATTAGCTAATTCATCAGAAGAATCATTTCCTTATTTTGCCTTAATCTGCTGCTTCTGCAAAGTTCATGTGTATAGGCTGCTTCTGCAGAATTCTGTGTATATGCTGCTTCTGCAGAATTCTGCTTCTGATGTACTGTAGTTTGTTTCTCATGCTTTTGTAACCTATTTGAGGTTCCACAGTTGATATGTCTTGAGAATAAAATGTTATTATTGCTTTGTTCTTGAAATCTTCTCTTAAAGTGAATCTCCCTTCTAATATATCTTCATTTGAAGTTCTTTAGAAGCTTCTTCATGCTTCTACAAGATATGAGAAGTGTTTGACAGCTTCTGATTGTTTTGAATGAGTTATTCTGAATTTACTCATTTTAATTTCAAGTTGTCCTTCACAGATTTGTCATTCCTATTTAGTTTGCTACTTCTGTTAGTTATTGGAATGAAATTTATCATGTATCTCATGCTTCTCATGTTTCTCGTGTTTCTCCTTCTTCTTGTTGCTTCTGAATACATACTCAAATGAAATGATTAGTCTTCTTTGAAATCAGAATTATGCTAAGTTGCATTTGATTTGGTTGTCATGATTAAAACCACTTTGAGGGGATATTTGAACCTTACACTTTCCTCTTTTAATTGTTGATCTCTCCCCGAGATTGGTTTTCGCGCGTTTGTCTTTCCTTGTTTCCCTTTATTTTCTGATATATTTGTATTTATTGTGCAATCCTTATTTATTTGGGAAGCTTGTCTGCAATATCTTTGATTGATTGGCTCTGATCTCCTCATAATTGATTCAAATATGCTTCAAATCTTTAACTAATTATCCTCAATCAATCTCCAATCTTGCATAAATCCTCCTCATTTAATGCCATTTAATTTCTGAATTAAATCTTTGCAATAATCCTGCAAAAATCAGCAAAAAATCCATTAAAATAGCATCAAATTCAAAACTAGGATTAATAAATACAAATTATTAAATATTAAATAAAAAGAGATAAAAATGGGGTAAAATTATCATTTTGTCCTTGATAAGTGAAATAAAATATATACTCATTTATTAACTATTTTTCACTTATCAAATTCCCCCCAACTTAAATTCTTGCTTGTCTTCAAGCAAGAGACCTCTTTGCAGTCACAATCAATTCTATTCCTCAGTGTATTTTCTCAAAAACAAAACTAATTCAAGGTAATCATCCCTCAACTCCTTCCTAAGTAGAAGTCACTTCCCAAACATAAGAAAAAATCAGAATCAAGAGATATTACCAATCAGCAGTCAGGATGGAAATACAAACATCAATTAAACTTTCTCAATAATAGCAATTAAAGCAGTAAGTGATATTAAACCAAGGAAATCTCTCATTCTCACGGGTAAGTGTTTCCCTCAATCATTTTCACCTACTGTTGAACAATTAGAATTGATAGTCGCTTCCAAGGTCTGAACCTGCAAGCAGTTAGTATGGATCAAAATGTCTTTCTTTAGGTTGTAATGAGGCTGGGCTATTAAGAAATCATGGTTTTTCTAGATATTCAAGGAACACTTTGAATAGAGCATCTTGTGGTTGTGCTTTGGAACTTCTCTCAATTCTCCTGATGATTCTTGAATGGTCATCCTTTTTCAGCTTTGGCCTCTTTTTTGAAGAATTTTCTCCCCCCAACTTATTTATTTTCCACACTTTGTGCAGAATATATATATATATATATATATATATATATATATATTTGAATACATAACATAAAAAACTGATTTTTGGTGGGGGAGAATCCTTCCTTTGTGATTCCTTGTGACCAACCTCTTTGTCAATTGCTTGTCCCATTTTGTTGTGGTGCACCTTGCTCTCTATCCCAAGTGTTAAGGGACATGGTATGATCATTGATCATTGATAATGGCCGGAGTGCATCAAAAGAAACATTAAAGGCTCAGATGAACAATCAATAATTGGAAATATTAATGCATGGTTGGCTATTTGGCACTAAGCAGAATATTAAAATCACAAAATTGTGCCTTTGTCACTTCCATACCTTCTACAAGCAAGACAAGTTTCAGAAACTCAAGCAATAACAGTTGACAAGCAGTGGTGAAAAGCTCTCAATATAAGTGTTTAAGTGTTTAGGGCTCTCAGCTCACCGGTTGGGCTAAAATTTCCTTGCTAAAGCACTTATTGGATTTAATAAACTACCATGATAGGTTCTCTTGAGAAGTACCCTACTCCTAACTGATTATGGAATTAATCACAAGACCCTATCATCTTTCCCAAATTGGTTAGTTAAACTACTTATTTACAGAGAATTAGAATAAATTACCTCGATTCCTATGCTCCTAAAATCCTAAAAATTTTAAAACTTACACAAAAAATGACTGGATAAGTACTGCATGATATATATATATGTGTGTGTGTGTGTGGAAGGTTGGATACAGTACAAATCAAAGAGAAAATAAAATAAGAAAATGAAAAGAAAAAGAAAAGGAAAAAGAAAGAAAAGCACCAAATAAGAAAGAAAATGATCAGTCCTCGTGGTTCTGATCCATGTGGTCTGCATCCTCAGCTCCAGCTGCACCATCCCCCCTGGAGAAATAGGTCTGTCCCCAGGCCACTGCAAATAATTCTTGAAGAATGAGGGGAGCATGGGGTCCACTCCAGTCTGGTGATGACTACTCTGAAAGTGTAAAGCTGCTCGGTGGAGAGTGAACATCTGCGCCATCATGTGAGCACGTTGGGTCTCCAACCGATGGGCCCATGCTGAAGCATCTCTATCTGGTGGTGGTGGTGGTGGTGGCTGCTATTCTAGGTCTGGCTGCTGCTGCTGCTCATCCTCAACCCCCAACTCTGCAGCTGCAATACAGTTGTCTTCAATGTAGGCTCTGTCCATGGGAGGTAAGATGCGAACCGTGGGGTTCACCTCAACCCCCCTAGACCTGCAGAGTGCAGTGATCAGAGATGGGTAGCCAAGACGGATCCTGGAGTTGGGCGTCCAATGATATATTGCAATGACATACTCTCCTATCTTCTTCGTGATGATCTGAGAGACGTCAATCTCCTCTGGAAAGGATAGTATAAATGAGGTGGGCCATGGGCATAACAACATCAGAAACATGCCCTGTGGGGTGGATGTTGGCTAGTACCAACACTGTCCACATCTGTGTGATGCTCCTCATATCCTTCCTGTGAATCCTAGCGGCATGTCTGTATCTGTTCCTCTCAAAGGAACGTCCTGGAAGGCAGAGGAGTTTAGCAGTCTCCATATCTAATGGCTCATTGTCGTTGACACCAACGGCCTCCATCCTATCCTGGTATTGACAGTCAACCGGGTTTCTATGCTCCTCAATCGGGTGTCCAAGCAGTGCATTGATTGCATCACAATCAAAACGGATCACCTGTTGTAACGCCCTAATTTCTGGACTCAGAAATAATGCCCATTGGAGACACTATTCCTGAACTCCTTGAAATCATTTCGTTAAATTTCCGATATCGTCATACATTTGCTTAAACTTTCCAACGATTAGCTTAAGCCTAAACAAGACAAACGTCAAGGACTTTAAATAGGTATGAAACCTACTTAAGTCAAGGGAAGAATTCACACTTAGAGAAGCGTGATCCAATAAACTCATACCGAAAATCCGGCAGAGTCTCCCCTAAAAACTGGACAATTGCCAGAGATTCAGCTTAACCTGAAAACCAGCAAAAACCAGCACCTTTCAATATCATACATATCATAAGATTAAAAATAGACCTCAGTGGCCATCTCATAAATAATTACACTTATACAAATATTCCAATAACTACTCCTAATAAACTAATCTCCCTGCTGAAATAAGACTCAGCTCCACCCACACCTGAACTGCGTCAACCTCACCGGAGGTACCTGCACCACTAAAATATGTCACCGAAACGTGGGGTGAGATAATAATCTCAGTGAATACAACTGCATGCATGAATGCAGGGAGCAAATATAAATGACAACCTAACAATTCATCAAGCTTCATATTTTACACAATCATGGATCCAAATACATAAAATAAGATCACCATTAGTCCATAACAATCTAGAAACAATAAGTAACTGCTTTAACATGATTTACTGAGTAATGCAAGATATGATGCTCATGATGCACTCACTGTTGTGCCCAGCAGGCATGATCTTATCACTTTCTAGAGTTAGACCCGAGCTCAGACTACGGGAACCGGCTTTCCCGGGGACGTATCCCACCCAAACTGGACCGAAGTCGTGTTTTACTTAATTACTTGATTTTTAACTCTCAGCGCAAAGGCTGACTTAATTAACTCACGGTCGAAACCGGCTTACATCATTCAAATGCACATGATAACACTTTTCGTAAGTTTTCAATGATCGTAAACTTTGACATTCATAGGTTTTTCAGGCAAATCCTAACATCAATCACTCATTTCCATACTAACATTACTAATTCAATCAAATTAACTCTATAGAAAGGGAATTAAAGGATGGGGTTCATACAATAAGCATTTCGACAGTTTCGCTATTTTCGACTCTACGAACATACATCTCAATTTCCATTCCAATCAACAATCTAGCCATTTCAATTCATAAATAATACTAAACAAGGAAGTATAACCGAATAGAATGCTCATATGAGTTACAATCGAGGGGTTGCGATAGTTTCGATAGTTTCGTTAGTTTCGATAGTTTCGAAACTATCGAAACTAACGATAATCAATACTCATATGCTCAATTCTATACTCAAGATTCCGACGCTCGATTCTATACTCATATGCTCAATCTATCGATAATCAATCCAAACATCAAGAAATTAACCATTCAATCATCAACTATCCAACATCAAGAAAGGGGAAGAGAGGAGGGTGGAAACATGCATTGAGACCAATAGTTTCTACTCTAAAAGTGAGTTGTACTCACCCATCCTAGAGATTCAAGAGGAGAAAGATGTTTGTAGATGAATTCCTTGATGTAATCTTGCTCTGAATCCGTTCCCAAGCTCCGAATCGAAGTTTCTCTCTCTAGGGTTCACACTCTCTCTCTAAGATGAAGAAAAGTGAAGAAGGTAATGAAATTCTGACTTAATTTTCGCACCAGATATTTTTATTTTTCATGCTGGTAATCGATTACAGACTTACTGTAATCGATTACCATAGGCTAAAATACACTAAAGAGTCCTTTCTGGTAATTTGGTAATCGATTACCACTCCTGGTAATCGATTACTAGGAACCCAGATGTCTGATAATCGATTACCAAACCCTGGTAATCGATTACCAATAACAAACTCTCTGGTAATCGATTACCAACTCCTAGTAATCGATTACCAGGGACTTAAACTCCTAGAATTTACTTATTTTAAGAATCCCAAACTTAGATTTTATTCCCTAATCCTTATTACTTCCAGTTCTCAACTAAACATACATAGATTACCCTTTAAATCCTGTAAGTTATAATACCCCCAAACTTACCAATTTTACTTAAACAAAGTCCCAAACTTGGTTTTATAGCTAAGTTTTAACCCCTAATCCCTCAACTTACCTTTTCTTAATTACTAACACATAATTATATGTTTGAAGCCTAGTGAATTATTGAAGCTCCTAGTTTGCGGGATGTTACACCTGTCCTCTCACATAGAACTCCTGTCTGATGTTAACGCCCTGGTCTCCAATGGCGTTGGCATAGAACTACCTAACAATGTCTGTGTCAAAGTACTCGTCCGTCCTGCTGAGGTGGTTCCAACGCCTCCTATGAATCTCAGCAGTGAACTCCTCGTACTCACCCTCTTCAAGGGTCACTGATCTCTCCTTGATGAACTTGCAATCTGAAATGTCAGTGTACGCCTCAAAGGTCTTGGGGTCCGTGAAGCGGAAGGAATCAAAAGCAAGTTCCCTCTGAGGGGCCTTCCCCTTGGCACCCCCTGTGCCCTGTCGAGAAGAACTAGGTGCACTAACGTTCTTTGTGCGAGGCATCTGCAAAAGAGAGATAAATCAAGATTATTTATGCATCATAATATTTAATTAATTCAAAATTAAGAAATTAAATGGCCAATTTAATTTAAAAATTAGAATAAATAACCAAACAATTGTACATAAAAATTTGATTTTATTAATTATCCAATTAATGCCAATTAATTAAGACATGCTAAAGTGATTAATTAAAGCAGTCCTAAGCAATCCTAATCAGGCAAAAGTGAGAATTAAACTCAGGCTAAAAAATCATGTCATCAGTAACATGCAATAGGGCATAATTAATTTTTATTAAAGCACGCAAAAATATCAGGACATTATAAGCATACATGCATCAACAAAATTAATTTGCAGAGATTATTAAGCACTTTTCATTTTTTTTTAAAAAAACTACCACCAAAGCAAACAGAACGTTCCACAAAGGATCCCAACCACATGCAAACTATTTTTAAGCATTTATAAACAATCATTCTCTTCCTAAAAGGTCCTAAACTCCTAAACTTCCTACCCTAAGGCTATGCTCAAATAAAACGAAAAATAAAAATTCCAATCAGTTAGAAAGGAAGAAAACTGTAAAGACATACCTGGTATGAAGTCAGAAACTAAAAAGGAGGTGCTATGAGTGAGAAACAGGCAAGAAAAGGTATAGGAATCTCAGAGAAAACGAAGACAAAGAAGCAGACACGTTTTAAACTTTTAAAGACGTTGCCCTGCGCTTCACCACTGCGCTATAGCGCAGGGTGTAACGCGCATCACTTCAGAAGGTGAAGCGTGCCGCTACGCTTCACCACTGCGCTATAGCGCAGGGTGAAGCGCAGAATCCAGAGAGTCAATTGGTTCCAGTAGCTTCTGCGCTTCATCCTGCGCTTTAGCGCAGATATTTGTAAACTCTCTGCTTCTGTTACCCCTGCCTAATTTCATGCATTCTTTAATTTATATCCCCAAATTTACAGTTTCCTATTCTCACAGGTAATTCCTAAGACTTAAAATTACTAAAAAATGAAAAATAAAAATGAAAAATTAAAAACTTACAAACACTGGGTTGCCTCCCAGGAAGCGCTTGTTTAACGTCTTCTAGCTCGACGCCTGGTTATGTAACCTCTTTATGGTGGCCTCAAGTGGAGGATGATGTTGGTCTCCATGCCAGTTCTACCTTTGAGCTCCCATCCTCCATGCCAATCAGTGACTCTTCCTTCATGGTCACTATCTTCCTCTGTGTCTGATGTTGATCGCTTTTTCCTCTTGAACTTGAATTCCCAGATGGACTCTGGGTCTTTTACTCTCATTTTAGGCTTCCTCAGAAATCCGGAGCCTTGCAATTGTGGAGAGTTTTGGGAAGTGGCATTGTTTTGTTGTAACAGGGGTATTCCCTTATCAATATGAAACACAATGGTTTCATCCTTTGTACCCATTGCATACTTCCCTCGATCAACATCGACAATCATTCGAGCAACCTTCATGAATGGTCTTCCCAAGATAAGGGGGACATCAGTATCCTCCTCTGCTGTCTCTGCAACGCAAAAATCTACCACATATCCAAACTTATCTACTCTTATTTCAATATCCTCAAGTATTCCATGCAAGCTTTGAGCAGATTGATTTGCAAGAAGTAGTTTCACATTAGCAAGTTTGACCTTTACATCACTCAACTTATTAAAATACGATAGCGACATCAAATTGATGCTTGCTCCAAGATCCAATAAAGCATAAGTTGAGGGTAGATTACCAAGAGAGATGAGTACAGTGAACCTACATGGGTCAAGTGACTTACTTGTGACTAAGACCTTATCTTCATGGGGTTCTTCTTTTGGTTGGGTTGCTTTGTCCTCATCTTGATGAACTGCTTCCTCTTGAGGTGCTTGTTCTTCAAAGACGAGTTCAACTTCCTCATCAAGGTCCTCCTCCTCTGACTTGTTGCCATCAGTAGCAATCAAGTTGCATTGCTCCTTGGGATTTGTTTGGGTCACAGCTGAGAAATGTTGTTGTCTATGCTTTGCCATCTCGTTTGCTAACTGACCCACTTGATTCTCTAGAGTCTTGATCGATGCCTCAGTTGTTGTCTTGAATCCAGTGAATCCTTGTACTAACGCATCAATCTTCCCCTCCAAAGAATTCAGTTTATCGTAAGTTGAAAGTTGCTGCTGATAGGGTGGTTGTCGACCTCCATTCTGATTCCAACCAGAGTTTGCTTGGTTATTTCTCCATCCTTGAGAGTACTGGTTATTGTTATTGGAGAAATTTCCTTGCCTTCCCTGATTTCCCATGTAATTGACTTGCTCAGGTTGTGTCTCTTGGATAGTGCATTGACCATTTGGATGGTCTCCTCCACAAAAGTCACAAATCAATGGTTGGGTAGGAACGGGTGGTGAGTAGACAACTTTAAGTTGTTGGGGTAGTGCCTTCAAAGTATCAATGAGTGCTTCTATTTGACGTTTAATGAGCTTATTCTCTGCTAATAGAGCATCACTTTGGTTCAATTCTAGCATTCCCTTTGGCAATTGTGCATGTTGTCTTCCACTTTGAGCTTGCTGGTCATTCTGGGCCAAGTTGTTGATAATCTCTAGAGCTTTATCAACCTCTGCGGACAAGATTGTTCCTCCTGCTGCAGCATCTATAAAGGTTTTGGAGTCTGAACGTAGCCCCTTACAGAACATGTTAAGTTGAACTATGTCTTCAAAACCATGGTTAGGACATTTGCGCAGCAAGGACTTGAATCTTTCCCAAGCTTCATATAGTGGCTCATCATCCCTTTGTCTGAAGGTTGAGATCTCTGCTTTGGCTTCTATTTGCTTCCCTGGTGGGAAGAATCTAGTCAAGAATTTCTCCTCAACCACACCCCAATTAGTCAAACTTTGGTTTGAGTGTGATTGTAGCCATTCCTTAGCTTTACCTATCAAAGAGAAAGGAAATAAGCGTAAGTAAACAGATTCTAAACTTCCCTCATCAAAACCCATAGTGCCAATTAATTCATAGAAATTAGACAAATGATAGTTTGGATTTTCATGATCCAATCCAGCGAATTGATGTGCGCTAATCAGATTTAGATGTGTGGTCTTCAACTTCAAGGTTCTTGCATTGGGTGGCAATACAATACTGGAGTAGTGACGTGGTCCTTGATGGGAGATATAATCTCCTAAGGTTCTCCTTATCGGAGTTCCTTCTTTAGCCATATTTTTGGGTTCCTCAACAAATAACCTCCTTCTTCTCCTTCTTGAGTTTCTACCTTTGTTCCGTCGAGACGTCCTTTCGATTTCCGGGTCGAATAGTAGTTGATTACGAGTCGCTTGACCTCTCAAAAGCATAAACACGAAACTTGAAAAAGGGTAAGTGTTGAAGAGATTTTTATTTTAATAAAAGAAAACAATAAAATTCCTAAAAATATAATTCCTAAAAAACAGAAAAATAAATAAATAACTAAATAAGATAAATAAAATAAATCTTGATAAATAAACCTCAAATATCTACAAAAATTAGAACCGTTCCCCGGCAACGGCGCCAAAAATACTTGATGGGTTTCTGGCAAGCGAACCACAAATCCAGCAGTATAATAGTAAGTAAGATATCGTCTCCACAGGGAACGACAATTTATGTAAACCGAAATCGTATTTATCAAGGAAAATAACAGTTTAGAGTGAATATGGTTGCAAAAGTATAAATAGCAGGTAAGATCAATGAGAATTAGAAAGGTAGAGTTAGAGATACTTTACTTGGATTAGGATTGAACTTCATCTCATCGCACCCCTCATGTATGTAAAGACTATCTATTATTTTAGGTTTACTCTATAATACTGTAGACAAACTATATTGCTAAGACCCCGAGTTACCAGCGGCCTCACACACTCAAAGGTAAACTATGCGGGCTCTCCCAAGTGACAGATTTACCCTCGTCTTATTTCGCTTTATTTTGTTCAGTTTGTAAAGAATTAATTGAAATACGCGGCCTACCAAATGAATGTATACCTTCGCTAGAATACTGTCACTACCCATCGCTCATTAGATATACCCATCTCCCGCTTCCTGGATTCACAATCAATTAACCATTTGCTATCGGATTACCAAGCCCTAATGGTCGGATGCCCCTTCAATTAGAGTACTCACACTACCCCTCAATCATTAGCAAAACACCCATTTTCGGTCAAAGTGGTAAACGAGTCCTCTTATTCAATCAGAGAGTGAGTTTCTTCAGAGTCCGCTCCCCCACTCTCGCTCCTAGCCATAACTGACCCAGTTAAGACTAGCCTATAACTCCAGGCGTAAACCGCCGGAATTAGGAATAAACACAGAATAAGATTACCAATATTATAGACAGAGAGCTCAGAAATAATAAAATAGAATTTACATACACTTGGGGATAGAATCGATTACATTCAATCCTACTGGAGAGTTAAATACTTGAGGTAGTCATACACACCACCGAAGATGCTGTCACCATCTTCAATCCTTATGAAGCACTCCTCCTCTCCTACTCTAAACTTAGTTACAGTACATAATCACTAGACGAGATTACAATACTATTCTCCACACTGTCTAACCCTCTTGGACTGATGCAAGAGGTTCCTATTTATAGATTAGGAAAAACAAAGCAAATTTGGGAAGAGATCCTCTTAAAAACAGCAACAGGGAAGCAATCTGCGTGTTCTGCGCTTCAAGTTGCGCTACAGCGCAGGCTGTAGCGCAGATTCCAGAAAGTTGCGCTTCACCTACGCTATAGCGCAGGGTGAAGCGCAGCTAGCGTCCTGCAGCTTCAACTTTCCTCTTTTAATTGTTGATCTCTCCCTGAGACTGGTTTTCGCGCGTTTGTCCTTCCTTGTTTCCCTTTATTTTCTGATATATTTGTATTTATTGTGCAATCCTTATTTATTTGGGAAGCTTGTGTGCAATATCTTTGATTGATTGACTCTGATCTCCTCATTAATGATTCAAAACTGCTTCAAATCTTTAATTAATTATCCTCAATCAATCTCCAATCTTGCATAAATCCTCCTCATTTATTGCCATTTAATTTCTGAATTAAATCTTTGCAATAATCCTGCAAAAATTAGCAAAAAAATCCATTAAAATAGCATCAAATTCAAAACTAGGATTAATAAATACAAATTATTAAATATTAAATAAACAGGGATAAAAATGAGGTAAAATTATCATTTTGTCCTTGATAAGTGAAATAAAATATATATTCATTTATCAACTATTTTTCACTTATCAGGGACATGCATTAAAGTTACTGCCCAGGCGGGTACTAGTTTTTTTTGTTTAAACGCGGGTATGAGGACGAGCACTATGGTACACTACCCATAGGGTACCCACATTGCCATCCCTACCTAGAACCCTAAGCTAGAATAAAAAAATCCCCATTCAATTGCATAAGCTTCTTTATCAATGCATGTGAGGGACGAAAATGAAATTTATTTTGTAATGCGAGGGACGAAAATGAATATTATTTTATGATGTGAGGGACGCAAATGAAGAGTTTTTTCTAGCAGTTTTAAAATCTATGCCACGTAGATCTCCATATCAGCATGCCACGTTGCAGTTAACGTGCCAACTAAGCATCTCCGTTATGGTTAAGTCACAGAAGCTAACAGAGGGACTAACTTGAAAGACGGAGCACACTTTCAGGGATTATTTTTGAGATTTCCTTCTTTGGAGGACTAACTTGAAATCGACCCCATCTTTCATGGACCAATTTTTAGTCTTGAAAAGATAAAAGGACAAGTAATTTGAGAAAAATGTAACCCTTCCCGTCCTAATTATAATACTACCTCCGTTCCTATTTAACTGTCCACTTTCAAAGAAAAAATTTGTTCCTATTTAACTGTCCATTTACAAACCCAATGCACCAATAATTACACTTTTCTCCATTTTACCCTTATGTTAATAAATGACCCACTATTGAAAAGTAATGAGAGCCAACGGTACTAAGAGAGATAAAAGGGTAAAATAGAAAGTTTAAAATTTATTTCCATGAAAACAAGAGTGATGATTGCATTCCTTAATATGTATGTTTTTAGTCAAAGTGAACAGTTAAATAGGAACGGAGGTAGTAACATTTTAACTACTTCACACGGATTAAGGGTGTTGGTTAATTTAGTCAGTTACAATAAATTTGTCATGAATGTATACAATGTTTCCTTAACTACCTTTGAATTTATTGAAACTCATTATCTTTCTATTTAATTAATCCATTGTCATACTCTCTACTAATTAATCACTCACCTATCTTCAGTAATAAGATATTTTTGTAAAAAAAAAATTAAGGCATCGGACAATTTTAAAAAGATAATTTTATAAAAAGACCAAGATTCACCCTAAAAATTGTTCTAATAATTAAGATCGAAGGAAGTGATTAATAAATGAACTATTATTTTTAGGCGGAGGGAAGTATATTTTTCATACTTTATTGATTTTTTTTTGAATTTTTATCTCTTTTACAAAAATCTAAATAAAAATTCTACCCCATATATTGCGTGAATTAAAATAATGATTACATTTTATCGTTTTACATATCTTTTTAATATAAAACCTCAATTATTTATAATTTCAAATTTATTTGTTTCAAGTTTTTATATTAAAATTTATTATTTTCAAATATTAATTATATTTACTTGTTTATTTTTGAATTAATATTACAGTTCTTTATAATTTCAAATATTTATAATTTATATTTTTAAATTCTTCTTGAATTTTAAAATATTCATATAACAGAAGAAATATTTTTCAGTGAAATATTTTAAATTTAGTACGATCTTTTCATGGACCTTGGTTGTAGAATTAATTTTCATTAAATAGCTTGACGAATCGTTGACTTTGATGTTGTAATCAGGAAACCATGAAACTGCCCTATTGTAACTTGTAAGTCGAAACTGAAAACACGGCATTCATTGTAAAATTCCAGGCTGGATACTAAAAAACTACTAGTAGTATTAAATATTTTATTTATGTCATTCTTATCCATTCTTATTCTTTTCTTTCTATTTTTTTTCCCAATAAAAAAGCATAGAACTCAAAAGGTCTGCCACCGATAATGGATATTGGGCCACTTTCCATTTAAGATGAACGAAAAATTTGCCACGACACAATATGCTTTTTTTACGGGTACGTATTTTTACGGGTAGTTATATGTAGTAAAATAGTATTAAATATTTATTAATTATTGATTTTAAAAATACATATTTGTTAAATTGTTCTAGTCATTTTTAATGTCAATTATTTTATTAGTTGGTTAAATTGTTCTACAATTTTTATGCCTTTAATTAATTTTAAAATATTTTGTAAATTAAAGTTTTTAACAAGACTTTTATATATATAATATATATATATATATATATATATTCTAAATTTATAAAATAAGTTTTTTATTTAGTTAAGTTTTTAATGACATTTTTTTCGTTGTATCAAATATAAACAATTTAATATAAAAATATTAAATACTTTTTTATCAACATTAATTAAAAAGGCAGTAACATATTATTTTAATTTATTAAATAATATATATGCTTCTCAATTTAAAATACTCCCTCCGGTCCTATTTATAAGAACTTTTTTAGGGTGGGTCTTGGTCCTTTTTATAAGAACTTTTTCAGATTGTCTCATGCATTAATTATGTTTTGATAAAATACCCCATTAGTGAAGGTAGGTGCGTAATTAATTAGTAGAGAGAGTATGACACAATTGAGTAGTTAATTAGAAAGAGAAAGATAATGAGTCTTCATAAATTCAAGGGTAGTTTAGGAAATATCATACACATTCATGACAAATTTATTGCAATCAACTAAATTAACCAACTTCCTTAATCCGTGTGATATAGTTAAAAGGTTATTATAAATATGACCGGAGGGAGTATTAATTAAAAGTTTTGAATAGTTTAAAAAAAGAGTTTTGGAAGCGTGTGAGTACGAAGTTGTTTGTTTTGTTTCATGATCCGATTCCGACCATCTTTGTTGTCGTTGGCATGGTATTTTTCTAAATTATTCTAAGTTGGAGTCCCACTCGGCACTCCTACCTTTCTTCTCTGTTGTAACCTCTCTTTCTTTCTCGCAGCAACTTTCTCTTCCCCTTCCCTTCCCTTTACTTATACTTATACTATTCTTTCCTTTCTGATGATTCTTCTTTAGATTGAAAATACGAAAAAAGTTGTCTTTCTTCTTATGAACTTGCCTTTCTGCTTTCGCTTCTCCTTCACCCACAAGATATGATGAAGGCTTTCATTTCTGTAACTGTAAGCTCTGACTCTATCTATCTACTTCATTTTCTTTTGCTTTCTGTTTATTCATGGAATACAAAAACTGGAATCCCTCAGTACATTGTTTGTTTGACTACCGTTACTACTTTACCTTTTCATGTATTCCTTGTGTTGTCTGCTCAAAACCTGTTAATGTATCTGTTTATTGTTTTTTCTTTCAATTTTCCGATGAATCGATGGGCATTTTTGGCTGCTTAAACCATTAAATTGCATGTGGATGTTGTCTCATTTATAAAAAAGTTGCTACTTTTTGATTACCAGAGAAATCACTTTCCCACTAGTCATTCTCATTCCTGAATATACCTTGTTCCAATCGAGTTTCCTCTACATAGTCGAGATCGTTTTAAGGCAGTTAGTTGAAGATGTTTACCCAGTTACAGACACTATTTTGATGCCCAATTGCTTACCTTTGCTGATTTCTCTGATTGCTATGTTATAAATTGAGTACATATTAAGGAATTATCAGATAATAAATTTTCTAACAAGTCATTTTTAGTTTACTGAACTGTAATAGTTTCTCAAGTTGTTAACCAGTGTCTTTGTCAGGGTGTCTTGCCTGACCCGAAGAATAGGTTGTTCCTTTGGAGTTTCCTCATTGTGGTTTCTTTGATTTGTGGTGCTTATTTTGCTGGTAATGCATTCTTTGCAAAGGAATACAAACAAGTAAGTATTTCCATCCCCAAGTTTTAATTTTAAATTGCTAGATTGAAAGTGATGAAATTTATGAGGAATTTTGTTACGGTGTTGTTACTTTGATAGTTACTTCTTTACTAGAAAAAATGTAATAGCAATACTTGTATTGTAGTACATATGACTCTGGGAAAAGTATACTGAGTACTGACTACTGTATACGTGCCTGATATTTTCTAGTTAATTCAGAAAATGTTACTCCCTTTCACACTTTACAACAATCTCCTCTATAAACATTGCTTCAGACCTTTATTTTTGGTAAAATAATAGAAAACGTAATGCTGGTTGGTATCTATTCATTCAAGAACCAACAAGACGTATCTCTTGACCTGTATTGCTGCTTGCAATTGATTATAAGAATTTAGAAGATTCAGAAACTTGAACAGTCTAGCATAGATTTTATTCTTGTCAGAAGAAAAGATCAATTGACTGCGCAGATTTTTATTTTTTTCAATTTGTTGTATAATTCTAAACAATTACCTGACAGAAATTATGTTGGTTTGGGGTTCAAGGTCAAGAATTGGAATTACACAATTTCCCTTCCCCTCCTACATAATTTTGATTGCTGTTAGTTGCATATCTTTTTGTGCGAACAAATGGCGTAGTGTTTTTTTTGGGCTTTCATAGTTTTTACCTTAATTTTGATTTTTAATTAATATTGTATTTTTTTCTGTAATAGTTTATGAAATAGTTAATTTGAAATTTGATCTTGATTACTTCAAAATACCTTTGGGCATTATATGTGCAGAGATTGGCACGATGGGGACTAATTCATTCAATGCCAAATACAAAATCCAATGCATGCAAGGTTTGTTACGTTGGGGGGAAAGAAATCCATTTCACATGACTTGTAAGTTGTAACTACTTGGAATTACCTCTAATTCTCTTCCGGTTTGTAGAGACAATGCTGGCCTTCTGGAAGTGAGTCATTGCCTGAAGGAATTGTTGCTAGAACATCTAACTTGGAAATGCGGGCCCTTATGGACTCTGGTATTGATAATGTATGTTACGTGCTAATCATGCATTTATTGTATAGAATTTCACTTAATGCTCTAATGTTGTTAGTCAATCGTATAATCCAATGTTCCAGTCCACCTATGAAGTATTTGTTTCTACTTGAAGTTAGTTCATTGGAGCTTAATGTTGAATGAATGAACTGATATGTAGAGATAGTATTTCAACTTTATATAAACATATGCTGTATATGTCAGCACTATAAGATTTGGTATGTGAACAGGTCAAAATTTGATTATTAAATAACTTCATTAGTTATTTTCGGATCTTGATTTTTTTGTTTTAAATTTAACCTTAGTTTACATTGAGTAAAGAATAGCAAAAGTTAGAAGTTCATATGTGTTCATGTCCACTTACTTGTTGGCTCTTGTTTATCTTCTAGAATATGTTACTTTCAACAGTGAACTTTGTACTTCTTTATTTTCTTTTCTTTTCAATGTATGTTCCTGTTCTGGGAGAGTGGGAGTGTCCACAATGATGACCTCACTGAAAGGAATGCTGACTAGTACAATGTGAACATTATATTTGTTTTGTAAATTGGATGCTATAAATTGGCAGATTATGCAGATCAGACTGGAGGGCAACAATAACCTGCTACACAAATTAGAATATTTTGTTACTTGTTAGTGTTCTGCTTCTAAACGTATAATCTTACTCTTAGAAAATTTTCTTGTCAATAAGAGCTTAAGTAGCACCATGAAATGAAAGTATCTTAGTACTTTGTAGGTTGATGACATCTACTTTATTAAATTTCTTCCTGTTCTCACTTTTTTCAATCGTTTTTGCTTCAGAGAATTTCAAAGCGCCCATTGAATTTGTTGGCTATTGCAGTAGGAGTTAAGCAGAAAGAAATTGTCAATAAAATTGTAGAAAAGGTGATTGTTGCTTCACTTATATAATTTGACTATGAACAAAACTCATATCATATATGCTGACTCATATTGCTGGGCGCAGTTCCCGTCAAGTGATTTTGTTGTGATGCTTTTTCATTATGATGGTTTTATGGATGGATGGAAGAATTTAGCTTGGAGTAATCATGCCATACATGTGTCTGCTATCAATCAAACAAAATGGTATAATCAGCTCATGTGAATTTTCTTTCCTGGTTGTAATAACCTACTCTGAAGATTAAATTCATGTGTAGCTATTAAACAAAATAATGCTATATGATGGCATAGGTGGTTTGCAAAACGGTTTTGCATCCAGACATAGTTGCTGACTACAATTATATATTTCTCTGGGACGAGGACCTTCTTGTTGATAATTTTGACCCCAAAAGGTAAGCCGTAAGCCCCTTGGGCATGTCTTGTAAAATTAAAATTTTCTTTTTCTAGATATACGCTTATAACAGACAATTCATAATCTTGTTCACTTGAATTGCCGACATATAACCCATGAACCAATGTTGGTATCTTTTGGTTAAGAATTGCATGTGTCACCATTGGTGAAGAAATTGAGTTTCTTTGCTAGCTCATTAGTTTACAGTGTGGTGTTGAGATTCTGCATATAAGTCCTATGGAATGTCCTTTTCTGTTTGGTAACTTTTTGGCTAACATGGCAATTTTCCCTTGAAATCAGTTGTGGCAAGGAGAGTAGGATGATACTGAATTTAGGGTTATTACTTGATTACTTGAATATATTAGATAAGAAGTGGTTAGTTTTTTCAAATGGTGATTATTTTAGCCTCATGTATTGTTGACTTGTAGATTATCTGGTGTAGGTATTTATCTATTGTTAAAGAAGAGGGACTTGAGATATCACAGCCTGCACTGGATCCTGGTAAATCAGAAATACATCATCCGCTGACAGTTCGTAAAGCAGGATCAATAGTACACAGGTTGACCTTATTTCCCCCTACCTCTTGCAACAGTGTTCCATTGGTAGATCTATATTCTATACCCTTATTATGATATAATAATCAACAGTCAACATGATCTCTATTAATGAACTATATTATTACATAATTCATTGTCATTTTGCGGGTTATATTTCAAAATATCTGTGCATACTCACACAGGCACACAGCATCTTTGTAAGGGGTGCATTTGATTTGCTAAAATATGAAGGACAGGATAGCAAAGAGATAATTGTTCCATGTTTGATTTAGAAAATGACCATAGAAAAGTACAAAACAAAAGTCTTAAATTTTGTTGCTCAATAAACCATGAGACAACTTTTTGTTTCTCACACAACATCATTCAAAAGTAAAGTACCCAACTTGTTCTTACTTTTCTTGATAGCTCATTTTCTCGAGTCCCCCTCTCTTCTTCAACTCTCATCCTCCATCCTTTTTCCCCTTCTCTCCCTCAAAACTGTGTGTTGTGCATTGATCTTAAAATAGCAGACAGAATAAAAAGTTGTACTGTGACTTAGTTATTTGTATTGTACTATTTTGTTTGTGCTGTACCTCAGTGTGCATCAAAAGCACCCAGGTTTGCAAGTGTTAAAAACTTGCTGCACAAAAATTTACCCTTACTATTTTATTTTGTCAATGTATATGTACCAAAATTTTCTATATTTAGTTGAGTGCACACCTGCAATGAAATTTTCTATCATACATTCAAATAAGTCACAGCTTCCTTAAATAATTTATCTCCTGGCTTTTGAGGTTGTATCCTTGTGCTTACATGCTGCACTAGATTTTTTAACAATTATTTATTTTTCCAAACTATTGCTAATATTGCTTTTGGTATTATGATATCTATGTACAGAAGGTATTATAAGTTAAAAGGTAGTGGAAGGTGTGATGACAATAGCACTGCTCCTCCTTGCCTAGGGTAAACAGTTGCATACTCTATCCTGTGTTATTTTCTCATAACTCTATTTTCTAATTCATTTTAATCATCTGTGATATTAAATAGATTTTGTAATTTAATATGGAAAGAACTTGTCTTGCAGTTGGGTGGAAATGATGGCACCGGTCTTTTCTAAAAAATCTTGGCAATGTGTATGGCATTTGATCCAGGTATCAATAAGAAAAACATACCAACTTGGTACTGAACCATATTGTGAAAATTATGATAAACTATTTCTGCTTGAGAAAATTATATGTCATGATCATGGTTCATGTGTGTGTGTGAAACCTTTTATGATTTTTTTATTTGGGGTTCACTCCGGTAGGGGTGTTAAAATCATGCATTTTAGAAGAAACCGTTGTCTAAGGTATATCAAATTAGTTAACAATTTTTTCTAATGTAAAATTTGTCATGCGCTTATGCTTGGTTTGTGACTGTTAAGGTTCTAATTTCTTTTACAACATCTTATTTTAGGCTCATCTTCTGTGATGATCTGAACTGAACCTGAGATTTGAATTCATAATTTGAAGTTTGATATTGCCTTGAGCTTATTGATAGGAAAATGATTACACTTACAGAGGAGAATGTGCATATTTTTCATATATTACCAGTATGTTCAACCATAGAGTGGGGTGCAATTTCATTTTTGTACATCATTAGTGAGCTACGGCTATTTTGTTTAGGGTGCGTTTATCTAGGATTATTTTTTTAAAAAATTACTTCTCACATATTTTGATTTGTTATGATAACATTTTGACAAATTAGAATATATATAAAAAATTTCAGCTTGTTTTAGAAGTTATAATGTAACTTTTCAAAATATTCTTCTGTGACTGATAAATGAGAGAGAAAGTAAAAGTTACTTTTTATAATTGTAACCAAATGCAAACCAGTTTCTGCTTTACATAAAAGTTCTAATTTGTAAAAAGTATTTTTTTTACATAACCTTCAAATCTTTTTTTTAAAGCTTGAATAAACGAACATGTTCAATCTTTCAATTCTACATGGTTTCTTCATCAATAGTCATGTATTGTTTATCTAATCATCTTTCTGTCTACAACAGAATGACTTAATCCATGCCTGGGGCCTGGATAGGCAGCTTGGTTATTGTGCACAGGTAACTTGATTGCACCACAAAAGCATATTCGTTTCATACTAAACCCTTCCAGTGTAGTTGTTATTCATCTCTCAACAATATTTCAGGGCAATCGAATGAGAAATGTTGGTGTGGTGGATTCTGAATACATAGTTCATTTGGGCCTGCCTACTCTTGGGGGCTCTAATGGCAATGAGGCAAGTAACCACTTCTTTTAGTTCAAGTTGACAACATATCAACTTTAAGTGTTTGAATTAAATCTCATTTGTGTGCTCATGGAGGTAAGTTTAATTGTGCTTTAACTGACAATCTAAATTATTAATAAGGGTTTGTCCTTTGGGTTGCAGGTGCCCTCAGATTCCCATAGAGGTAGTGCCAGAGCTAAAGTAAGTATATTTATGAGAGGATAATGTAGATTTATGCACCTTTAGCTCCAATTGCAGCCCTTATTTAACAAAGCAATCTACTACGTACAGGTTAGGATGCAGTCATTCATTGAAATGCAGGTTTTTGGGAGAAGATGGAAAGAAGCAGCAAAGATGGACAAATGTTGGATTGATCCATATGAACAAGAGGCAAACCAGACTAGTCATTAGTCTAATTTTGTGAGATTTTAGCTGATCAAAATCCAAGTCCAGTGTCCATGTTCATAGTCAGCGTTTCAAATTGATACAAGTCACATTGCATCAGATTTTGATGAATATGACGTATTGATTTCCAGTCTTATTTAGAGCTTTTGATTTGATATCTCTGGTGTCGTGGGATCTCAAAAGAGTTTACAGGAACATTACCCGTTTGCCATTTTTGAAGGACTAATTTTACCTTCGTTTTGTGACTAAGCCATTCATTGTCTTAAATATTGGTGTACAGAGTGGTACAGAGGTGTTCATATGACAACAGAAAAATGTGAGAGATTTTTTCCCCTGAGAAGGTCAATGTAAATAGGTTACATGGCTGAACAGTCTGAACAATTTTATTCTTCGGATGATTAAAATTTTCTCGGTTTCAGTTAGCTGTACTTCTTAATGTTGGTATGTCTTGCTACTTTCAGGCACAAGTTTTCAATTGAACTTGTGTTTTCCTGAATGTAGGTTATTGTGCCTCATGAATCATGGCTTCATCACAAGATAAAAATGTGCATGGTAGGTAGTGGAATATTGCTTTCAGTCTTTACAATAAAATGTTTGCTAATCGTAGTACTAAGTTAACTCCACATCCTTCTCATATATTCAATAATATTTGTGGGAAAAGTCACTCAAGTCAAGTGTGTATGTTGAGCAAATGAGTTGTTAAATAAATGGAATTAGTGCATTGCGCATTTTTCACTAGTACTATTGGTGAGGCATGGTTAAAATCATTTATCAAGAAAAGGTAGGTAGTAGAATAGCAGCTAACATTTGAGAAGAAGATGGATAAATATGTTTATGATTTTCTCATTCTTCGTTGCTCCCTTGTATCTCTCTTTTCCTTATCTTTGTTCTTTTTATTTATCAAGTTTTCATTCTTTTTCCTTACACGGACAATTAGCACCCCATAAATTCAAGGTAGTTCTTTTTTTACTTCACAAAAGGGCATGTTGGATCATGTATATATACGGATAGAGAACTTTGTAAATGTTTTTAATATAAAGGATAACTTAACCATTAAAAATAGAAGTAGATTGAGAACAACTATAAAAATATATTAAGAATAACCTAAAACTAAATAGTTTTGTTAAAAACTTAGTTTTCAAAGAAATATATCATTAGGCTTTGCGGGGCCCAAACACATTATATTTTTGTGGCCCAAGTCTGATTTGTTATCTGTCATAGGCTATATTTTTAGGTCTGACCTGACCCGTTTCAAAGCCGAGTTTGATCTATTAGCCTGTTTAAAAGTATATTTTATATTATGATCTTTAAATAGACCAATAAATCTATCTCTAAATATGTCAATGTAAATATGTCACTAATATATACGTTTAAATAGAACAATTAGTCTATCTCTAAATAAGGCAACAAGAAAAATTAAAAAATATATATTATTATACTATTTATTATATATAATATATTTATATATTTATTAAAATAATATTGTTTATAAATATGTTAGTCTGTTAAGCCTAATAAGCTTTTAAAAAATCCTAAGCCCATTTAATTAAAAAGACCTTTTCAAAAGCTTAGATCTGACCCTTTTACTAAATGAGCCAAGTTAAACTAGGCCTTAAGTATGTTGGGCCGTAGGCCCTCGATGAGCGACATGACCTATTTGCACCCCCACTCCTGGGACAAAAGTTTTGGATATTATTATTGGCAATTGTTATTCCCTACTATATATATAACTGCGTTAAATATCATATATCTTATATTACTGTTAATATTATTATTATCATTACATTTTAATGGAGAGTTTTTATTGGGGTCTTAAAATTAAGAAACAACCAACACACTATTAAAGCATAATGGCATGGCAATAAAGTTCTTATTTTTAAGTACTCATATGATTAAATAAAAAATTCTTCTATACGAGTACTTATAAAAAAATGGGAAAAAAATAATATATGTGAGGTAAACTGTGGAGAAGTTGGTAGAATTGAAGTGAAGAGTTGTTTAAACCATAAAAAAACTAAAAAAAAAATATTTATGTGTGAAATCCATAGAATAATTATTAAAACAAAGCTTAAACAACTGTTATAAGTTACAAGTTGTTTTGTTAGAGATGATGATGTTGTCAATTTTTAATTTTTGATTTTAAATTTTATTATATTAAAAAGAAAACACGTTGAAATAAAAATTGTTGTAAATTGGTCATCCTGAGTTTAGTTTCTGATTTTTATAAAATTGGGGCCTTTAATTAATGTAAAGGAGTAAGGATTTTTGTTAGAGAA
Source organism: Sesbania bispinosa (assembly GCA_026901365.1). NCBI lineage: Eukaryota > Viridiplantae > Streptophyta > Magnoliopsida > Fabales > Fabaceae > Sesbania > Sesbania bispinosa. Next base: position 1,449,663 of record QLOH01000124.1, read on the forward strand.
GTGTTGAAGTAGTAAATAAATAAATTGCAGGTGCTGTGCCAGTCCTTCCCAATCCTAGGGTTTTAGATTAAGGGCTTAGTATAGCAATTCGCATCGGAGTGAGAGTCAAGAGCGAAGAGAATTGAGTTTCTTCATCTCATCACTACAACCAAAATATGTCACTTTGCCGTCTACTCCTCCGCTCCCTTCGCCGTTCCTCCACCGTTCAACTCCAACCCATCTCCGTCACCGTCCGTTCCTTTGCCTTTTCCTCCGCCGAAGAAGCCGCGGCGGAGCGCCGCCGTAGGAAGCGGCGTCTGCGCATCGAGCCTCCCCTAAACGCGATTCGTCCTCCGCCTCAGCAGGCTCCATCGCGTGACCCGAATGCTCCTCGCCTTCCGGACTCCACTTCGGCGCTGGTGGGACCTCGCCTCAGCCTCCACAACCGCGTCCAATCCCTGATCCGTGCCGGCGACCTCGATGCCGCCTCCGCCATCGCCCGCCACTCCGTCTTCTCTGTGACTCGGCCCACCGTCTTCACCTGCAACGCCATCATCGCTGCCATGTACCGCGCCAAGAGGTACAACGAGGCTATTGCTCTCTTTCACTTCTTCTTCAACCAATCCAACCTTGTTCCCAATATTGTTTCTTACAACAATGTCATCAATACCCATTGCGATGAGGGTCGTGTTGATGTGGCTCTTGAGGTTTATCGCCATATCATTGCTAATGCCCCCTTCAGTCCATCCCCTGTTACCTATCGCCATCTCACCAAAGGTTTGATAAGCGCCGGTCGCATTGATGAAGCTGTTGACCTCTTGCGTGAGATGTTGAATAAAGGCCATGGTGCTGATTCCTTGGTTTATAACAATCTCATTTCCGGTTTTCTTGAACTGGGCAATTTGGAGAAGGCTAATGAGCTCTTTGATGAGCTTAAGGAGCGTTGTTTGGTGTATGATGGAGTTGTCAATGCTACTTACATGGAATGGTTTTTTAATAAGGGCAGAGATAAGGAGGCCGTGGACTCCTACAAGTCCTTGATGGACCGCCAGTTTAGGATGACCCCTGCAACTTGCAATGTCTTATTGGAGGTCTTGCTCAAGCATGGAAAAAAGACACAGGCTTGGACTTTATTTGATCAGATGTTAGATAATCACACCCCGCCAAATTTTCAAGCTGTAAACTCTGATACATTCAATATCATGGTCAATGAGTGCTTTGAGCTAGGCAAGTTTGATGAAGCGCTTGCAACTTTTAAGAAGGCCGGAACAAAGCCAAATTCTAAGCCTTTTGCAATGGATGTTGCGGGCTACAATAATATCATCGCAAGGTTTTGTGAGAATGGGATGCTGTCTGAAGCAGAGACACTATTTGAAGAACTATGCTCAAAATCTTTGAGCCCTGATGTGCCTACTCATAGGACTTTGATTGATGCCTACTTGAAAATGGAGAGGATTGATGATGCTTTGAGGGTGTTCAACAGAATGGTGGATGCTGGTCTGAGGGTGGTTGCTAGCTTTGGTAACAGGGTGTTTGATGAATTGATTAAGAATGGTAAAGCTATTGATTGTGCACAGATTTTGAGTAAAATGGGAGAAAAAGATCCCAAACCAGACCCCACTTGCTATGAGGTTGTCATCAAGGGACTATGTGCTGAAGGTTTGTTGGATAAAAGCCGAGAATTGCTGGACGAGGTTATGAGGTATGGTGTGGGGGTCACTTCTGCCTTGCGAGAATTTGTGATTGAGGTTTTTAAGAAAGCTGGGAGGGGTGAGGAGATTGAGAGAGTGCTAGATATGAACAGACTTGGATACAGTCCCCGTCCATCAGCACCAAGACCCACATACCGTCCACCACCTGTTAAGCCCCCTTCTCAAATGACTGGAGCACACAACCCTCCTTCTGGACCTCCACAACAAATGGCAGCACAGCAGCGCCCACCGTGGTCTTCTGCTCAAATGGCTGGAGTACATAACCCACCTTCTGGGTTTATGGCTCAAATGACAGCACAGCAGCACCCACCACTGCCTTCTGCTCAAATGGCAGGAGTAAATAACCCCCACCCACCTTCTAGGTTTCCACCTCAAGTATCAGGGCAGCAGCACCCACCACTGCCTTCTCAAATGACAGGAATGCATCAACCTTCATGGGGAGCATCTCCTCCAATGACTGGGCCTCACATGCCAGCAGCTGGACATTCACCTTACCCATCAGGCCAGCCTTACCATCCTCCATCTGAACTTCCTCCTCATATGACAAGGGTGGCCCCTCAAATGGCAGCAAATCATCATGCACCATCTAGACCTTCACCTCAAATGGCAAGACATCAACCTTATGAAACACCATATGGGTCCCAACAAATGGCAGAACAACATTATCCACCATCAGGATTGACTTCTTCAGTGGCAGGACAACATCAACCACTGTCAGGACCAACTCCTCCCATGTCAGGATCACCTCATCCATCACATGGAGCATCAGCCAAAATGTCAATGCCGTATGATATAGCACGAGGACCATCATCTCAGATGACAGGACCATATCACCCATCATCAGGGACCCCTCATCATTTTGAGGAATCCCATCAGCATCAATCAGAAGTCCCTGAACAGGTAGCAGCATGAGTATTGGAGTTCAAATTAATTCTTAGTGCTGCTGGTTCTCTTTTGAATTAAGAGAAGAGTTGCCCTATCATTTTATATCAAGTGTGGAATGATGCTGATTTCTGGTGTTCAGAATCACTAGATATTTCTGAGTTACAGATGACTATACGAAAATCTATTTTGACTTAATTAGTCCATAACATGCAATGCATGTCTTGTATGAGGTCATTTTAATTTATTCTTGTAATTCAACTTCAACCTATAATATCCAGCATAGATATTGTTATTTTTTTTACTGGCACTGATTTTCTTCTTCATTTTACCTGAAAAGAATGTTAAGCATTTTGTTAAGAACCTGAGATGATGTACTAGATATCACTTATAGGTTGTGTTTGGGTAAAGGATTTGAAGGAGGTAATGTACTTGTTTTAGAAATTTTGAATTTCTTGATGATAATAAAACATCTTGTTTGGATATTTAGATGCAAGAATTTTAAAAAGACCAGCATTTTAATTGGTTATTTTTCCCAAGAATTTGAAAACCACTCCAACAAGGTGATATTTAGATCCTGTGAATTCTCTTTGTTCTCTCCTGACCTCGCTCTTGTTACTTCTATAGAAACAATGACAATTTTCTTTGTAAGCTCATCAACCATGCAGTTGATGCAACCTTCTTCACCATTTTTCATGTTTCATAAATAAAAACCTTGTTTGGCCTTTTTTTGTGTGTATATTTTGGCTTTAGATTTACTCTTTTGCTTGATCTGTTTCTGTTTTACAATGAATTTACTAATTCTCTTATATTGTGTTTGGATGAGGAAATTTAACTGAGTAATGTATTTTAAGTGAGGATTTAAAATGAATTTCCTTAAAAATAATATCATCTCTAGAAGGGGAAGTTGATTTCAGTTCTGGACAAAGTAGAACAATTCTGAGTAACGTTATACACAGTAGACTCATGGGTGTTCCATATTAAATATAAGAAAAGTTGTAGTTTTTCACTTTTCAGAAGGATAAAGGAGCTACCCGAGAGTATGCAATTCTAAGGGCTCTTCCATTAGATGAGAAGAAAGATTTTCTCTTGGCTTTCATGTCTTGAGGCCAAGTTAGAGGTAACTTTAGTTATATATTTTCTGCAGATAATTTCTTTGTTAAATCTGAAAATATCTGAATTCTGTGTTAATTTGCAAGTCATGTTGTAATTGTGGTGTCTAGTAGCATAATTCTGTTTGGACTGATCAACCTTAGATTCTAGTTCTATACTGGTTTTATATTGCTAGTCTAGTAGCATAATATCTGTTTTTAGCATAATTAGAATTGGAGAACAAACCTATTACACATCTGCTGTCTTCTTGTGCTACTTTCGGCTAGTTAGATTTATATCTGTTTTTAGCTTGGTAAGGCAGGTGGAGAGGGATAAGGCAGTGAGAACTTCCATTGTGAACTATATATAATAATTTGGTACTCTCGTAAATGATAAAAGATTGATAATTGTGGTGTCTGAGTTGCTGTATTCACTAGGCAAATGAGTGAACCACTGTTAATAGCTAAATTAGTTTCTGGATCTTTTGCTTTAGGTTTGGTAACCATATCAAAGTAGTGGGCTAGCATTCTTTATCTATTTAATATATATGGTGCTGATTGCTTTGCTTCCCCCATCTTCCTATCTATTTTCCTTGGGGGACTTGTTGCTTGGGAACTCTTGTGAGTTTGATCCTCTCTATCTGTTTCTTAAGCACTTTGTAGTTGATGAATGCCTCTTTCCATTATGGTATTAGTTGAGCTTCAAGTTCCTTTGAGAATTTCACCATTTTTGATTTGGTTTAAGATATATGGTGAAGGAAGAAATGAAGGAGGTAGAAGATAGAAGGAGGAGGAGAAGTTATATAAAGCAGTGGGGGGTGCGAGCGAGCCAGCGAGGTTGAGATTATGATGGAGGGATTTTATGAGAGAAGGAGCCGCGTGGACAACATTAAGAAGATGTATTGCTTTTCAACTATATATTCTTTTAATTACTGTCCCCCTTTCACAAGGATATTGCAATATTAATATACAAATGAAATTATTAATTAATTAACATCCAACATATTGTTGGTTGAAAATGAGAGTTGTGGTATTTTATTCACTGATTTGCATTTTATATATTCTTCATTAAGAGAGAATGAAATTGCGTAGCTTTTTGTTTGTTCATTAGCTTGTTGGTTTGTGTTCTTTAATGGGACTTACAATTTACCCCACTTCATATTATTTTATTATTTATGTCAAATTCAATTTTTTTAAAAAAATAATGAGAACTAGTTCTCCACGTGGACAGACAAAAGACAACCTTCCCTTCGATGCGCCGCTTAAGTTTCTCATTTTTCTTGCGTCAGTCAGTGTAACAACGCGTTATTTATGGAGATGGCCTGAGAGTAACAAGTTAAAAATAAACTTCTAACGAGTATACTATGCATTGTTTTTTCACGCAATGTTTTAAAAATCGAACCGATAATTGAACCGGTGAAGACACTGGTTTACGGTTTAATGGTTGAACCGGTATTAATTAAATATACATTTTAAATATTATATAATATTTTAATTAATAAAATAACATAAAATTATAAGAAATTAAGCTATATGAAACTATAAATTTATTTAAATAATCTTGTCATAAAGTTGATAAAACAAAAAAATAAAAATAATTGGTGAAATAGTAAATATCTATGAGTAATTCTTAAATGAGTCAGGATCCGTTGACACCAGATGTCAAACTTCAAGACTTACACCTCTTGATAACTTTTTATAGAATATGAATTTGACCAATCTAACCGTTGAATCATATTATATTGCCTTTATGATTATGTATATCAAATTTCAGATAATTTGGACATTCGTAGGTATGTTATCTAATGGTGGACTTTTACTTATATTTTAAAAACATATTATACGTTAAAATAAATTAATTTGATGAAGTATCAATTAGTTTTCGATTTTTATGAAATTTTATAAGCTTGATCTACTTTATAATAACTTTCAATTCAACGTTTGGATTGGTCAAATTCACATTCTACAAAAAGTTATCAAGAGGTGTAAGTCTTGAAGTTTGACACCTGGTGTCAACGGATCCTGACTCTTCTTAAATATATGTTTTTTATTTATCTTGAAAGTATTTTAAATTAACTAAAAATAAAAAAATTGATTTTTTTTCAAAAGACCGGTTCAATCGGTTTTGACTGGTTTTCTGACCGGTTCTGTGCAAGGCCCGTTCTATGGTTCTGTTGGACCGGACACATGGCCGATTCACCGGTTTTCCGGTCCGGTTTTCTAAACTTTGTCTTCACGTTATATTTTAATATGTATAAGATTTGCTTGTTACACAAATATTTTGAGTTAAAAAATAAGAATTAAATATGTTTTTAGTTTCTGAAATATAGTAAAAATTTAGTTTTAGTCCATATAATTGAAAGTGGATGGTTTTGGCTCTTTAAAAATTGCATGATTTTGTCACGGATTAGCTATAAATTTTTAATAAGGAGTGAAAAGGGGTATTTTCACTTTCTGAGGGATCAAATTCACCGATTTTGAATAACAGTGATTAAAAGTTGCAAAACTTAACAAATTTATTAACAGAATCACAAATGTTTTGTAATTAAATGTCATTCTTACTATTGTTCAGCCTTATATGGTGGAAATTAACTAATCTGAGAGCACGTAACTGTATACTACCAATACTGAAAGCTGAAGATTTGGGAAAAAGTTTGTATCTTCTGCCAACATAAACCACAAGCAGTTGAGACCCAGTGATAAGACAATTTCTGTATTGATAGATTCCTTCTTCGAAGGAATAAAATGCAGTTTCTGCAACAATATCCTATTCTCTAGCAGAGAACACAAAATTCTCTAACAATACCTGTACAGCTATACCAATGCAAAATGATTTAGCACTAAGCTGGTAAATTCCCTACCAAAATCTAGGGACCAAAAGAAGTTAAATATTTCATCTCTTGTACATTAGTAAAAGAAAAAAAAATCAAAAGTTCATCACTTCTGAAGAAAGGTTAAGCAAAGGCTCCAGTGCACTCTGATCAAACTTGCGAGCAAAGAGGTAACAAATGGATGTCATCTCTGAATTATATCTACAAAGGGATCCATTTTTCCTTATAGCCTGTATAAAACCCACAGTAATATTGGCTCTCCCATAGGTTGCTGGATGAGGACCCAGCATTGACCAGTCAACCCATGTCACTGTTCTGTTTGAATTATGTGAACCGTGGAACATATTCAGGAAGGTTGGAATGTAATGTTCATCTGGGTAGCAAGCAGGCTTGCAGTATTTACGGAAGAGGGTATAGTAATAGGTGTCAGAGATTATATAAACAGCCAGAGCACGGTTAAGTTCAAACCACTGAGACCCTTTCCGCCAGTGTTTAAGCTGAATATCTGGAAGCATATTGCGGCTGTAGCGGCCACGCCCATAACGGGAAGGGTCATCATATGACTCAACAAAGCTGTGGGCAGAATCAGTGAGATATCTGTAAACAGTAGGGAAGTTGTAGATTGGGATGCAACTCTCTGAAAGGAGAACAAACCGCTCATTTGAAAAGTCCAGCAGTGCATTGGCTAAAAGCCTCCTCTCAGCATCAGCCAGTGAAACTGTTCCCCATGAAACATCCTGAAGAAGACATGTAAAGCACAACTAATAAGAATCAAGAAGAATTTGGCTAAGTTTTATTTTAAAAAAAAGAAAAGAAAAGAAATACTAGATTGCTTATAAAACACGAGGGAGGGAGGGAGGGAATACTCTCTGTTTTCATAAATGACTAAACCACTGGTGAGAAAGAAATAAAAATAAGCATATAAGGAGGTTTAGATTTCTTTAAATTTAATTAGCACTAGTCCTTGACAAATAACATCAACCTGTAGTTTATCATTTAAGAGACTGAAATCAGAGAAATAGGTAACAATGACGCATGTTATGACTTATGAGTGTCTACTCCATCCATATCATTAAACATATGCACATAACATCAATCTAGAAAACAAAACAGCAACATGGTTAGACTAGCAACTCTGTTTATACTTTTTAAATAATGAATGTGATTATAAATTTTACGGGAATAATCACACTGCCATTTGACATGTTTTAAGAAAATTCGAACCCTTTGTAGTTCCCCTCCACAAGTTGAATTTGAAGCCACAACTCCATTTTTTGGATAAAATTCCATGAGTTAACCTTACTATTCTTCTTCTTTGCTGCAGAAAATTATTATTGCAACCTATGTACCTTGTCCCCTGAAGCTGTTACTTCTCTCAACACTGCCATTTACTCAGAACTCAGTTCACACTTATCTAATTACACAAGTATAACTTATTCTGGAAGTGTCAAAAGACCTTGCTAAGCATGCACATAAACAGTAGGCTTCTACGATCCAAATTATGTTCCTTAGTTTTATTAGAGGTTGTTACTGCTAACTATCCACACCGGGACAACATAGCTGCCAGGCATTAAGCATGTAAGAGTGTAAGTGGTATTTGTGAGGGGTTTTTCCTGAATTAAGCAGGGTAAAGGAGGAATTTTATTAAGATGTTAAGGGTAAGGAGAGGATAATAAGCTATAAGCTCACATAGTCACATGCTACCTAGAAAATGCTATAAGCTAGTGAAATAAACTCCTTTATCAAATACCTCTATTTTGATAATAAAATAAATTATAAGAATGACTAATCAAACACAGAGGCATAAGCTGCTAACATAGAACTTGTAAGATTAGGAGGCAAGCCAAAAGATCAATAATCATCCACTTAAAGTGTACACTGTTGCAGCTATATTTCAAGTTTAGACAGAAGGCACAATTTTATAAAATTAAGTACGAATTGAAATGTCTTGAGTGCTTGAACATGAATTCCAATAGGATTGTTGACATCTCAGTAAAGTAATTAGCATCTCCTTTCATATTTTTAGTGTAGACCGTCTGCAATAATTTCTAATGACTTTGATGTGTTGAGATTTCTAGTCATTGGTGAAGACAAGGCGTTGAATTAAAATGGTAACAGTATTGCATTGTAATCGAAGAGCAAAGTTGGAAGAAGGAATTAAGTTAGATATGGTGGTACCTGACTTGGGATTTGGCGTCCGTAAAAAGGGGAAGAAGTGGAAACATTGAGAATGTAACGGGGAGGTGTATGGACATAGATGTTGAAGAGAGGGGCATGGCCGTGGAAGAATTTCTCCCAGAGTGGGAACAAGGGCAAGGGTCCCCTGGTGAGAAACATGAAAGCCACTTTGGGTATTCTCCTGTAAGGGTAGTCAAGTTTCTTGGGGACCAAGGAAGCTCTCCAGAAAAGCTCATCATCGGAGAGGGTATGGGAGAGGTTGGGGGGATGGAGAAAGGCTTGCATATTGAGAGGGGGAGGTTGTGGTTGTGGTTGTGGGAGTGGGGGTGGGGGTGTGGGTGTGGGTGTGGGTGTACAATTATGTTGGTTTGATGAAGAAGAGACATGGTTGACAACACCAGAGGTGTATTGATATTGGTAAGGTTGAGAATTGAAATGCCTATGAATGTGAGAACTGGTGGTTAAGCCAATGACGACACCAGCAGCAAATACGACCAAAAAAGTTACAATTTGGGCCAATCTAAGCAAACCTGCGTGCTTCTCTCCTCCCTCCTCCCTTCCCTCTCCTCGCATCCTCCCCATCCACCACCGCCGCGATTATTCCTCAATCTAATTCCCGAACTCAACCATCAATACCACGTGGACCAACACCAAAATTGAATTGATCACAAAATTGGATCCAAGTATACTCAATCAATAGATCCGAAGGAAGGGAATGAACGGATGAATCGATGGATCGGTAGTAGTTGATTGAAAAAAAGGAACAGGAAGAGAAGGACACACAATCACAAATGTTCTCTCTTTACTGTTTTTGGGAAGGGAAGGGACTTATCGCTCGCACACACTGGTACGTTCCCGTCGCTTTTATTCCGCCAATCACACTCACTAACCTAACCGCTAACAAAGCAACGCATAACATGTCATGTCATGTCATACACTCACTCAATCTCCACGTTAAGTTAACTATTCCTCCATATTTTAAAATTTAAACACACTTGGCACTACACTAGACTACTCCTCCTTTCACAATGACACAATACATACATACATTCTTAATAAATAAATTATCACTTATTATTTAAAATACAAATATTTAAATTAATGTCCATTTTTCTTTCTCCCCTAATTTCACTTTCTTAACTATTGCTTTTAAGTAAAATGGTGCATTGGAATAATTTATTTTTCATTATATGAATGGAGATGGACTACAGACGAACTTGAATGTCGTGGGCCTTGTGAACTTTTGTAGGCCCGCGTAACTTTTTGTTTTGGAAGAAAAGCTTGAATATATCTCGCGGCCCGTGTAATTTTTCTAGTTTATTTATCAATATGATGAGTGGGATAACTAACTAGACAGGCTTTGAGGGCTCAGAATGTGAAATGTAGTTGTAGGATTATCAATTATGATTATGGAGAGAGAGAGAGGTCATAGTCATACTAGAAACTAGAAAGGAAGAGTAGAGAAGGTTCTGAACTGATCTGAAACAAAACAACCCCTTCCCTTGTGAAGTGAATTGACTAATATCAGTATCACTAACTATGTATCAGTTTCAGTTTGAGTGAAGCAAGAACCGCGTGAAGTTTCTCTATTACTTTTTGTAAAAGGGACGACAGCTCAACAGCAACGCAACGTCGTTCAGTTCCAATCTTGCTTGCATTGCATTAACGAGCCGAGGGAAGTTAAACTTCAATCACCCATTTTTCAATATATTTTTATTAGTTAAAGAAGTTTTCCTACTAAATAGAAAGAAAGCTCACATAATTAAGTTTGATTGACATGAATTTTATCTAATACTAAAAAACATATTCAAAAGAATATATTACAAAATGTTTTTTTTTATGAAAATATTATAAAATGTATTGTTACTCATTTCCTTACAAAATATATCACTCACCTTAATAAATTCATTTAACATTAATGCATTTATTAGTGCAAAGGAACCTTGCATGTACATGTTATTTAATGAATTCAATACACTCCCTCCATGCCTATTTATAAGACCCCTTCTAGAAGGATTGAGTATCCCTTAATATAAGACTCTCTGTAGATTTCTAGATAAATTAATTATTTTTTTCATATTTACCCTTCATAAATATTCAACTCTTTTTATTTCCCCATATATATATTGATGATGTGAATAATTAATGAAGTTTTACTCACATGCTTAACAACTGAAAAGTGATTATTGGAGTCTTCCACCATGTGACAATTAGTATTAGTGACTTTTAAATATGGGTATATTTGGAATGCTATCATTTTTTTTAAAATACCAATACATTAACCAACTTTTCTTAAACTATGTGAAATGGTTGATAGGGTCTTATAATAAGGGATGAAATGAGTACTTTATAATTGTTAACATATTTAGATTTATTAAATACTAGTATATTAATATATTTAAAATTAGAGTTTGTAACATCCCAAAAATTTAGAAATCTAAAATTATAACAAAAATGATAATCATAATAAAATTAAAATACTTATAATTGTATTTCGATAATATTGGTGATGAAAAGAGAATCTTTATAATAATAACAATAACCATTAATAAAATAATATTATAATATTAATGATATAATAATGGTACGATAATATGAATACTAAAAGAGAGATATAGAATTTGATATTAGAAGATATAATAATTGTTATTAATATAACAAGATAATAATAAAATTATTAGAAGATAAATTATATTATTAATGTTTCAATTAATCTTAATTGTTATAAATGTAGTAGTTATTATATTATTAATATTAATATAATAATATCAGAACCGATTGGGATATCCTCAGGAAAGAGATATGCTTTAGCATTTTAATTTAAAGATCATATTTCAAAATAGGAATGATAACATCACAAGAAATAGAGATAAGAGAGTAATATAAAGTTTAGGATAATGTTTAAATATAAGATTCGAATTCGAATTTGAATGTAGATGGATAAGGAAAAGCTTAAGAGGGCAAAAACTAAGGTTGTTGCTTGATGTTGGTTCTAAGCCTAATGACCTTAGTGCACTAAATTGCAAATATCTAGAGTTGTAGATGTCCGATTGAGGTGATTCCACTCTCATTAGAAAGCTTATTTCCGGGGGCTTCAGTTTGATAGGTTATATGATAGGGTTTGGATGAAAACTGCACCTTCGCAAGAAGGGAAAATTGCAATCCGGTTCTCTCGCTCAAGCTGAGCTCGAGCGCAGCCTGAGCGCAGAAAAACAGAGAGCAATTCGAGGAAATTCAGCTCGAGCTGAGCTCAAGCGCTGCCTGAGCGAGAACTTGCGCTTGAGCTGCGCTCAAGCCTCGCTTGAGCGCAGGTCCGATTTCTGCACTTTAAAAGACGTTCGTGGATGGTTTCAGTCAGTTCTTTCTTCCATTTTTTCGTATTTTCAGAGAGAGAGAGAGAGGTTCTAGTGAGAGAAAGTCCCAGCAAAGGCCAAGAACGATTTCTACTCATCAAGAACGAGTCTTGCATCAATCTTTCCCCCATCAAGGCCCTCCGTTCTTCGTTCTTTCTCCGTTTTCTCGACTCACAGATGGGTGGACCCTCACTTGTTTGTTCTGGATGATTTCCATTGCATGTTCCCTATTCTTTTTCCCCTTTCCTTCTATGAATTAGTGATATATGTATAGTATGAACATAAGAATTGTGAATATACTGACTATTGTATGTATTGAATTGCTAAAATCTTAGGGTAGATGATTGGATGATTCTGTATGATGTATTATGAACCTTGAATATTTTATTATGAAATCATGGGCCTTTGGCCATCACAGTCATGAATTATGAATTAAGTTATTACAGGGCTTATAGCCATCACAGAGCCTCCGGGCTATCACAGGGTCATTGACCGTCACAGGCCTTCGGGCAATCATGTTTAAGAAAGACGAGGTGATCTCATCTAACCCTTGGCCAAGGGGAAGATGGGGGATCCTCAATTATTAAAAATAATCAAGTAATGTGTCATTCATGTTCAAATAAGACTTAATCTCAGGTTTCCCTGGACGACGGTCCTTGGATTCTCAGGCCGAGCGCTCATCACAGTCAAGTAACAGAGAAAAGACCCCGGGTGTCGGGAACAACACCTCACAGCCATGCATTGCATATTGATGATTGATTTTCTTGTGTTGAATTCTGTATCATTATCTCTTTTATGTCTCTTAAAATTATATGTATGCCATGATGGTTCTTGGTTGCTTTCCCCCACACTGCACACACTGTTACACTCACTGGGACGTTGGTCTCACCCCATTCCATGGGAACAATATTTTCAGTGGTGCAGGATTCTGATCAGAGCTATGACGAGTAGTAGATGGCATGTGAAGGCAGTAGTCTTATTGTTTATTTTTCCGTGTTGTTGTTCATGTTGTTTAGAACCACTAGTGTTATTTGTTAAAGCTACTTTAGAAATCATTATGTTAGTTTAATACTTTGTATTTGAGCCTTGATGGTAACATTATGTTATTATTTCCTTGAGTTATATATGTATTGTTGGTGCTTTAGTAATTTGTTGGGTTACTCAAGCGATGGTATTGTATGTCGATACGCAAAATGAATGAAATAATTTCACAAATTTGGAAATAGTGCTTCCAACAGGCATTATTCCTGAATTTAGAAATTAGGACGTTACATTAGTTCTTATGCACTATCAGTGTAAGAAAGTTTTACATTGATACATGAAATGTCACATTTATTAAATAATGTCACAACACATCGTTGGATGTGAATGTAAAACTATTTTTGCATTAATCGTATATAATTATTAAATTCTTAAAATTATTGAATGGCATATTATTATTAAAAAAAAGGCACATTTACGTTATATCAAATTAAATTTCATTACCACCATTCTACATTAAAAATCTAATTTTCAATTTTTTCAAATAGATAAGGAAAGAACCATGGAGTGTTTTTTTTTTTGTTTAATACCAAGTATCCTCCACGGGAGGCAATCATGTTCGAGCCGGGAACATCCACATCTTGGTGGGTAGGGGTGGAAACAGGTAAGGCCAGGCCAGGCTTTGACAGGCCTGTGCCTGGCCTGACTCCCAATTCTTAAGCTCGAACCTGACCTGTTACCTGTTACATGCCTTTTTGTAAGGCCTAGGCCTGGCCTGCGAAAAAGCCTGGCCTGGCCTGTAAGCCTGTTTAGAAGCCTGGTTTATTACAAGACCTACAAACAGGCCAACAGGCCTATAAGGCTATGCAGGCCAGCAGGCCTTTTAAGCAGTTTTTTATATAATTAATTTAATATATTATATATTATTATATTAAACAGGCCGGCCTGTTAAGGCTAATAGGCTTTTTCATAGGCCTGAAGCCTGACCTATTTAACTAAATAGGCCTTTTAACAAGCCTTGGCCTTTTTAATAAACGAGCAAGGCCAGGCCATAAACAGGCCAGGCCGTAGGCCCCTGACAGACCGGCTGGCCTTTTCCCATCCCTATTGGTGGGACTAACTCTCCCAGCGGGGATTTTTTCCATCCACAAAACTCGAACCCGAGACCTTGCTTAAGGAAAAACAAGCATGTACCACTTGAAGCAACCCCGTTGATACCGAGGAGTGTTTGAACGTTCTATTAATATATTTACAAGTGATATGCCATCATTTTACAATTTTATACTTTTAATTTTCTTAAATAAATTATATTGTTATTTATATTAAATAAGAAGTACAACTAAAATAAATAAGTAAGATTTATATGGATATTATCAAACAATAACAAATATATTAGAGAATTTGTTGTCGGCAATTTTATTACAAAATATTCCTTCCTACGTATCTCCATCAATAAATAATTTTTCAGAAATAAAAAATAGATAACATTTTTAGTGTCCATTTGGTTTACCTGGTTGAACGCTAAACCAAACAGAAACTTAATGTGTCTTGAAATTAGTGATGACTACATTTTTAATTTAACAAAATGGAGAGGTAATATATGTTACCTTAATAAAATTTAATTTTAATGCACTGATGGAAAGGAATTTTATTTATTCACGTCATTTAATGAATTTAATATATTTAATATTTGTTAACATATTTAAATTTATTGAATAATATATTAACATATATAAAATTATTAAATAATATATTAATATATATAGAATTATTAAATGGTGTATTATTATAAAAATATATCATAATAAAAGTTTCACATTTACATTATATCAAATTAATATTTATTATAAATTAATAAATTTATATCCTTACTAATTAATTGTTACTATAAATAATAAATTAACCAGAGGATAACATTTCTATCTATTGTATAAATGAAATATTGTAAATATATTATTGTTAGTATTAATATTAATTCTTTTGTCTCTTTTTAGTATTAAAATAAAGTGAATTATTATATAGTAAATTGACCATTATTTTAGTTATTTGAATTATTGTATAGAAAATAAAATTATCCGTGTTAGGAATTTTAATTTGATGAATTACGTACACCATCTATCTTCAAATTTATAGGTGCGTTTTTGTTTTTTTTTCCTTCTGGGGTTGACGAGTCCCATTTTGTATTCTGTATATGTTGATGAATAGAACAGAGAAGCGTTGTGTTATTATATTTTCCAAACTGTAAACATTTTATTTGATCAATAGTAATTTAAAATGTGTTTTGTCTTAAGTTAATTATGTTAGTTCATTTATAATAATTTAAAGATTTATTTTTTTGAATAAAGTAACACTATTTAATATTAGAATATTTGATCACGGGATTATAGTAATTTTTCTATGACAAATTTTAACATTTTTTCCATTTATAGTGAGAAGAAATATTTGCAATTTTTAAAAATTGAACATACAAAATGTAAGTTTAAACATGAAAAGGGGATGTGCTTTAAAATTATTAAAATCATAAAATTTTTGACTAAGTTAAAAATATATATTTATTGGATAATTTTTCAATCCAAAATATAAAGGAATTAGTATTGAATATTTGGTGATACTGATATTCTGTAATAAATGCTGAGTTTTGCTATATTATTGTATTTAGAGAAACTGTATTTGTATAATAAAAGTCTAAATTTTTGTGTAAAATAATAGAAAAATAAAAATAGAAGAAATAAGTGTGAGATAAATTAATTAACATGATAAAAAAATTTTAAAAAAATATTACTATATGTATAAAAATGTTATAATTAAGAATAATATAACTGTTATATTTATATTTGACCCACCAACTACAGAGGCAGGAATTCTTCATCTCATCTGTCTACGCGCCGCAAAGAAAGTACTTGTCTCACGTGAAATGACGTCCAAGTAAAATAAATGAGTTAAAAAAAAATTATGTAACTCCCATTTTCTGATATATATATATATATATATATATATATATATATATATTGCTAAACCCATTATTTGGTTAATACATGCAGAATTGAGCACTCTATTTACAGGCTAGAGATTCCATTCTTCTATCTTTTGAGATAAAATTGTTCCTGTCCTGTCCTGTCTGACCGAAATCAAACCAAGAGATAAAATTTTGATGAGATGGAAATAGAGGAGAGGATGGAGAGAGGAATGTCTGAATCTGATCATAAAGAGCCATTACTTATGAGGAATGATCATAGGATCAACAACACTTCCCAGCTCGCCATTGTTGGAGCCAATGTTTCTCCCATTCAGAGCCTTGATTACGAGTGAGTACTACTATTATTTTCCTCTCTCTCTACTTTTCTTTTCTATGAATATAATATTATTATTGTGGGTTGCCCACCAAAGAAAATGTCAAGAAATCTTTTTTTTCTTTTTTCTTGGAGGATAAATCTAATTAATAACCCAGAATTTTGGTAAACCTTTGTGATAATCAGTTTGGATTATTTTCCTCCTGGCTGTGGTGGCCAAATTTTGTCTTCACTCTTCAATCAACTTTTTTTAAGAAAAAGTACAAGCAAAGACTGCTGTGAATTTGTAAAAATTATTCACAATTTATCTGCCGAGTATGTTCCATAGATAGGTAATTAAGCGAAAAAAAAAAGTGAATATAAGAATCATAGTATTTATCGTACCTCAAAGATACTTATATAATTTATTATATATTATAATTTAAATTTAAAACTTTTTAATTAATATTTTTTGTTTTGGCGATTTTTAATAATTAATTTTACTATTTTTTTATTTGACTAATTTATAGAAAATACGTTTAAATGAAAATATATTTTATTTAATTAAAACACAAATGTTAGTTTTTGAATTATCAAATAGTAAAAAAAAATTTGATTGGTAGAAAGGTTGGGGAGGCAAATTTATGTTGATAAGCTTAGTTGAAAGGAAAACTAGCTTAGAGGAATAGTTGAAATAGATTTGAGTGGAAATGACTTACTGGTTGCTTGGTTGATTACAGATGTTGAGTACATGACCTATATATAGACTTCAATACCACCATTCATGTTTTATCAAGAGAATTCTAGAGATATTTATTCCAGAGTTTTCTATCTATATGTAATTGTGTACATAATTCTAGAATTTGTACCATCCAGTAGTTACTAACATACGCCTATGTATATTTCTATAATAATCTAGCTTTATTCTATAAGTTTGTATCACATTTTAACACTCTTCCTTGATACAAATTTCTCTAACTCCTAGCATAGTGCGAAGCTGTTCGAATCTTGCTCTCGGTAGTGCCTTTGTGAATATGTCTGCAACTTGCTCTTCGGTCTTGCAATACTCCATCTTGATTTCTTTAGTTGTTTCTACTTCTCTGATAAAGTGATATTTAATTGCAATGTGTTTTGTCCTGTTGTGATGTACTGGATTTTTTTCATTGCTATTGCTGATTTATTGTCGCAGTAGATTGTAGTAGGCCCATCTTGTTGTTCTCCCATTTCTACAAGTATTCTTCGTAGCCAAATTGCTTGGCTTGTAGCTTCAGCTGCTACAATGTATTCTGCCTCTACGGCTGATCGTGCAACTGTTGCTTGCTTCTTTGATGCCCAAGAAAATATTCCTGATCCGGGTGAGAAGGCATAGCCAGAGGTGCTCTTCATGTCATCTATCGAACTTGCCCAATCACCGTCGGTGTATCCGAGCAAACTTGAGTTGTTCATGGTTTTGTACCGTATACCAAACTCCTTTGTGCCTTGTAGATATCTAAGGATTCTTTTAACTGCTCCAAAGTGAATTTGGCTTGGGCTTTTGCATAAACCTTGATAGAAGACTTACAACATACATGATGTCTAATCGTATGGCTGTTAAATGTAGTAAGCTCCCTATCAAACTTCTGTAGCGAGATGCATCAACTTCTAGTGCTCCATCATCTTTTTGTAGCTTCTCGTTTGCCACGTGCGGAGTAGTAACAGTCTTGCAACCATTCATCTTGATCTTCTTCAAGAGAGCTTCAATATATTTCTTTTGACAAATGAATATCCCTCATTTCCTTTGGCTTACCTCAATACCAAGGAAGTAGTTCATCAAGCCAAGGTCGATCATTTCGAATGTCTTCATCATGTCTTCTCTGAATTCTGTCATCATCTTCATATTGTTCCCTGTGCAGATAAGATCATCTACATACAAGGAGACAATGGGAGTGTCATATTGACCTTGGGTCTTGATGTATAGTGTTGGCTCACTCTTGCTCCTCCTGAATCCTTGATCGGTGAAGTACTGATATATTCTATTGTACCATACCCGAGGAGCTTGCTTCAAACCATATAAATCTTTTCTAAGCCTTAGAACTTTGGTGGTGTTTGGAAGAGCTTATTTGAGCTTATCTTATGGCATAAGAACTTATGTAACTGTTTGGGTAAACTTATGAAAAGAGCTTATGGCATGCTCATAAGCTATTTTTAGTTTATTTCAATAAGCTAATATTAAATAGCTTATAGAATAGATTATGGAGAATTTAAGTATGCTGCACTTTCTTCAATTTTTCATCTACTTTTTTAAGAGCTTATTTATTAAGTGCTTATTAAATAAGATCTTAAGTTATAAGCACTTAAATAAGCTATATTTCCAAACGGGGCCTTTGTCTTCATTGCCCTTGCTTATGAAACTTTGTGATTGCTCTACATAGATCTCTTCTTGTAGTACTCCATTGAGAAAAGTAGATGCGCTACCGGGTCAGTCTACTAGCTCTAAGTTGTATCTAGACGCGCTACTGGGCAAATGTTTCGTTGTAGTCAACTCCAGGTTGTTGTGAATAGCCCTTAGCTACCAACCTTGCCTTGTGCTTTTGTATGGTGCCATCGGGATTGAGCTTTGTCTTATACATCCATTTTACCCCGATGATATCTTTGTCTTTTGGACAGTCTACTAGCTCCCATGTGTTATTTTTCTCAATCATTTTTATCTCTTCTTCCATAGCCTTTTTTTGTCGAGTTCCATAGCCTTGACCCATACTTGTTGCTTTGATGCCGCTTCAAAGCTTTCACGTTCAAGTATGGCCAAGTTGCAGGTTTCATATATGTCCACTAAAGATCTAACTCGTCTTGGGGTAGACTCTGGTATGAAGTTTTTTGTTGTGAAGGAGAATGAGGCTCACCTGGGACTTTTGTAGTTTCTTTAACTTCTTGAGGTTGCCGCATTGGTATATAATGTTTTTCTCTATTTTCTCGCCATTCCAATTCCAAGCAGCATATCCATCGAATTCAATGTCCCGACTAATGGTGAGCTTCTTGGTTTGAAAGTTGTAGACTTGATAGCCTTTTGACTGTGTGCTATACCCAAGGAAGATTGCCTCAAATGGTTTTGTCTTTTATCTCGTGCCTCTTCTCTTTTGGAATGTGTATGTAGCAAATAGATCCAAATACCCTTAGGTGCTTTGTTGATGGTTTTTGCCCACTCCAAGCTTCGATCGGCAGTCTTATCTTGAACTGC
Source organism: Sesbania bispinosa (assembly GCA_026901365.1). Classification (NCBI taxonomy): domain Eukaryota; kingdom Viridiplantae; phylum Streptophyta; class Magnoliopsida; order Fabales; family Fabaceae; genus Sesbania; species Sesbania bispinosa. The sequence continues at coordinate 1,469,153 of QLOH01000124.1, forward strand.
TTAGTCGGACATCTGTTAAGTATGTAGATAGCAATATAGACTGCTTCAACCCAGAAGTTGTTTGGTAATCCTTTGTCCTTGAGCATCGATCTGGCCATCTTCATTACTGTGCGGTTTTTCCTTTCAGATACTCCATTTTGTTGCGGAGAATATGCGACTGTAAGTTGTCGTTCAATGCCTTCATCTTCACAGAATTTATCGAACTCATTGGATATGTATTCTTTGCCACGATACTCTAGTACCTTAGTCTATTTGCCACTTTGCTTTTCGACAAGGGCCCTTAAATTTCTTCAAACACCAAGGACTTCTGATTTTGCTTTTATGAAGTAGACCCAAGTCATTCTAGAAAAAGTCATCTATGAAGAGAATGAAATACCCGTTGTTATGGAGTGACGGTGTCCGCATTGGTCCGCAAATATTTGTATGGATGAACTCTAATAAGTCCTTTGCTTTCCATGCTTTACTGGTTGAAAACGACAGTCGGTGTTGCTTGCTAAGGAGATATCCTTCACAAGCTTCACTATTCTCTTTTAGACATGGGAGATCTCTCATTATATTCTTTGATATTATAATTTTAAGGCATGTATATTGAAGTGGCCAAATCTTTGATGCCAAATCCATGAGTCATCAACTTCCGCTTTCATGGCAATATTAGAGCCTTGTCTCAAGCTTATTGGGAAACTTCTGTTTCTCTTATCCATTTTGATCAATAATCTCTAACTTTTTACTGTCATATATTTCATGTGTCTCCTTCAAAGTGGAGAGTATAACCTTTCTCCATCATTTGGCCAATACTCAAGAGATTTTCTTTGATATTGGGAACTAGTAGGACATCAGTAATAAGTCTCCTACCTTTCTTTGTCTCCGCCATAACAGTGTATTTGCCTTTTGATTCAATGACAGTGTCGTTCCCCATTCGGACTTTGACTTTGATGGATTCATCAATATCCTTGAAGATGCTTGCAACTTTGGCCATGTGTTTGCTGCAGCCACTATCTAAGTACCAGCTTCCACCCGTTTCACTACTGGAATCTTGGGTAGCATAGAAAAGATGTTGCTCACCATCTTGCTCTTCAACAGGTGGGTTGATGCTTATTTTTGTTGCGAACGTATTTCTCCACATGGCCAAATTTCTTGCAGTGACGACATTATGGCTTTCCATGATATCGACAGTCTTTTTCAGCATGATTTGTCCTTTTACAAATGCCACATGGAGGATAGTCATCTTGATAATTTCTAGAAAAATTCTAGAATTCTCTTTATTTCTAGAAGTTTTCTCCATTATTCTTTTTTTTTTTTTGCATTTCCTTTATTTTGAGACCATAGTTTGAGCTTTGATTGAAAGACATTTTCAACCGGGTCCTCATCATTCCTATTCAACCTTTGCTCGTAATTTTCAAGTGACCCCATCAACTCTATCACTGATAAGGTAGATAGATCTTTCTTTGCTCAATCGCTGTCACGATTGGATCATATTTACGGGGAACACTAATTAGATTTTTCTCAAAATTTTTCTTGTCAAGAATATTTTCCCCATAGGCTTTCATTTGGTTAACTATTTCTTTTATCTTATAATAGTAGTCCTTTACGGTCTCAGATTCCTTCATATTTAACAATTCAAAGTCACGTCGTAGAGTTTGGAGTTTTACAGCACGTACCTTTTCACTTCCTTCGAACTCCTCCTGCAGCGTAGTCCATGCTTCTTTAGCTGTTGTTGCACCCATTATTCTCGGAAAATTTGTGTCGGTCACGACTTGTTGCAAAATAAATAGTGCCTTTGAATTCTTTTGTTTGTTCTCCTTCAACTCCTTTTTGAGTCGAAGTGAGGGCTGAGGTGTCTGCTGGAGCATAAAATCCTTCTTCTATCGTATCCCACAAATCTTGGAAGGTGAAATATGTCTTCATTTTGTACTCCAAAAATCATAATTTTCGCCCGATGCCGAAACCGAATGGAAGAAAAAAACACTTTAAATTATTTTGGTGCTATTCTCTCTCTCTCTTAGGAAGGTTCAAAGTTTTTAGTGATTAAATATAGTTTGGTTTAACGTTGGAACGTGATAAACTAATGTTTTCAACACTATAAATAGTTGCGTTAAAAAGTTTAAACTTGAGTTGACCACTTCTGAACGCCAAATCAAACATATACTAAGTGTCCAATTTGTTTACAATTTAATAGAATTATTTCTGAAAAAAATAATAGTTAAATGAGTATGCGTATTTTATGAAACACAATGGATGAAAATGATTTAAAATTATGTGGAATTGATTCTGCACTGTTCAAAATTTAAAAGAAACAACCTTTTATAGAACCTTTACTATTTACTGGAGGCACACTGTAATTTGATTTTAGTTCCTCAATATTTTTTATGCAAATTTTAGTCTCTCTCTTTTTTTATTTGTTACCATTAAGTTTCTCTATCATTTTATTTTATTTAATTTCTAAATTTCTCAATTTTTTATTTTCTTTTCAAAAATTTTATAAACTAATTTATTTAACTTATTTTAAGTTGATTTCTGTTCAAAGTTCACAAATCAAAATTTTAAATTTAATCTAAAATAAATACAATCTCAAAATTTGCTATTTCAAACTCTAACCTCATATCCTACAAAATTCTTTTAAATTTATCTAATTTTTAATATTTTTATTTCTTAACCTTTAAAATTATTCTATATCCAATAAATCCTCAAATATTTGAATAGAAAATAAAAATTTAAGGATTTTGTGGAAAACTAAATTCTTTTAAATTTATCTAATTTTTTAATATTTTTATTTCTTAACCTTTAAAATTATTCTATATCCAATAAATCCTCAAATATTTGAATAGAAAATAAAAATTTAAGGATTTTGTGGAAAACTAAATTGATAACCGGATCAAATTGCTTAATTTTAAAAATAAAGGAATTTAATTAACTTAAAAATTTGGGGACTAAAATTGCATGAAGTCCAAATTAGAGACTAAAAGGGAAATTAAACCTTTAGTATGGTTAGTTAATTAGGTTATCATATCTGACAGTTCGCATGTTCAAAATCCCTTTCGTCTTGAGGTGGAGTAAATATAAGTCTTCTGTAAATGATTTTTGAACCTGAATGCTTTTTCTGCCTTGAACTGAGGAATCATCCCCTCACCCTAATGTATTGTTTGGTTGGAGGGATTTGGAGGGGAGGGGAGGGATTTTAAGAGGGTTATTGTGTTTGGTTCAATTTTTTAGGAGGGAAGGAGAGGGGTCAAAATCCCTCCTAATAGCATTTTGACTCCCCTCCAAAAGTGGGGGATTTGGAGGGGAGGGAAGGAGGTTTAAAATAAAACAATCAAAATTACTTAAATATTGCTCTTCTCATATTAATAAAGTTGAATGTTATAAAAGCCAAAGGGTATGAAAGTAAATTAGTTTTTTTTTGCCTCCTCTCCCATCATGAAGCAAACAACAAAGGCTTCTCCTCCCCTCTCCTTCCCTCCTTGAATCAAACAAGATAAAATATCACCTCACCTCCCACCCCCTTCATTAAAATCATTTTCCCTCCCCTCGTTTGAACCAAACAAACCCTAAATTTTTCTTAATACAAAAATAATTAAATTTTCTTGCTAGTGTTCTATTTTTGTGTTTGTGCTTATGATTTTCAATTATAATTAAGTTATGTTCCTCTTGTTACATAGTTATGAGCTCTTGAACTTGACTCAACACAAAAATAGTCATTTTATTTTTCATTTTAAATTATATTTTTAATTTCCCCGTTCATATTTAAAAGAATTTACATTAATTAAGTTTTTTACTACCTTATTTTGATTTTGCATGCAGGATTATTGAGAATGATCTTTTTAAGCAGGACTGGAGATCTAGGACAAAGATGAGATATACCAGTATGTTGTCCTCAAGTGGACCCTTGCACTTCTTATTGGTTATTTACTGGGCTTGTTGCCTTCTTTAATACTCTTGGAGTTGAGAATATTGTTGGTTTCAAGCTTTTACTCACCAAGGATCTCATGCTCAAGCAAAAGTAAGAACATTCTTATCAATCTTGAGTTTTCTGCCTCTTAGATAATTGTCTGCCTACTAGCTTCAACCGTGCACTATTATTTCAAGTATAGTTTAATTATATATGCTTGTAACCTATAGTATCCTCAAGCTTGTTGAAGTAATATTTTATCTCATTTGGTATTTGTAATCTATCTATAATATATCTGTAATTGTGTTTGAGTAAATGTTATGTCTTTCAAAACTTAGTAACAAAGTGTAGGATAAATATATACATAAAAAGAAAGTTTGCGAAGCATTTGTTCTTTCTGCATCCATTCCTTTCACATAACATTTTATGTTGTTTTTGTTCTAAGGACCCGTTATGCTACACCTATTGGCACACAAGTCTAACATGGAGAAAAATTTCACTTGTAGTATTTTGGGAATAATATGTTTTTATTGCGGAACAGGTATCATCAAGCTTTTGCAGTGTTTTTTGGTTGTAACATGATTTTAGCAATTGCGGCTGCAGCCCTGTGTGCGTACATTGCCCCTGCAGCAGCAGGGTCTGGCATCCCTGAGGTGAAAGCATACCTCAATGGTATAGATGCACACACTATACTGGCTCCAAGTACCCTATTTGTAAAGGTTAGTTAGTTACTAACTCATCTCACCCTATCTATTTTGCTCCCTTCACTATGCATATCATATCATATACTATTGGTTTGAATTAATTAAATTGTATTTGTATGTGCAGATTTTTGGTTCAATTTTTGGTGTTGCGGCGGGATTTGTTGTGGGTAAAGAAGGACCTATGGTTCATACGGGTGCTTGCGTAGCTAATTTACTTGGACAAGGCGGTTCTCGAAAATATGGCCTGACATGGAAATGGCTTAGATACTTCAAAAATGACAGAGATCGAAGGGATTTGATCACATGTGGTGCAGCTGCTGGTGTTGCTGGTGCCTTTCGTGCCCCAGTTGGTGGTGTCCTTTTTGCACTTGAAGAAGCAGCTTCATGGTCCTTCCTTCATTTATTTATTTCTCGATCGATCTCCTAATTAATTAACACTTTGTTATGTTATGTTATGTTATTCTGAATGAATGCAATTCTTCAATTTTAGGTGGAGGAGTGCTCTTCTGTGGCGCACTTTCTTCACAACGGCTGTAGTAGCTGTAGTGCTGAGAGCTCTAATACAAGTGTGTGAGGGAGGAAAATGTGGTCTTTTTGGGAAAGGAGGTCTCATAATGTTTGATGTTAATTCAGCGAAGCCTGTGTACAACATACCTGACCTACTCGTAGTTTATTTCTTGGAGTTATAGGAGGTCTTATGGGAAGCCTTTACAATTTTCTCGTGGATAAGGTCCTTCGCACTTACAGTCTTATAAATGAGTATGTCCCCTAACCATAATTCAAAATTATATGTAATTAAACACACATATATATGTATGTTTCCTTATTATTTTGTAATGCAATGATTGCAGGAGAGTCCCAATATTCAAAATTCTAGTTGTGATGATCATCTCCCTTGTGACGTCTAGTATTCGGTTCGGCCTTCCATTGTTATCAAAGTGCATCCCTTGTCCTGGGCCAGAGGGGGATCAGTGCCCAAGCCCAACTGTAGGGTTCTTCTCAATACACTACAAGAATTTTCAATGTCCACCTAACCACTACAATGACCTTACCTCTCTTTTTTTCACCACTAACGATGATGCTATTCGTAACCTATTCATTGCTGGATCTGACAATAGGTTTCAAATTTCTAGTCTTGTAATTTTCTTTGTGGCCATATACTCCCTTGGAATCATCACTTATGGTGTTGCCATTCCCTCTGGGCTCTTTATTCCTGTCATACTTGCTGGAGCTTCCTATGGGCGCCTTGTAGGGAGTCTCTTAAGTCCATTCACTGTTCTTGATGCGGGATTGTTTGCCCTCCTTGGAGCTGCATCCTTTCTCGGCGGTTCCATGAGAATGACTGTTTCCCTCTGCATCATACTTCTTGAGCTCACAAATGACCTATTGATGCTCCCCTTGGTCATGCTGGTTCTCCTCATTTCAAAGTCTGTAGCTGATTGTTTTAACAAAGGTGTTTATGATCAGATTGTGGAAATTAAGGGGCTACCTTATATGGAGGCACATGCAGAGCCATATATGAGGCATTTAGCTGCTAGTGATGTTGTTTCTGGCCCCTTGTTTACATTTTCTGGGGTTGAAAAAGTGGGTAATATTGTGCATGCCTTAAAGATCACACGACATCATGGGTTTCCTGTAATTGACGAGCCTCCTTTCTCGGATGCGCCTGAGTTGTGTGGATTGGTATTAAGGTCACACCTGCTTGTACTTCTTAAGAATAGGACATTCTCGAGGCAGAGGGTGATGACAGGGTCTACCATTATGAGGAGGTTTAAGGCACATGATTTTGCAAAGCCAGGTTCAGGCAAGGGGCTAAAGCTAGAGGATTTAGATATTACACAAGACGAAATGGAAATGTTTGTTGATCTTCATCCAATTACTAATACCTCGCCATATACTGTAGTGGAAACAATGTCTCTTGCAAAAGCTGCTATTCTTTTCGTGAGCTTGGCCTTAGGCACTTGTTGGTTGTGCCCAAGACACCAGGAGTAAGTCTCTCTCTCTCTCTCTGTGTGTGAGTGTGATATGTGGTTGGAAATGCTATTTAGTGATCCTCATTCCAGCTTAAGTTAAAAAAGTTTGTTTTCAAGTTTGAACATTTGACTGTGATGCTAAATTAATCCAAATACCCAGAAAATAACTTAATTTTCTTTTACACTATTTTTGCAATTACTTTTGCATTGCTATTGTTCAACTAATAAGAGCTAACACTTGTAATTATAACTGTGCAGAGGCCTCCAATTGTTGGGATCCTGACAAGGCATGACTTCATGCCTGAGCATGTCCTGGGATTATTCCCTCACTTGAAACCCCACAAGTAGAGGAATCAAGCCAATTTTGTGGTGAATGATCACTCATCAAAACCATTCAATAAAACCCCTTTATATTAGAGACTAATCGAGATTTTTACTGAGACAGGTTGTAGTTTTAGGAGATGAAAGAAAGCTGCACAATCTATGGACATGATATACATTTTTTGTCTGTCTTTTTTTGTTTTTGGCAACTTTATATGATTGCTATATTTCTGCTCAGACTATTATAGTTATTTTGTTTTAATGGCAGATTCAGAACCTTACATGCTTGCCATAAGGGGGCAAAATCAAGATGTCCATTTGAAATTTATTACTCGTGGCATTGTGTTTTTACCAATTAATGACAACCAACTCAATTGAAAATGTCATTTTCTTTTCTCCCGTTGTGTTTTGAGCATGACACGTGTATTTATTATCTCTTGGTTTATCCCATATGATTTGATTTGAAACTGATCGTACCGGACAAATGATCGTGCCAGAGGTGATCATCCCTGAATCAGTAGGCTGATAGGCCAGCTGAGATGGCTGTATGATAGGCCAGCCGAGATGACTGTATGATAAACCAGCCGAGATAGCTGTATGATAGGCCAACCGAGCATGGTGATAGGCCAGCCGAGATGGCTGTATGATTATAAGCCTAAATCCGAGATAGCTGGTAGGCCGCTAGACCAGTCGAGCTAATTCCGAGTTAACCTCGAGATCAGAAACCCAAATGAAAAACATTAAAATTTCAACTTCGCAGTGGTATCTATAACATGATATACGACGATGGGGATATTGGAATTTTGGATTTCTTGAAAGCAACCTTGATAGTGATTATTGCATAGTAAATATTGCAATCTTTTGGTTCTTTCGGTTTGCGATTTATGTGGGAACAAGGCAAACCAAACAACATAAGAACGGAGAGGGAACCAGTTAGTAAGTCCCCTTTTTTATGATTGATTTTGTGGGGTAAAATTGATTTTGAACTAATTGTATATAATCAATTTTATGTAAAATTAAACTAATCACATTCTTTCGGAGGGGTGAGACCGTAAGAGCCTTAATTGTGACTAAGTCTCGAATAGGATTGTCTATAGTAACAGGGGATACCTATTGTTTATATCAAAAATTAATTTCAAAGTAATGTAATTTTTGTTTGGATAACCTATATTAGAAAATTGATTTTTGCATTGGATTTTTTTTATATTTGTTTTTTATCAATTTTTTTTAAAGTGTCCAATAATCAAAATGTGCTTAACTAGTTTTTACACCCGTGCAATGCACGGATAATCAAATAGACTTGTAATTAACTAGTGTATAACCCGTGCATTGCACGAGTATCACTTAAGAAATTGATTTCGATAGAATGGTGAGAATACTGGTTTTTTTAAATTGAATTTTGTGTATATGCGGATGGTGTGATAGTAGAAACACAATCTGACTAAATGATATAGGTTATAGGGAACTCAAGTGGTAATATATAGGATCTAGTGAATGTTTGTAGTAAAATTGTGTATATCCACTGGATTTGCTTTAGTCGATGTGACACCGGTAAGACTTTAAAATGATATCATCATTATATCACATTATAAGGCTAAATGCAAGAAACCAAGTTACTGACTCTATGTATTGTTTTGTTATTTCATTTTGTTTTTATATTGATATATAAAGATAAAGTATCACAACACTCAACAAATATATTTTTACTCATGTGTGTCAGTATCTATAAATTAAATAATTTTAGTTTGAATAAAAGATGACACGACTTTTGATAACAAAAAAGTGGTAAAATAGGCTTAAATAACTTTTTGGTCCTTGTAAAATATTTGATTTTTGCTTTTGGTCCTTATAAAATTATTTTTATTCTTTTAGTCCTCACAAAATTTGAAAATTTTGAAAATAGTCCCTATTATCATTTTTTGATGATATGTCATGCATCTAGACACGCCACATCATATGCCACATCAACATGATTACTTATGTGGCATGGTTGGATGCATGACAAGTGGCAATAAAGACCTTTTTCAAAGTTTCTAAATTTTATAAGGACCAAAAGAATAAAAATAATTTTATAAGGACCAAAAGCAAAAACCATATATTTTACAGGGACTAAAAAGTTATTTAAGCTTTGTAATAAAGTGAATGAATTCTGAAAAAAATATTAAAAAACCTAAAGGATTGTAAAATTATAGATTATAGATAGATGTAAATCAACATATTTTGTTATAATACCACATCCAAACTTCGATATTAATCTCAACACATTTATCTGTGCTTACCTGTCTGCATCTTAAACAATTTTACTTTTAAAAAATGGCACGACATTTGATAACAAAAAGTAGTAACAATAATAAAATAACTAATAAAATATTAGAATAATTTGAATATAGTAAAAAATATTAAAAATCTATAGGATTGTATAATTATAGATTATAAATAGATGTAAATCAACATATTTTGTTTTAATACCACATCCAAACTTCGATATTAATCTCAACAAATTTATTTGTGCTTATCTGTATCAATGTTTGCATCTTAAACAAATTTACTTTTAAAAACATGGCACGACATTTGACAACAAAAAGTAGTAACAATAATAAAAAATAACTAATAAAATATTAGAATAAATTGAATGAATAGTGAAAAAAATATTAAAAAACCTATAGGATTGTATAATTATAGATTATAGATAGATGTAAATCAACATATTTTGTTTTGATACCACATCCAAACTTCGATATTAATCTCAACAAATTTATCCGTGCTTATCGGTATCAATGTCTACATCTTAAACAATTTTACTTTTAAAAACATGGCACGACTTTTGATAACAAAATACAATAACAATAATAAAAAATAACTAATAAAATATTAGAATAATTGAATGAATAGTAAAAAATTATTAAAAAACCTATAGGATTGTATAGTTATAGATAGATGTTCATATATTATTCAGTATATATGTTTCAATTAATAAATATACTAAAATTATATACTTATATTTAAAAAATAATATATATTATATATAATATATTATATTTATAAAATAAAAATATACTAAAATTATATACTTATAAATTATTTGTAAATCTGAAAAGTTAAAATTAAACAAAATTACAGTAGTCACTTGGCCCCTTAGGCTTATTTCATTACGATCAGATTTCACCCCTGGCTGTGGTGGCCAAATTTTGTCTTCACTCTTCAATCAACTTTTTTTAAGAAAAAGTACAAGCAAAGACTGCTGTGAATTTGTAAAAATTATTCACAATTTATCTGCCGAGTATGTTCCATAGATAGGTAATTAAGCGAAAAAAAAGTGAATATAAGAATCATAGTATTTATCGTACCTCAAAGATACTTATATAATTTATTATATATTATAATTTAAATTTAAAACTTTTTAATTAATATTTTTTTTTTGGCGATTTTTAATAATTAATTTTACTATTTTTTTATTTGACTAATTTATAGAAAATACGTTTAAATGAAAATATATTTTATTTAATTAAAACACAAATGTTAGTTTTTGAATTATCAAATAGTAAAAAAAAATTTGATTGGTAGAAAGGTTGGGGAGGCAAATTTATGTTGATAAGCTTAGTTGAAAGGAAAACTAGCTTAGAGGAATAGTTGAAATAGATTTGAGTGGAAATGACTTACTGGTTGCTTGGTTGATTACAGATGTTGAGTACATGACCTATATATAGACTTCAATACCACCATTCATGTTTTATCAAGAGAATTCTAGAGATATTTATTCCAGAGTTTTCTATCTATATGTAATTGTGTACATAATTCTAGAATTTGTACCATCCAGTAGTTACTAACATACGCCTATGTATATTTCTATAATAATCTAGCTTTATTCTATAAGTTTGTATCACATTTTAACACTCTTCCTTGATACAAATTTCTCTAACTCCTAGCATAGTGCGAAGCTGTTCGAATCTTGCTCTCGGTAGTGCCTTTGTGAATATGTCTGCAACTTGCTCTTCGGTCTTGCAATACTCCATCTTGATTTCTTAGTTGTTTCTACTTCTCTGATAAAGTGATATTTAATTGCAATGTGTTTTGTCCTGTTGTGATGTACTGGATTTTTTTCATTGCTATTGCTGATTTATTGTCGCAGTAGATTGTAGTAGGCCCATCTTGTTGTTCTCCCATTTCTACAAGTATTCTTCGTAGCCAAATTGCTTGGCTTGTAGCTTCAGCTGCTACAATGTATTCTGCCTCTACGGCTGATCGTGCAACTGTTGCTTGCTTCTTTGATGCCCAAGAAAATATTCCTGATCCGGGTGAGAAGGCATAGCCAGAGGTGCTCTTCATGTCATCTATCGAACTTGCCCAATCACCGTCGGTGTATCCGAGCAAACTTGAGTTGTTCATGGTTTTGTACCGTATACCAAACTCCTTTGTGCCTTGTAGATATCTAAGGATTCTTTTAACTGCTCCAAAGTGAATTTGGCTTGGGCTTTTGCATAAACCTTGATAGAAGACTTACAACATACATGATGTCTAATCGTATGGCTGTTAAATGTAGTAAGCTCCCTATCAAACTTCTGTAGCGAGATGCATCAACTTCTAGTGCTCCATCATCTTTTTGTAGCTTCTCGTTTGCCACGTGCGGAGTAGTAACAGTCTTGCAACCATTCATCTTGATCTTCTTCAAGAGAGCTTCAATATATTTCTTTTGACAAATGAATATCCCTCATTTCCTTTGGCTTACCTCAATACCAAGGAAGTAGTTCATCAAGCCAAGGTCGATCATTTCGAATGTCTTCATCATGTCTTCTCTGAATTCTGTCATCATCTTCATATTGTTCCCTGTGCAGATAAGATCATCTACATACAAGGAGACAATGGGAGTGTCATATTGACCTTGGGTCTTGATGTATAGTGTTGGCTCACTCTTGCTCCTCCTGAATCCTTGATCGGTGAAGTACTGATATATTCTATTGTACCATACCCGAGGAGCTTGCTTCAAACCATATAAATCTTTTCTAAGCCTTAGAACTTTGGTGGTGTTTGGAAGAGCTTATTTGAGCTTATCTTATGGCATAAGAACTTATGTAACTGTTTGGGTAAACTTATGAAAAGAGCTTATGGCATGCTCATAAGCTATTTTTAGTTTATTTCAATAAGCTAATATTAAATAGCTTATAGAATAGATTATGGAGAATTTAAGTATGCTGCACTTTCTTCAATTTTCATCTACTTTTTTAAGAGCTTATTTATTAAGTGCTTATTAAATAAGATCTTAAGTTATAAGCACTTAAATAAGCTATATTTCCAAACGGGGCCTTTTCTTCATTGCCCTTGCTTATGAAACTTTGTGATTGCTCTACATAGATCTCTTCTTGTAGTACTCCATTGAGAAAAGTAGATGCGCTACCGGGTCAGTCTACTAGCTCTAAGTTGTATCTAGACGCGCTACTGGGGCAAATGTTTCGTTGTAGTCAACTCCAGGTTGTTGTGAATAGCCCTTAGCTACCAACCTTGCCTTGTGCTTTTGTATGGTGCCATCGGGATTGAGCTTTGTCTTATACATCCATTTTACCCCGATGATATCTTTGTCTTTTGGACAGTCTACTAGCTCCCATGTGTTATTTTTCTCAATCATTTTTATCTCTTCTTCCATAGCCTTTTTTTGTCGAGTTCCATAGCCTTGACCCATACTTGTTGCTTTGATGCCGCTTCAAAGCTTTCACGTTCAAGTATGGCCAAGTTGCAGGTTTCATATATGTCCACTAAAGATCTAACTCGTCTTGGGGTAGACTCTGGTATGAAGTTTTTTGTTGTGAAGGAGAATGAGGCTCACCTGGGACTTTTGTAGTTCTTTAACTTCTTGAGGTTGCCGCATTGGTATATAAATGTTTTTCTCTATTTTCTCGCCATTCCAATTCCAAGCAGCATATCCATCGAATTCAATGTCCCGACTAATGGTGAGCTTCTTGGTTTGAAAGTTGTAGACTTGATAGCCTTTTGACTGTGTGCTATACCCAAGGAAGATGCCTCAAATGGTTTTGTCTTTTATCTCGTGCCTCTTCTCTTTTGGAATGTGTATGTAGCAATAGATCCAAATACCCTTAGGTGCTTTGTTGATGGTTTTTGCCCACTCCAAGCTTCGATCGGAGTCTTATCTTGAACTGCTTTAGTCGGACATCTGTTAAGTATATAGCAATATAGACTGCTTCAACCCAGAAGTTGTTTGGTAATCCTTTGTCCTTGAGCATCGATCTGGCCATCTTCATTACTGTGCGGTTTTTCCTTTCAGATACTCCATTTTGTTGCGGAGAATATGCGACTGTAAGTTGTCGTTCAATGCCTTCATCTTCACAGAATTTATCGAACTCATTGGATATGTATTCTTTGCCACGATCACTTCTAAGTACCTTAGTATAGTCTATTTGCCACCTTTGCTTTTCGACAAGGGCCTTAAATTTCTTCAAAACACCAAGGACTTCTGATTTTGCTTTTATGAAGTAGACCCAAGTCATTCTAGAAAAAGTCATCTATGAAGAGAATGAAATACCCGTTGTTATGGAGTGACGGTGTCCGCATTGGTCCGCAAATATTTGTATGGATGAACTCTAATAAGTCCTTTGCTTTCCATGCTTTACTGGTTGAAAACGACAGTCGGTGTTGCTTGCTAAGGAGATATCCTTCACAAGCTTCACTATTCTCTTTTAGACATGGGAGATCTCTCATTATATTCTTTTGATATTATAATTTTAAGGCATGTATATTGAAGTGGCCAAATCTTTGATGCCAAATCCATGAGTCATCAACTTCCGCTTTCATGGCAATATTAGAGCCTTGTCTCAAGCTTATTGGGAAACTTCTGTTTCTCTTATCCATTTTTACTTGATCAATCTCTAACTTTTTACTGTCATATATTTTACATGTGTCTCCTTCAAAGTGGAGAGTATAACCTTTCTCCATCATTTGGCCAATACTCAAGAGATTTTCTTTGATATTGGGAACTAGTAGGACATCAGTAATAAGTCTCCTACCTTTCTTTGTCTCCGCCATAACAGTGTATTTGCCTTTTGATTCAATGACAGTGTCGTTCCCCATTCGGACTTTGACTTTGATGGATTCATCAATATCCTTGAAGATGCTTGCAACTTTGGCCATGTGTTTGCTGCAGCAGCCACTATCTAAGTACCAGCTTCCACCCGTTTCACTACTGGAATCTTGGGTAGCATAGAAAAGATGTTGCTCACCATCTTGCTCTTCAACAGGTGGGGTTGATGCTTATTTTTGTTGCGAACGTATTTCTCCACATGGCCAAATTTCTTGCAGTGACGACATTATGGCTTTCCATGATATCGACAGTCTTTTTCAGCATGATTTGTCCTTTTACAAATGCCACATGGAGGATAGTCATCTTGATAATTTCTAGAAAAAATTCTAGAATTCTCTTTATTTCTAGAAGTTTCTCCATTATTCTTTTTTTTTTTTTGCATTTCCTTTATTTTGAGACCATAGTTTGAGCTTTGATTGAAAGACATTTTCAACCGGGTCCTCATCATTCCTATTCAACCTTTGCTCGTAATTTTCAAGTGACCCCATCAACTCTATCACTGATAAGGTAGATAGATCTTTTCTTTGCTCAATCGCTGTCACGATTGGATCATATTTACGGGGAACACTAATTAGATTTTTCTCAAAATTTTTCTTGTCAAGAATATTTTCCCCATAGGCTTTCATTTGGTTAACTATTTCTTTTATCTTATAATAGTAGTCCTTTACGGTCTCAGATTCCTTCATATTTAACAATTCAAAGTCACGTCGTAGAGTTTGGAGTTTTACAGCACGTACCTTTTCACTTCCTTCGAACTCCTCCTGCAGCGTAGTCCATGCTTCTTTAGCTGTTGTTGCACCCATTATTCTCGGAAAATTTGTGTCGGTCACGACTTGTTGCAAAATAAATAGTGCCTTTGAATTCTTTTGTTTGTTCTCCTTCAACTCCTTTTTGAGTCGAAGTGAGGGCTGAGGTGTCTGCTGGAGCATAAAATCCTTCTTCTATCGTATCCCACAAATCTTGGAAGGTGAAATATGTCTTCATTTTTGTACTCCAAAAATCATAATTTTCGCCCGATGCCGAAACCGAATGGAAGAAAAAAACACTTTAAATTATTTTGGTGCTATTCTCTCTCTCTTAGGAAGGTTCAAAGTTTTTAGTGATTAAATATATGTTTGGTTTAACGTTGGAACGTGATAAACTAATGTTTTCAACACTATAAATAGTTGCGTTAAAAAGTTTAAACTTGAGTTTGACCACTTCTGAACGCCAAATCAAACATATACTAAGTGTCCAATTTGTTTACAATTTAATAGAATTATTTCTGAAAAAAATAATAGTTAAATGAGTATGCGTATTTTATGAAACACAATGGATGAAAATGATTTAAAATTATGTGGAATTGATTCTGCACTGTTCAAAATTTAAAAGAAACAACCTTTTATAGAACCTTACTATTTACTGGAGGCACACTGTAAGATGGAGGTCCTCAATATTTTATGCAAATGAGCGCTCTCTTGGTATGGGACCAGGTAAGGGCGCGAGCAGGGGAGGGGAGGGAAAGGGCGCAAGGGGGAGGGGCGGGGCAAAAAGGGAGAAACGAAGGGAGGGAACGGAGGGAAGGGGAGCGGGGCAAAGGCACAAAGCAAAAGGGGAAAGGGAAGCGAAAAGAAAGACAAGCGCAAAAGGGCGGCGAGGGCAAACGCGAACCGCAGATCCTACAAAATTCTTTTAAATTTATCTAATTTTTTAATATTTTATTCTTAACCTTTAAAATTATTCTATATCCAATAAATCCTCAAATATTTGAATAGAAAATAAAAATTTAAGGATTTGTGGAAAACTAAATTCTTTTAAATTTATCTAATTTTTAATATTTTTATTTTTTTTAAAATTATTCTATATCCAATAAATCCTCAATATTTGAATAGAAAATAAAAATTTAAGGATTTGTGGAAAACTAAATTGATAACCGGATCAAATTGCTTAATTTTAAAAATAAAGGAATTTAATTAACTTAAAAATTTGGGGGACTAAAATTGCATGAAGTCCAAATTAGAGACTAAAAGGGAAATTAAACCTTTAGTATGGTTAGTTAATTAGGTTATCATATCTGACAGTTCGCATGTTCAAAATCCTTTCGTCTTGAGGTGGAGTAAATATAAGTCTTCTGTAAATGATTTTTGAACCTGAATGCTTTTTTGCCTTGAACTGAGGAATCATCCCCTCACCCTAATGTATTGTTTGGTTGGAGGGATTTGGAGGGGAGGGGAGGGATTTTAAGAGGGTTATTGTGTTTGGTTCAATTTTTTAGGAGGGAAGGAGAGGGGTCAAAATCCTCCTAATAGCATTTTGACTCCCCTCCAAAAGTGGGGGATTTGGAGGGGAGGGAAGGAGGTTTAAAATAAAACAATCAAAATTACTTAAATATTGCTCTTCTCATATTAATAAAGTTGAATGTTATAAAAGCCAAAGGGTATGAAAGTAAATTAGTTTATTTTGCCTCCTCTCCCATCATGAAGCAAACAACAAAGGCTTCTCCTCCCCTCTCCTTCCCTCCTTGAATCAAACAAGATAAAATATCACCTCACCTCCCACCCCCTTCATTAAAATCATTTTCCCTCCCCTCGTTTGAACCAAACAAACCCTAAATTTTTCTTAATACAAAAATAATTAAATTTTCTTGCTAGTGTTCTATTTTTGTGTTTGTGCTTATGATTTTCAATTATAATTAAGTTATGTTCCTCTTGTTACATAGTTATGAGCTCTTGAACTTTGACTCAACACAAAAATAGTCATTTTATTTTCATTTTAAATTATATTTTTAATTTCCCGTTCATATTTAAAAGAATTTACATTAATTAAGTTTTTTACTACCTATTTGATTTTGATGCAGGATTATTGGAATGATCTTTTTAAGCAGGACTGGAGATCTAGGACAAAGATTGAGATATACCAGTATGTTGTCCTCAAGTGGACCCTTGCACTTCTTATTGGTTTATTTACTGGGCTTGTTGCCTTCTTTAATACTCTTGGAGTGAGAATATTGTTGGTTTCAAGCTTTTACTCACCAAGGATCTCATGCTCAAGCAAAAGTAAGAACATTCTTATCAATCTTGAGTTTTCTGCCTCTTAGATAATTGTCTGCCTACTAGCTTCAACCGTGCACTATTATTCAAGTATAGTTTAATTATATATGCTTGTAACCTATAGTATCCTCAAGCTTGTTGAAGTAATATTTTATCTCATTTGGTATTTGTAATCTATCTATAAATATCTGTAATTGTGTTTGAGTAAATGTTATGTCTTTCAAAACTTAGTAACAAAGTGTAGGATAAATATATACATAAAAAAGAAAGTTGCGAAGCATTTGTCTTTCTGCATCCATTCCTTTCACATAACATTTTATGTTGTTTTTGTTCTAAGGACCCGTTATGCTACAACCTATTGGCACACAAGTCTAACATGGAGAAAAATTTCACTTGTAGTATTTTGGGAATAATATGTTTTATTGCGGAAACAGGTATCATCAAGCTTTTGCAGTGTTTTTTTGGTTGTAACATGATTTTAGCAATTGCGGCTGCAGCCCTGTGTGCGTACATTGCCCCTGCAGCAGCAGGGTCTGGCATCCCTGAGGTGAAAGCATACTCAATGGTATAGATGCACACACTATACTGGCTCCAAGTACCCTATTTGTAAAGGTTAGTTAGTTACTAACTCATCTCACCCTATCTATTTTGCTCCTTCACTATGCATATCATATCATATACTATTGGTTTGAATTAATTAAATTGTATTTGTATGTGCAGATTTTTGGTTCAATTTTTGGTGTTGCGGCGGGATTTGTTGTGGGTAAAGAAGGACCTATGGTTCATACGGGTGCTTGCGTAGCTAATTTACTTGGACAAGGCGGTTCTCGAAAATATGGCCTGACATGGAAATGGCTTTCTTAGATACTTCAAAAATGACAGAGATCGAAAGGGAATTTGATAACATGTGGTGCAGCTGCTGGTGTTGCTGGTGCCTTTCGTGCCCCAGTTGGTGGTGTCCTTTTTGCACTTGAAGAAGCAGCTTCATGGTCCTTCCTTCATTTATTTTATTTCTCGATCGATCTCCTAATTAATTAACACTTTGTTATGTTATGTTATGTTATTCTGAATGAATGCAATTCTTCAATTTTAGGTGGAGGAGTGCTCTTCTGTGGCGCACTTTCTTCACAACGGCTGTAGTAGCTGTAGTGCTGAGAGCTCTAATACAAGTGTGTGAGGGAGAAAATGTGGTCTTTTTGGGAAAGGAGGTCTCATAATGTTTGATGTTAATTCAGCGAAGCCTGTGTACAACATACCTGACCTACTCGTAGTTATATTTCTTGGAGTTATAGGAGGTCTTATGGGAAGCCTTTACAATTTTCTCGTGGATAAGGTCCTTCGCACTTACAGTCTTATAAATGAGTATGTCCCCTAACCATAATTCAAAATTATATGTAATTAAACACACATATATATGTATGTTTCCTTATTATTTTGTAATGCAATGATTGCAGGAGAGTCCCAATATTCAAAATTCTAGTTGTGATGATCATCTCCCTTGTGACGTCTAGTATTCGGTTCGGCCTTCCATTGTTATCAAAGTGCATCCCTTGTCCTGGGCCAGAGGGGGATCAGTGCCCAAGCCCAACTGTAGGGTTCTTCTCAATACACTACAAGAATTTTCAATGTCCACCTAACCACTACAATGACCTTACCTCTCTTTTTTTCACCACTAACGATGATGCTATTCGTAACCTATTCATTGCTGGATCTGACAATAGGTTTCAAATTTCTAGTTGTAATTTTCTTTGTGGCCATATACTCCCTTGGAATCATCACTTATGGTGTTGCCATTCCCTCTGGGCTCTTTATTCCTGTCATACTTGCTGGAGCTTCCTATGGGCGCCTTGTAGGGAGTCTCTTAAGTCCATTCACTGTTCTTGATGCGGGATTGTTTGCCCTCCTTGGAGCTGCATCCTTTCTCGGCGGTTCCATGAGAATGACTGTTTCCCTCTGCATCATACTTCTTGAGCTCACAAATGACCTATTGATGCTCCCCTTGGTCATGCTGGTTCTCCTCATTTCAAAGTCTGTAGCTGATTGTTTTAACAAAGGTGTTTATGATCAGATTGTGGAAATTAAGGGGCTACCTTATATGGAGGCACATGCAGAGCCATATATGAGGCATTTAGCTGCTAGTGATGTTGTTTCTGGCCCCTTGTTTACATTTTCTGGGGGTTGAAAAAGGGGTAATATTGTGCATGCCTTAAAGATCACACGACATCATGGGTTTCCTGTAATTGACGAGCCTCCTTTCTCGGATGCGCCTGAGTTGTGTGGATTGGTATTAAGGTCACACCTGCTTGTACTTCTTAAGAATAGGACATTCTCGAGGCAGAGGGTGATGACAGGGTCTACCATTATGAGGAGGTTTAAGGCACATGATTTTGCAAAGCCAGGTTCAGGCAAGGGGCTAAAGCTAGAGGATTTAGATATTACACAAGACGAAATGGAAATGTTTGTTGATCTTCATCCAATTACTAATACCTCGCCATATACTGTAGTGGAAACAATGTCTCTTGCAAAAGCTGCTATTCTTTTTCGTGAGCTTGGCCTTAGGCACTTGTTGGTTGTGCCCAAGACACCAGAGAGTAAGTCTCTCTCTCTCTCTCTGTGTGTGAGTGTGATTGTGGTTGGAAATGCTATTTAGTGATCCTCATTCCAGCTTAAGTTAAAAAAGTTTGTTTTCAAGTTTGAACATTGACTGTGATGCTAAATTAATCCAAATACCCAGAAAATAACTTAATTTTCTTTTACACTATTTTTGCAATTACTTTTGCATTGCTATTGTTCAACTAATAAGAGCTAACACTTGTAATTATAACTGTGCAGAGGCCTCCAATTGTTGGGATCCTGACAAGGCATGACTTCATGCCTGAGCATGTCCTGGGATTATTCCCTCACTTGAAACCCCACAAGTAGAGGAATCAAGCCAATTTTGTGGTGAATGATCACTCATCAAAACCATTCAATAAAACCCCTTTATATTAGAGACTAATCGAGATTTTTACTGAGACAGGTTGTAGTTTTAGGAGATGAAAGAAAGCTGCACAATCTATGGACATGATATACATTTTTGTCTGTTTTTTTGTTTTTGGCAACTTTATATGATTGCTATATTTCTGCTCAGACTATTATAGTTATTGAAAATCGACAAGTGAATTGACTAATATCAGTATCACTAACTATGTATCAGTTTCAGTTTGAGTGAAGCAAGAACCGCGTGAAGTTTCTCTATTACTTTTTGTAAAAGGGACGACAGCTCAACAGCAACGCAACGTCGTTCAGTTCCAATCTTGC
Organism: Sesbania bispinosa; assembly: GCA_026901365.1. NCBI lineage: Eukaryota > Viridiplantae > Streptophyta > Magnoliopsida > Fabales > Fabaceae > Sesbania > Sesbania bispinosa. The sequence continues at coordinate 1,489,453 of QLOH01000124.1, forward strand.
TTGCATTGCATTAACGAGCCGAGGGAAGTTAAACTTCAATCACCCGTTTTTCAATATTTTTATTAGTTAAAGAAGTTTTCCTACTAAATAGAAAGAAAGCTCACATAATTAAGTTTGATTGACATGAATTTTATCTAATACTAAAAAACATATTCAAAAGAATATATTACAAAATGTTTTTTTTTTATGAAAATATTATAAAATGTATTGTTACTCATTTCCTTACAAAATATATCACTCACCTTAATAAATTCATTTAACATTAATGCATTTATTAGTGCAAAGGAACCTTGCATGTACATGTTATTTAATGAATTCAATACACTCCCTCCATGCCTATTTATAAGACCCCTTCTAGAAGGATTGAGTATCCCTTAATATAAGACTCTCTGTAGATTTCTAGATAAATTAATTATTTTTTTCATATTTACCCTTCATAAATATTCAACTCTTTTTATTTCCCCATATATATATTGATGATGTGAATAATTAATGAAGTTTTACTCACATGCTTAACAACTGAAAAGTGATTATTGGAGTCTTCCACCATGTGACAATTAGTATTAGTGACTTTTAAATATGGGTATATTTGGAATGCTATCATTTTTTTTAAAATACCAATACATTAACCAACTTTTCTTAAACTATGTGAAATGGTTGATAGGGTCTTATAATAAGGGATGAAATGAGTACTTTATAATTGTTAACATATTTAGATTTATTAAATACTAGTATATTAATATATTTAAAATTAGAGTTTGTAACATCCCAAAAATTTAGAAATCTAAAATTATAACAAAAATGATAATCATAATAAAATTAAAATACTTATAATTGTATTTCGATAATATTGGTGATGAAAAGAGAATCTTTATAATAATAACAATAACCATTAATAAAATAATATTATAATATTAATGATATAATAATGGTACGATAATATGAATACTAAAAGAGAGATATAGAATTTGATATTAGAAGATATAATAATTGTTTATTAATATAACAAGATAATAATAAAATTATTAGAAGATAAATTATATTATTAATGTTTCAATTAATCTTAATTGTTATAAATGTAGTAGTTATTATATTATTAATATTAATATATAATATCAGAACCGATTGGGATATCCTCAGGAAAGAGATGCTTTAGCATTTTAATTTAAAGATCATATTTCAAAATAGGAATGATAACATCACAAGAAATAGAGATAAGAGAGTAATATAAAGTTTAGGATAATGTTTAAATATAAGATTCGAATTCGAATTTGAATGTAGATGGATAAGGAAAAGCTTAAGAGGGCAAAAACTAAGGTTGTTGCTTGATGTTGGTTCTAAGCCTAATGACCTTAGTGCACTAAATTGCAAATATCTAGAGTTGTAGATGTCCGATTGAGGTGATTCCACTCTCATTAGAAAACTTATTTCCGGGGCTTCAGTTTGATAGGTTATATGATAGGGTTTGGATGAAAACTGCACCTTCGCAAGAAGGGAAAATTGCAATCCGGTTCTCTCGCTCAAGCTGAGCTCGAGCGCAGCCTGAGCGCAGAAAAACAGAGAGCAATTCGAGGAAATTCAGCTCGAGCTGAGCTCAAGCGCTGCCTGAGCGAGAACTTGCGCTTGAGCTGCGCTCAAGCCTCGCTTGAGCGCAGGTCCGATTTCTGCACTTTAAAAGACGTTCGTGGATGGTTTCAGTCAGTTCTTTCTTCCATTTTTCGTATTTTCAGAGAGAGAGAGAGAGGTTCTAGTGAGAGAAAGTCCCAGCAAAGGCCAAGAACGATTTCTACTCATCAAGAACGAGTCTTGCATCAATCTTTCCCCCATCAAGGCCCTCCGTTCTTCGTTCTTTCTCCGTTTTCTCGACTCACAGATGGGTGGACCCTCACTTGTTTGTTCTGGATGATTGCCATTGCATGTTCCCTATTCTTTTTCCCCTTTCCTTCTATGAATTAGTGATATATGTATAGTATGAACATAAGAATTGTGAATATACTGACTATTGTATGTATTGAATTGCTAAAATCTTAGGGTAGATGATTGGATGATTCTGTATGATGTATTATGAACCTTGAATATTTTATTATGAAATCATGGGCCTTTGGCCATCACAGTCATGAATTATGAATTAAGTTATTACAGGGCTTATAGCCATCACAGAGCCTCCGGGCTATCACAGGGTCATTGACCGTCACAGGCCTTCGGGCAATCATGTTTAAGAAAGACGAGGTGATCTCATCTAACCCTTGGCCAAGGGGAAGATGGGGGATCCTCAATTATTAAAAATAATCAAGTAATGTGTCATTCATGTTCAAATAAGACTTAATCTCAGGTTTCCCTGGACGACGGTCCTTGGATTCTCAGGCCGAGCGCTCATCACAGTCAAGTAACAGAGAAAAGACCCCGGGTGTCGGGAACAACACCTCACAGCCATGCATTGCATATTGATGATTGATTTTCTTGTGTTGAATTCTGTATCATTATCTCTTTTATGTCTCTTAAAATTATATGTATGCCATGATGGTTCTTGGTTGCTTTCCCCCACACTGCACACATGTTACACTCACTGGGACGTTGGTCTCACCCCATTCCATGGGAACAATATTTTCAGTGGTGCAGGATTCTGATCAGAGCTATGACGAGTAGTAGATGGCATGTGAAGGCAGTAGTCTCTATTGTTTATTTTTCCGTGTTGTTGTTCATGTTGTTTAGAACCACTAGTGTTATTTGTTAAAGCTACTTTAGAAATCATTATGTTAGTTTAATACTTTTGTATTTGAGCCTTGATGGTAACATTATGTTATTATTTCCTTGAGTTATATATGTATTGTTGGTGCTTTAGTAATTTGTTGGGTTACTCAAGCGATGGTATGTATGTCGATACGCAAAATGAATGAAATAATTTCACAAATTTGGAAATAGTGCTTCCAACAGGCATTATTCCTGAATTTAGAAATTAGGACGTTACATTAGTTCTTATGCACTATCAGTGTAAGAAAGTTTTACATGATACATGAAATGTCACATTTATTAAATAATGTCACAACACATCGTTGGATGTGAATGTAAAACTATTTTGCATTAATCGTATATAATTATTAAATTCTTAAAATTATTGAATGGCATATTATTATTAAAAAAAAGGCACATTTACGTTATATCAAATTAAATTTCATTACCACCATTCTACATTAAAAATCTAATTTTCAATTTTTTCAAATAGATAAGGAAAGAACCATGGAGTGTTTTTTTTTTGTTTAATACCAAGTATCCTCCACGGGAGGCAATCATGTTCGAGCCGGGAACATCCACATCTTGGTGGGTAGGGGTGGAAACAGGTAAGGCCAGGCCAGGCTTTGACAGGCCTGTGCCTGGCCTGACTCCCAATTCTTAAGCTCGAACCTGACCTGTTACCTGTTACATGCCTTTTTGTAAGGCCTAGGCCTGGCCTGCGAAAAAGCCTGGCCTGGCCTGTAAGCCTGTTTAGAAGCCTGGTTATTACAAGACCTACAAACAGGCCAACAGGCCTATAAGGCTATGCAGGCCAGCAGGCCTTTTAAGCAGTTTTTATATAATTAATTTAATATATTATAATTATTATATTAAAACAGGCCGGCCTGTTAAGGCTAATAGGCTTTTTCATAGGCCTGAAGCCTGACCTATTTAACTAAATAGGCCTTTTAACAAGCCTTGGCCTTTTTATAAACGAGCAAGGCCAGGCCATAAACAGGCCGGCCGTAGGCCCCTGACAGACCGGCTGGCCTTTTCCCATCCCATATGGTGGGACTAACTCTCCCAGCGGGGATTTTTTCCATCCACAAAACTCGAACCCGAGACCTTGCTTAAGGAAAAACAAGCATGTACCACTTGAAGCAACCCCGTTGATACCGAGGAGTGTTTGAACGTTCTATTAATATATTTACAAGTGATATGCCATCATTTTACAATTTTATACTTTTAATTTTCTTAAATAAATTATATTGTTATTTATATTAAATAAGAAGTACAACTAAAATAAATAAGTAAGATTTATATGGATATTATCAAACAATAACAAATATATTAGAGAATTTGTTGTCGGCAATTTTATTACAAAATATTCCTTCCTACGTATCTCCATCAATAAATAATTTTTCAGAAATAAAAAATAGATAACATTTTTAGTGTCCATTTGGTTTACCTGGTTGAACGCTAAACCAAACAGAAACTTAATGTGTCTTGAAATTAGTGATGACTACATTTTTAATTTAACAAAAATGGAGAGGTAATATATGTTACCTTAATAAAATTTAATTTTAATGCACTGATGGAAAGGAATTTTATTTATTCACGTCATTTAATGAATTTAATATATTTAATATTTGTTAACATATTTAAATTTATTGAATAATATATTAACATATATAAAATTATTAAATAATATATTAATATATATAGAATTATTAAATGGTGTATTATTATAAAATATATCATAATAAAAGTTTCACATTTACATTATATCAAATTAATATTTATTATAAATTAATAAATTTATATCCTTACTAATTAATTGTTACTATAAATAATAAATTAACCAGAGGATAACATTTCTATCTATTGTATAAATGAAATATTGTAAATATTATTGTTAGTATTAATATTAATTCTTTTGTCTCTTTTTAGTATTAAAATAAAGTGAATTATTATATAGTAAATTGACCATTATTTTAGTTATTTGAATTATTGTATAGAAAATAAAATTATCCGTGTTAGGAATTTTAATTTGATGAATTACGTACACCATCTATCTTCAAATTTATAGGTGCGTTTTTGTTTTTTTTTCCTTCTGGGGTTGACGAGTCCCATTTTGTATTCTGTATATGTTGATGAATAGAACAGAGAAGCGTTGTGTTATTATATTTTCCAAACTGTAAACATTTATTTGATCAATAGTAATTTAAAATGTGTTTTGTCTTAAGTTAATTATGTTAGTTCATTTATAATAATTTAAAGATTTTATTTTTTTGAATAAAGTAACACTATTTAATATTAGAATATTTGATCACGGGATTATAGTAATTTTTCTATGACAAATTTTAACATTTTTTCCATTTATAGTGAGAAGAAATATTTGCAATTTTTAAAAATTGAACATACAAAATGTAAGTTTAAACATGAAAAGGGGATGTGCTTTAAAATTATTAAAATCATAAAATTTTTGACTAAGTTAAAAATATATATTTATTGGATAATTTTTCAATCCAAAATATAAAGGAATTAGTATTGAATATTTGGTGATACTGATATTCTGTAATAAATGCTGAGTTTTGCTATATTATTGTATTTAGAGAAACTGTATTTGTATAATAAAAGTCTAAATTTTTGTGTAAAATAATAGAAAAATAAAAATAGAAGAAATAAGTGTGAGATAAATTAATTAACATGATAAAAAAATTTTAAAAAAATATTACTATATGTATAAAAATGTTATAATTAAGAATAATATAACTGTTATATTTATATTTGACCCACCAACTACAGAGGCAGGAATTCTTCATCTCATCTGTCTACGCGCCGCAAAGAAAGTACTTGTCTCACGTGAAATGACGTCCAAGTAAAATAAATGAGTTAAAAAAAAATTATGTAACTCCCATTTTCTGATATATATATATATATATATATATATATATATATTGCTAAACCCATTATTTGGTTAATACATGCAGAATTGAGCACTCTATTTACAGGCTAGAGATTCCATTCTTCTATCTTTTGAGATAAAATTGTTCCTGTCCTGTCCTGTCTGACCGAAATCAAACCAAGAGATAAAATTTTGATGAGATGGAAATAGAGGAGAGGATGGAGAGAGGAATGTCTGAATCTGATCATAAAGAGCCATTACTTATGAGGAATGATCATAGGATCAACAACACTTCCCAGCTCGCCATTGTTGGAGCCAATGTTTCTCCCATTCAGAGCCTTGATTACGAGTGAGTACTACTATTATTTTCCTCTCTCTCTACTTTTTCTTTTCTATGAATATAATATTATTTATTTGTGGGTTGCCCACCAAAGAAAATGTCAAGAAATCTTTTTTTTCTTTTTCTTGGAGGATAAATCTAATTAATAACCCAGAATTTTGGTAAACCTTTGTGATAATCAGTTTGGATTATTTTCCTCCTGGCTGTGGTGGCCAAATTTTGTCTTCACTCTTCAATCAACTTTTTTTTAAGAAAAAGTACAAGCAAAGACTGCTGTGAATTTGTAAAAATTATTCACAATTTATCTGCCGAGTATGTTCCATAGATAGGTAATTAAGCGAAAAAAAAAAGTGAATATAAGAATCATAGTATTTATCGTACCTCAAAGATACTTATATAATTTATTATATATATAATTTAAATTTAAAACTTTTTAATTAATATTTTTTGTTTTGGCGATTTTTAATAATTAATTTTACTATTTTTTTATTTGACTAATTTATAGAAAATACGTTTAAATGAAAATATATTTTATTTAATTAAAACACAAATGTTAGTTTTTGAATTATCAAATAGTAAAAAAAATTTGATTGGTAGAAAGGTTGGGGAGGCAAATTTATGTTGATAAGCTTAGTTGAAAGGAAAACTAGCTTAGAGGAATAGTTGAAATAGATTTGAGTGGAAATGACTTACTGGTTGCTTGGTTGATTACAGATGTTGAGTACATGACCTATATATAGACTTCAATACCACCATTCATGTTTTATCAAGAGAATTCTAGAGATATTTATTCCAGAGTTTTCTATCTATATGTAATTGTGTACATAATTCTAGAATTTGTACCATCCAGTAGTTACTAACATACGCCTATGTATATTTCTATAATAATCTAGCTTTATTCTATAAGTTTGTATCACATTTTAACACTCTTCCTTGATACAAATTTCTCTAACTCCTAGCATAGTGCGAAGCTGTTCGAATCTTGCTCTCGGTAGTGCCTTTGTGAATATGTCTGCAACTTGCTCTTCGGTCTTGCAATACTCCATCTTGATTTCTTTAGTTGTTTCTACTTCTCTGATAAAGTGATATTTAATTGCAATGTGTTTTGTCCTGTTGTGATGTACTGGATTTTTTTCATTGCTATTGCTGATTTATTGTCGCAGTAGATGTGTAGTAGGCCCATCTTGTTGTTCTCCCATTTCTACAAGTATTCTTCGTAGCCAAATTGCTTGGCTTGTAGCTTCAGCTGCTACAATGTGCTCTGCCTCTACGGCTGATCGTGCAACTGTTGCTTGCTTCTTTGATGCCCAAGAAAATATTCCTGATCCGGGTGAGAAGGCATAGCCAGAGGTGCTCTTCATGTCATCTATCGAACTTGCCCAATCACCGTCGGTGTATCCGAGCAAACTTGAGTTGTTCATGGTTTTGTACCGTATACCAAACTCCTTTGTGCCTTGTAGATATCTAAGGATTCTTTTAACTGCTCCAAAGTGAATTTGGCTTGGGCTTTTGCATAAACCTTGATAGAAGACTTACAACATACATGATGTCTAATCGTATGGCTGTTAAATGTAGTAAGCTCCCTATCAAACTTCTGTAGCGAGATGCATCAACTTCTAGTGCTCCATCATCTTTTTGTAGCTTCTCGTTTGCCACGTAGTACAGTAGTAACAGTTGCAACCATTCATCTTGATCTTCTTCAAGAGAGCTTCAATATATTTCTTTTGACAAATGAATATCCCTCATTTCCTTTGGCTTACCTCAATACCAAGGAAGTAGTTCATCAAGCCAAGGTCGATCATTTCGAATGTCTTCATCATGTCTTCTCTGAATTCTGTCATCATCTTCATATTGTTCCCTGTGCAGATAAGATCATCTACATACAAGGAGACAATGGGAGTGTCATATTGACCTTGGGTCTTGATGTATAGTGTTGGCTCACTCTTGCTCCTCCTGAATCCTTGATCGGTGAAGTACTGATATATTCTATTGTACCATACCCGAGGAGCTTGCTTCAAACCATATAAATCTTTTCTAAGCCTTAGAACTTTGGTGGTGTTTGGAAGAGCTTATTTGAGCTTATCTTATGGCATAAGAACTTATGTAACTGTTTGGGTAAACTTATGAAAAGAGCTTATGGCATGCTCATAAGCTATTTTTAGTTTATTTCAATAAGCTAATATTAAATAGCTTATAGAATAGATTATGGAGAATTTAAGTATGCTGCACTTTCTTCAATTTTCATCTACTTTTTTAAGAGCTTATTTATTAAGTGCTTATTAAATAAGATCTTAAGTTATAAGCACTTAAATAAGCTATATTTCCAAACGGGGCCTTTGTCTTCATTGCCCTTGCTTATGAAACTTTGTGATTGCTCTACATAGATCTCTTCTTGTAGTACTCCATTGAGAAAAGTAGATGCGCTACCGGGTCAGTCTACTAGCTCTAAGTTGTATCTAGACGCGCTACTGGGGCAAATGTTTCGTTGTAGTCAACTCCAGGTTGTTGTGAATAGCCCTTAGCTACCAACCTTGCCTTGTGCTTTTGTATGGTGCCATCGGGATTGAGCTTTGTCTTATACATCCATTTTACCCCGATGATATCTTTGTCTTTTGGACAGTCTACTAGCTCCCATGTGTTATTTTTCTCAATCATTTTTATCTCTTCTTCCATAGCCTTTTTTTGTCGAGTTCCATAGCCTTGACCCATACTTGTTGCTTTGATGCCGCTTCAAAGCTTTCACGTTCAAGTATGGCCAAGTTGCAGGTTTCATATATGTCCACTAAAGATCTAACTCGTCTTGGGGTAGACTCTGGTATGAAGTTTTTTGTTGTGAAGGAGAATGAGGCTCACCTGGGACTTTTGTAGTTTCTTTAACTTCTTGAGGTTGCCGCATTGGTATATAAATGTTTTTCTCTATTTTCTCGCCATTCCAATTCCAAGCAGCATATCCATCGAATTCAATGTCCCGACTAATGGTGAGCTTCTTGGTTTGAAAGTTGTAGACTTGATAGCCTTTTGACTGTGTGCTATACCCAAGGAAGATGCCTCAAATGGTTTTGTCTTTTATCTCGTGCCTCTTCTCTTTTGGAATGTGTATGTAGCAAATAGATCCAAATACCCTTAGGTGCTTTGTTGATGGTTTTTGCCCACTCCAAGCTTCGATCGGAGTCTTATCTTGAACTGCTTTAGTCGGACATCTGTTAAGTATGTAGATAGCAATATAGACTGCTTCAACCCAGAAGTTGTTTGGTAATCCTTTGTCCTTGAGCATCGATCTGGCCATCTTCATTACTGTGCGGTTTTTCCTTTCAGATACTCCATTTTGTTGCGGAGAATATGCGACTGTAAGTTGTCGTTCAATGCCTTCATCTTCACAGAATTTATCGAACTCATTGGATATGTATTCTTTGCCACGATCACTTCTAAGTACCTTAGTCTATTTGCCACTTTGCTTTTCGACAAGGGCCTTAAATTTCTTCAAAACACCAAGGACTTCTGATTTTGCTTTTATGAAGTAGACCCAAGTCATTCTAGAAAAAGTCATCTATGAAGAGAATGAAATACCCGTTGTTATGGAGTGACGGTGTCCGCATTGGTCCGCAAATATTTGTATGGATGAACTCTAATAAGTCCTTTGCTTTCCATGCTTTACTGGTTGAAAACGACAGTCGGTGTTGCTTGCTAAGGAGATATCCTTCACAAGCTTCACTATTCTCTTTTAGACATGGGAGATCTCTCATTATATTCTTTTGATATTATAATTTTAAGGCATGTATATTGAAGTGGCCAAATCTTTGATGCCAAATCCATGAGTCATCAACTTCCGCTTTCATGGCAATATTAGAGCCTTGTCTCAAGCTTATTGGGAAACTTCTGTTTCTCTTATCCATTTTTACTTGATCAATCTCTAACTTTTTACTGTCATATATTTTACATGTGTCTCCTTCAAAGTGGAGAGTATAACCTTTCTCCATCATTTGGCCAATACTCAAGAGATTTTCTTTGATATTGGGAACTAGTAGGACATCAGTAATAAGTCTCCTACCTTTCTTTGTCTCCGCCATAACAGTGTATTTGCCTTTTGATTCAATGACAGTGTCGTTCCCCATTCGGACTTTGACTTTGATGGATTCATCAATATCCTTGAAGATGCTTGCAACTTTGGCCATGTGTTTGCTGCAGCCACTATCTAAGTACCAGCTTCCACCCGTTTCACTACTGGAATCTTGGGTAGCATAGAAAAGATGTTGCTCACCATCTTGCTCTTCAACAGGTGGGGTTGATGCTTATTTTTGTTGCGAACGTATTTCTCCACATGGCCAAATTTCTTGCAGTGACGACATTATGGCTTTCCATGATATCGACAGTCTTTTTCAGCATGATTTGTCCTTTTACAAATGCCACATGGAGGATAGTCATCTTGATAATTTCTAGAAAAAATTCTAGAATTCTCTTTATTTCTAGAAGTTTCTCCATTATTTTTTTTTTTTTTTTGCATTTCCTTTATTTTGAGACCATAGTTTGAGCTTTGATTGAAAGACATTTTCAACCGGGTCCTCATCATTCCTATTCAACCTTTGCTCGTAATTTTCAAGTGACCCCATCAACTCTATCACTGATAAGGTAGATAGATCTTTTCTTTGCTCAATCGCTGTCACGATTGGATCATATTTACGGGGAACACTAATTAGATTTTTCTCAAAATTTTTCTTGTCAAGAATATTTTCCCCATAGGCTTTCATTTGGTTAACTATTTCTTTTATCTTATAATAGTAGTCCTTTACGGTCTCAGATTCCTTCATATTTAACAATTCAAAGTCACGTCGTAGAGTTTGGAGTTTTACAGCACGTACCTTTTCACTTCCTTCGAACTCCTCCTGCAGCGTAGTCCATGCTTCTTTAGCTGTTGTTGCACCCATTATTCTCGGAAAATTTGTGTCGGTCACGACTTGTTGCAAAATAAATAGTGCCTTTGAATTCTTTTGTTTGTTCTCCTTCAACTCCTTTTTGAGTCGAGAGTGAGGGCTGAGGTGTCTGCTGGAGCATAAAATCCTTCTTCTATCGTATCCACAAATCTTGGAAGGTGAAATATGTCTTCATTTTTGTACTCCAAAAATCATAATTTTCGCCCGATGCCGAAACCGAATGGAAGAAAAAAACACTTTAAATTATTTTGGTGCTATTCTCTCTCTCTCTTAGGAAGGTTCAAAGTTTTTAGTGATTAAATATATGTTTGGTTTAACGTTGGAACGTGATAAACTAATGTTTTCAACACTATAAATAGTTGCGTTAAAAAGTTTAAACTTGAGTTTGACCACTTCTGAACGCCAAATCAAACATATACTAAGTGTCCAATTTGTTTACAATTTAATAGAATTATTTCTGAAAAAAATAATAGTTAAATGAGTATGCGTATTTTATGAAACACAATGGATGAAAATGATTTAAAATTATGTGGAATTGATTCTGCACTGTTCAAAATTTAAAAGAAACAACCTTTTATAGAACCTTTACTATTTACTGGAGGCACACTGTAATTTGATTTTAGTTCCTCAATTTTTTTATGCAAATTTTAGTCTCTCTCTTTTTTATTTGTTACCATTAAGTTTCTCTATCATTTTATTTTATTTAAATTTCTCAATTTTTTATTTTCTTTTCAAAAATTTTATAAACTAATTTATTTAACTTATTTTAAGTTGATTTCTGTTCAAAGTTCACAAATCAAAATTTTAAATTTAATCTAAAATAAATACAATCTCAAAATTTCTGCTATTTCAAACTCTAACCTCATATCCTACAAAATTCTTTTAAATTTATCTAATTTTTTAAATTTTTATTTCTTAACCTTTAAAATTATTCTATATCCAATAAATCCTCAAATATTTGAATAGAAAATAAAAATTTAAGGATTTTGTGGAAAACTAAATTCTTTTAAATTTATCTAATTTTTTAATATTTTTATTTCTTAACCTTTAAAATTATTCTATATCCAATAAATCCTCAAATATTTGAATAGAAAATAAAAATTTAAGGATTTTGTGGAAAACTAAATTGATAACCGGATCAAATTGCTTAATTTTAAAAATAAAGGAATTTAATTAACTTAAAAATTTGGGGACTAAAATTGCATGAAGTCCAAATTAGAGACTAAAAGGGAAATTAAACCTTTAGTATGGTTAGTTAATTAGGTTATCATATCTGACAGTTCGCATGTTCAAAATCCCTTTCGTCTTGAGGTGGAGTAAATATAAGTCTTCTGTAAATGATTTTTGAACCTGAATGCTTTTTCTGCCTTGAACTGAGGAATCATCCCCTCACCCTAATGTATTGTTTGGTTGGAGGGATTTGGAGGGGAGGGGAGGGATTTTAAGAGGGTTATTGTGTTTGGTTCAATTTTTTAGGAGGGAAGGAGAGGGGTCAAAATCCCTCCTAATAGCATTTTGACTCCCCTCCAAAAGTGGGGGATTTGGAGGGGAGGGAAGGAGGTTTAAAATAAAACAATCAAAATTACTTAAATATTGCTCTTCTCATATTAATAAAGTTGAATGTTATAAAAGCCAAAGGGTATGAAAGTAAATTAGTTTTATTTTGCCTCCTCTCCCATCATGAAGCAAACAACAAAGGCTTCTCCTCCCCTCTCCTTCCCTCCTTGAATCAAACAAGATAAAATATCACCTCACCTCCCACCCCCTTCATTAAAATCATTTTCCCTCCCCTCGTTTGAACCAAACAAACCCTAAATTTTTCTTAATACAAAAATAATTAAATTTTCTTGCTAGTGTTCTATTTTTGTGTTTGTGCTTATGATTTTCAATTATAATTAAGTTATGTTCCTCTTGTTACATAGTTATGAGCTCTTGAACTTTGACTCAACACAAAAATAGTCATTTTATTTTTCATTTTAAATTATATTTTAATTTCCCCGTTCATATTTAAAAGAATTTACATTAATTAAGTTTTTTACTACCTTATTTTGATTTTGCATGCAGGATTATTGAGAATGATCTTTTTAAGCAGGACTGGAGATCTAGGACAAAGATTGAGATATACCAGTATGTTGTCCTCAAGTGGACCCTTGCACTTCTTATTGGTTTATTTACTGGGCTTGTTGCCTTCTTTAATACTCTTGGAGTTGAGAATATTGTTGGTTTCAAGCTTTTACTCACCAAGGATCTCATGCTCAAGCAAAAGTAAGAACATTCTTATCAATCTTGAGTTTTCTGCCTCTTAGATAATTGTCTGCCTACTAGCTTCAACCGTGCACTATTATTTCAAGTATAGTTTAATTATATATGCTTGTAACCTATAGTATCCTCAAGCTTGTTGAAGTAATATTTTATCTCATTTGGTATTTGTAATCTATCTATAATATATCTGTAATTGTGTTTGAGTAAATGTTATGTCTTTCAAAACTTAGTAACAAAGTGTAGGATAAAATATATACATAAAAAAGAAAGTTTGCGAAGCATTTGTTCTTTCTGCATCCATTCCTTTCACATAACATTTTATGTTGTTTTTGTTCTAAGGACCCGTTATGCTACACCTATTGGCACACAAGTCTAACATGGAGAAAAATTTCACTTGTAGTATTTTGGGAATAATATGTTTTTATTGCGGAACAGGTATCATCAAGCTTTTGCAGTGTTTTTTGGTTGTAACATGATTTTAGCAATTGCGGCTGCAGCCCTGTGTGCGTACATTGCCCCTGCAGCAGCAGGGTCTGGCATCCCTGAGGTGAAAGCATACCTCAATGGTATAGATGCACACACTATACTGGCTCCAAGTACCCTATTTGTAAAGGTTAGTTAGTTACTAACTCATCTCACCCTATCTATTTTGCTCCCTTCACTATGCATATCATATCATATACTATTGGTTTGAATTAATTAAATTGTATTTGTATGTGCAGATTTTTGGTTCAATTTTTGGTGTTGCGGCGGGATTTGTTGTGGGTAAAGAAGGACCTATGGTTCATACGGGTGCTTGCGTAGCTAATTTACTTGGACAAGGCGGTTCTCGAAAATATGGCCTGACATGGAAATGGCTTAGATACTTCAAAAATGACAGAGATCGAAGGGATTTGATCACATGTGGTGCAGCTGCTGGTGTTGCTGGTGCCTTTCGTGCCCCAGTTGGTGGTGTCCTTTTTGCACTTGAAGAAGCAGCTTCATGGTCCTTCCTTCATTTTTTATTTCTCGATCGATCTCCTAATTAATTAACACTTTGTTATGTTATGTTATGTTATTCTGAATGAATGCAATTCTTCAATTTTAGGTGGAGGAGTGCTCTTCTGTGGCGCACTTTCTTCACAACGGCTGTAGTAGCTGTAGTGCTGAGAGCTCTAATACAAGTGTGTGAGGGAGGAAAATGTGGTCTTTTTGGGAAAGGAGGTCTCATAATGTTTGATGTTAATTCAGCGAAGCCTGTGTACAACATACCTGACCTACTCGTAGTTATATTTCTTGGAGTTATAGGAGGTCTTATGGGAAGCCTTTACAATTTTCTCGTGGATAAGGTCCTTCGCACTTACAGTCTTATAAATGAGTATGTCCCCTAACCATAATTCAAAATTATATGTAATTAAACACACATATATATGTATGTTTCCTTATTATTTTGTAATGCAATGATTGCAGGAGAGTCCCAATATTCAAAATTCTAGTTGTGATGATCATCTCCCTTGTGACGTCTAGTATTCGGTTCGGCCTTCCATTGTTATCAAAGTGCATCCCTTGTCCTGGGCCAGAGGGGGATCAGTGCCCAAGCCCAACTGTAGGGTTCTTCTCAATACACTACAAGAATTTTCAATGTCCACCTAACCACTACAATGACCTTACCTCTCTTTTTTTCACCACTAACGATGATGCTATTCGTAACCTATTCATTGCTGGATCTGACAATAGGTTTCAAATTTCTAGTCTTGTAATTTTCTTTGTGGCCATATACTCCCTTGGAATCATCACTTATGGTGTTGCCATTCCCTCTGGGCTCTTTATTCCTGTCATACTTGCTGGAGCTTCCTATGGGCGCCTTGTAGGGAGTCTCTTAAGTCCATTCACTGTTCTTGATGCGGGATTGTTTGCCCTCCTTGGAGCTGCATCCTTTCTCGGCGGTTCCATGAGAATGACTGTTTCCCTCTGCATCATACTTCTTGAGCTCACAAATGACCTATTGATGCTCCCCTTGGTCATGCTGGTTCTCCTCATTTCAAAGTCTGTAGCTGATTGTTTTAACAAAGGTGTTTATGATCAGATTGTGGAAATTAAGGGGCTACCTTATATGGAGGCACATGCAGAGCCATATATGAGGCATTTAGCTGCTAGTGATGTTGTTTCTGGCCCCTTGTTTACATTTTCTGGGGTTGAAAAAGTGGGTAATATTGTGCATGCCTTAAAGATCACACGACATCATGGGTTTCCTGTAATTGACGAGCCTCCTTTCTCGGATGCGCCTGAGTTGTGTGGATTGGTATTAAGGTCACACCTGCTTGTACTTCTTAAGAATAGGACATTCTCGAGGCAGAGGGTGATGACAGGGTCTACCATTATGAGGAGGTTTAAGGCACATGATTTTGCAAAGCCAGGTTCAGGCAAGGGGCTAAAGCTAGAGGATTTAGATATTACACAAGACGAAATGGAAATGTTTGTTGATCTTCATCCAATTACTAATACCTCGCCATATACTGTAGTGGAAACAATGTCTCTTGCAAAAGCTGCTATTCTTTTTCGTGAGCTTGGCCTTAGGCACTTGTTGGTTGTGCCCAAGACACCAGGAGTAAGTCTCTCTCTCTCTCTGTGTGTGAGTGTGATATGTGGTTGGAAATGCTATTTAGTGATCCTCATTCCAGCTTAAGTTAAAAAAGTTTGTTTTCAAGTTTGAACATTTGACTGTGATGCTAAATTAATCCAAATACCCAGAAAATAACTTAATTTTCTTTTACACTATTTTTGCAATTACTTTTGCATTGCTATTGTTCAACTAATAAGAGCTAACACTTGTAATTATAACTGTGCAGAGGCCTCCAATTGTTGGGATCCTGACAAGGCATGACTTCATGCCTGAGCATGTCCTGGGATTATTCCCTCACTTGAAACCCCACAAGTAGAGGAATCAAGCCAATTTTGTGGTGAATGATCACTCATCAAAACCATTCAATAAAACCCCTTTATATTAGAGACTAATCGAGATTTTTACTGAGACAGGTTGTAGTTTTAGGAGATGAAAGAAAGCTGCACAATCTATGGACATGATATACATTTTTTGTCTGTCTTTTTTTGTTTTTGGCAACTTTATATGATTGCTATATTTCTGCTCAGACTATTATAGTTATTTTGTTTTAATGGCAGATTCAGAACCTTACATGCTTGCCATAAGGGGGCAAAATCAAGATGTCCATTTGAAATTTATTACTCGTGGCATTGTGTTTTTACCAATTAATGACAACCAACTCAATTGAAAATGTCATTTTCTTTTCTCCCGTTGTGTTTTGAGCATGACACGTGTATTTATTATCTCTTGGTTTATCCCATATGATTTGATTTGAAACTGATCGTACCGGACAAATGATCGTGCCAGAGGTGATCATCCCTGAATCAGTAGGCTGATAGGCCAGCTGAGATGGCTGTATGATAGGCCAGCCGAGATGACTGTATGATAAACCAGCCGAGATAGCTGTATGATAGGCCAACCGAGCATGGTGATAGGCCAGCCGAGATGGCTGTATGATTATAAGCCTAAATCCGAGATAGCTGGTAGGCCGCTAGACCAGTCGAGCTAATTCCGAGTTAACCTCGAGATCAGAAACCCAAATGAAAAACATTAAAATTTCAACTTCGCAGTGGTATCTATAACATGATATACGACGATGGGGATATTGGAATTTTGGATTTCTTGAAAGCAACCTTGATAGTGATTATTGCATAGTAAATATTGCAATCTTTTGGTTCTTTCGGTTTGCGATTTATGTGGGAACAAGGCAAACCAAACAACATAAGAACGGAGAGGGAACCAGTTAGTAAGTCCCCTTTTTTATGATTGATTTTGTGGGGTAAAATTGATTTTGAACTAATTGTATATAATCAATTTTATGTAAAATTAAACTAATCACATTCTTTCGGAGGGGTGAGACCGTAAGAGCCTTAATTGTGACTAAGTCTCGAATAGGATTGTCTATAGTAACAGGGGATACCTATTGTTTATATCAAAAAATTAATTTCAAAGTAATGTAATTTTTGTTTGGATAACCTATATTAGAAAATTGATTTTTGCATTGGATTTTTTTTATATTTGTTTTTTATCAATTTTTTTTAAAGTGTCCAATAATCAAAATGTGCTTAACTAGTTTTTACACCCGTGCAATGCACGGATAATCAAATAGACTTGTAATTAACTAGTGTATAACCCGTGCATTGCACGAGTATCACTTAAGAAATTGATTTCGATAGAATGGTGAGAATACTGGTTTTTTTAAATTGAATTTTGTGTATATGCGGATGGTGTGATAGTAGAAACACAATCTGACTAAATGATATAGGTTATAGGGAACTCAAGTGGTAATATATAGGATCTAGTGAATGTTTGTAGTAAAATTGTGTATATCCACTGGATTTGCTTTAGTCGATGTGACACCGGTAAGACTTTAAAATGATATCATCATTATATCACATTATAAGGCTAAATGCAAGAAACCAAGTTACTGACTCTATGTATTGTTTTGTTATTTCATTTTGTTTTATATATTGATATATAAAGATAAAGTATCACAACACTCAACAAATATATTTTTACTCATGTGTGTCAGTATCTATAAATTAAATAATTTTAGTTTGAATAAAAGAGATGACACGACTTTTGATAACAAAAAAGTGGTAAAATAGGCTTAAATAACTTTTTGGTCCTTGTAAAATATTTGATTTTTGCTTTTGGTCCTTATAAAATTATTTTTATTCTTTTAGTCCTCACAAAATTTGAAAATTTTGAAAATAGTCCCTATTATCATTTTTTGATGATATGTCATGCATCTAGACACGCCACATCATATGCCACATCAACATGATTACTTATGTGGCATGGTTGGATGCATGACAAGTGGCAATAAAGACCTTTTTCAAAGTTTCTAAATTTTATAAGGACCAAAAGAATAAAAATAATTTTATAAGGACCAAAAGCAAAAACCATATATTTTACAGGGACTAAAAAGTTATTTAAGCTTTGTAATAAAGTGAATGAATTCTGAAAAAAATATTAAAAAACCTAAAGGATTGTAAAATTATAGATTATAGATAGATGTAAATCAACATATTTTGTTATAATACCACATCCAAACTTCGATATTAATCTCAACACATTTATCTGTGCTTACCTGTCTGCATCTTAAACAATTTTACTTTTAAAAAATGGCACGACATTTGATAACAAAAAGTAGTAACAATAATAAAAAATAACTAATAAAATATTAGAATAATTTGAATGAATAGTAAAAAAATATTAAAAAATCTATAGGATTGTATAATTATAGATTATAAATAGATGTAAATCAACATATTTTGTTTTAATACCACATCCAAACTTCGATATTAATCTCAACAAATTTATTTGTGCTTATCTGTATCAATGTTTGCATCTTAAACAAATTTACTTTTAAAAACATGGCACGACATTTGACAACAAAAAGTAGTAACAATAATAAAAAATAACTAATAAAATATTAGAATAAATTGAATGAATAGTGAAAAAAATATTAAAAAACCTATAGGATTGTATAATTATAGATTATAGATAGATGTAAATCAACATATTTTGTTTTGATACCACATCCAAACTTCGATATTAATCTCAACAAATTTATCCGTGCTTATCGGTATCAATGTCTACATCTTAAACAATTTTACTTTTAAAAACATGGCACGACTTTTGATAACAAAATACAATAACAATAATAAAAAATAACTAATAAAATATTAGAATAAATTGAATGAATAGTAAAAAATTATTAAAAAACCTATAGGATTGTATAGTTATAGATAGATGTTCATATATTATTCAGTATATATGTTTCAATTAATAAATATACTAAAATTATATACTTATATTTAAAAAATTAATAAATATATATTATATATAATATTATATTTATAAAATAAAAATATACTAAAATTATATACTTATAAATTATTTGTAAATCTGAAAAGTTAAAATTAAACAAAATTACAGTAGTCACTTGGCCCCTTAGGCTTATTTCATTACGATCAGATTTCACCCCTGGCTGTGGTGGCCAAATTTTGTCTTCACTCTTCAATCAACTTTTTTTTAAGAAAAAGTACAAGCAAAGACTGCTGTGAATTTGTAAAAATTATTCACAATTTATCTGCCGAGTATGTTCCATAGATAGGTAATTAAGCGAAAAAAAAAGTGAATATAAGAATCATAGTATTTATCGTACCTCAAAGATACTTATATAATTTATTATATATTATAATTTAAATTTAAAACTTTTTAATTAATATTTTTTGTTTTGGCGATTTTTAATAATTAATTTTACTATTTTTTTATTTGACTAATTTATAGAAAATACGTTTAAATGAAAATATATTTTATTTAATTAAAACACAAATGTTAGTTTTTGAATTATCAAATAGTAAAAAAAAATTTGATTGGTAGAAAGGTTGGGGAGGCAAATTTATGTTGATAAGCTTAGTTGAAAGGAAAACTAGCTTAGAGGAATAGTTGAAATAGATTTGAGTGGAAATGACTTACTGGTTGCTTGGTTGATTACAGATGTTGAGTACATGACCTATATATAGACTTCAATACCACCATTCATGTTTTATCAAGAGAATTCTAGAGATATTTATTCCAGAGTTTTCTATCTATATGTAATTGTGTACATAATTCTAGAATTTGTACCATCCAGTAGTTACTAACATACGCCTATGTATATTTCTATAATAATCTAGCTTTATTCTATAAGTTTGTATCACATTTTAACACTCTTCCTTGATACAAATTTCTCTAACTCCTAGCATAGTGCGAAGCTGTTCGAATCTTGCTCTCGGTAGTGCCTTTGTGAATATGTCTGCAACTTGCTCTTCGGTCTTGCAATACTCCATCTTGATTTCTTTAGTTGTTTCTACTTCTCTGATAAAGTGATATTTAATTGCAATGTGTTTTGTCCTGTTGTGATGTACTGGATTTTTTTCATTGCTATTGCTGATTTATTGTCGCAGTAGATTGTAGTAGGCCCATCTTGTTGTTCTCCCATTTCTACAAGTATTCTTCGTAGCCAAATTGCTTGGCTTGTAGCTTCAGCTGCTACAATGTATTCTGCCTCTACGGCTGATCGTGCAACTGTTGCTTGCTTCTTTGATGCCCAAGAAAATATTCCTGATCCGGGTGAGAAGGCATAGCCAGAGGTGCTCTTCATGTCATCTATCGAACTTGCCCAATCACCGTCGGTGTATCCGAGCAAACTTGAGTTGTTCATGGTTTTGTACCGTATACCAAACTCCTTTGTGCCTTGTAGATATCTAAGGATTCTTTTAACTGCTCCAAAGTGAATTTGGCTTGGGCTTTTGCATAAACCTTGATAGAAGACTTACAACATACATGATGTCTAATCGTATGGCTGTTAAATGTAGTAAGCTCCCTATCAAACTTCTGTAGCGAGATGATCATCAACTTCTAGTGCTCCATCATCTTTTGTAGCTTCTCGTTTGCCACGTGCGGAGTAGTAACAGTCTTGCAACCATTCATCTTGATCTTCTTCAAGAGAGCTTCAATATATTTCTTTTGACAAATGAATATCCCTCATTTCCTTTGGCTTACCTCAATACCAAGGAAGTAGTTCATCAAGCCAAGGTCGATCATTTCGAATGTCTTCATCATGTCTTCTCTGAATTCTGTCATCATCTTCATATTGTTCCCTGTGCAGATAAGATCATCTACATACAAGGAGACAATGGGAGTGTCATATTGACCTTGGGTCTTGATGTATAGTGTTGGCTCACTCTTGCTCCTCCTGAATCCTTGATCGGTGAAGTACTGATATATTCTATTGTACCATACCCGAGGAGCTTGCTTCAAACCATATAAATCTTTTCTAAGCCTTAGAACTTTGGTGGTGTTTGGAAGAGCTTATTTGAGCTTATCTTATGGCATAAGAACTTATGTAACTGTTTGGGTAAACTTATGAAAAGAGCTTATGGCATGCTCATAAGCTATTTTTAGTTTATTTCAATAAGCTAATATTAAATAGCTTATAGAATAGATTATGGAGAATTTAAGTATGCTGCACTTTCTTCAATTTTCATCTACTTTTTTAAGAGCTTATTTATTAAGTGCTTATTAAATAAGATCTTAAGTTATAAGCACTTAAATAAGCTATATTTCCAAACGGGGCCTTTGTCTTCATTGCCCTTGCTTATGAAACTTTGTGATTGCTCTACATAGATCTCTTCTTGTAGTACTCCATTGAGAAAAGTAGATGCGCTACCGGGTCAGTCTACTAGCTCTAAGTTGTATCTAGACGCGCTACTGGGGCAAATGTTTCGTTGTAGTCAACTCCAGGTTGTTGTGAATAGCCCTTAGCTACCAACCTTGCCTTGTGCTTTTGTATGGTGCCATCGGGATTGAGCTTTGTCTTATACATCCATTTTACCCGATGATATCTTTGTCTTTTGGACAGTCTACTAGCTCCCATGTGTTATTTTTCTCAATCATTTTATCTCTTCTTCCATAGCCTTTTTTTGTCGAGTTCCATAGCCTTGACCCATACTTGTTGCTTTGATGCCGCTTCAAAGCTTTCACGTTCAAGTATGGCCAAGTTGCAGGTTTCATATATGTCCACTAAAGATCTAACTCGTCTTGGGGTAGACTCTGGTATGAAGTTTTTTGTTGTGAAGGAGAATGAGGCTCACCTGGGACTTTGTTGTAGTTTCTTTAACTTCTTGAGGTTGCCGCATTGGTATATAAATGTTTTTCTCTATTTTCTCGCCATTCCAATTCCAAGCAGCATATCCATCGAATTCAATGTCCCGACTAATGGTGAGCTTCTTGGTTTGAAAGTTGTAGACTTGATAGCCTTTTGACTGTGTGCTATACCCAAGGAAGATGCCTCAAATGGTTTTGTCTTTTATCTCGTGCCTCTTCTCTTTGGAATGTGTATGTAGCAAATAGATCCAAATACCCTTAGGTGCTTTGTTGATGGTTTTTGCCCACTCCAAGCTTCGATCGGAGTCTTATCTTGAACTGCTTTAGTCGGACATCTGTTAAGTATGTAGATAGCAATATAGACTGCTTCAACCCAGAAGTTGTTTGGTAATCCTTTGTCCTTGAGCATCGATCTGGCCATCTTCATTACTGTGCGGTTTTTCCTTTCAGATACTCCATTTTGTTGCGGAGAATATGCGACTGTAAGTTGTCGTTCAATGCCTTCATCTTCACAGAATTTATCGAACTCATTGGATATGTATTCTTTGCCACGATCACTTCTAAGTACCTTAGTCTATTTGCCACTTTGCTTTTCGACAAGGGCCTTAAATTTCTTCAAAACACCAAGGACTTCTGATTTTGCTTTTATGAAGTAGACCCAAGTCATTCTAGAAAAAGTCATCTATGAAGAGAATGAAATACCCGTTGTTATGGAGTGACGGTGTCCGCATTGGTCCGCAAATATTTGTATGGATGAACTCTAATAAGTCCTTTGCTTTCCATGCTTTACTGGTTGAAAACGACAGTCGGTGTTGCTTGCTAAGGAGATATCCTTCACAAGCTTCACTATTCTCTTTTAGACATGGGAGATCTCTCATTATATTTTTTGATATTATAATTTTAAGGCATGTATATTGAAGTGGCCAAATCTTTGATGCCAAATCCATGAGTCATCAACTTCCGCTTTCATGGCAATATTAGAGCCTTGTCTCAAGCTTATTGGGAAACTTCTGTTTCTCTTATCCATTTTTACTTGATCAATCTCTAACTTTTTACTGTATATATTTTACATGTGTCTCCTTCAAAGTGGAGAGTATAACCTTTCTCCATCATTTGGCCAATACTCAAGAGATTTTCTTTGATATTGGGAACTAGTAGGACATCAGTAATAAGTCTCCTACCTTTCTTTGTCTCCGCCATAACAGTGTATTTGCCTTTTGATTCAATGACAGTGTCGTTCCCCATTCGGACTTTGACTTTGATGGATTCATCAATATCCTTGAAGATGCTTGCAACTTTGGCCATGTGTTTGCTGCAGCCACTATCTAAGTACCAGCTTCCACCCGTTTCACTACTGGAATCTTGGGTAGCATAGAAAAGATGTTGCTCACCATCTTGCTCTTCAACAGGTGGGGTTGATGCTTATTTTGTTGCGAACGTATTTCTCCACATGGCCAAATTTCTTGCAGTGACGACATTATGGCTTTCCATGATATCGACAGTCTTTTCAGCATGATTTGTCCTTTTACAAATGCCACATGGAGGATAGTCATCTTGATAATTTCTAGAAAAAATTCTAGAATTCTCTTTATTTCTAGAAGTTTCTCCATTATTTTTTTTTTTTTTGCATTTCCTTTATTTTGAGACCATAGTTTGAGCTTTGATTGAAAGACATTTTCAACCGGGTCCTCATCATTCCTATTCAACCTTTGCTCGTAATTTTCAAGTGACCCCATCAACTCTATCACTGATAAGGTAGATAGATATTTCTTTGCTCAATCGCTGTCACGATTGGATCAATTTATTTACGGGGAACACTAATTAGATTTTTCTCAAAATTTTTTCTTGTCAAGAATATTTTCCCCATAGGCTTTCATTTGGTTAACTATTTCTTTTATCTTATAAAGTATGTCCTTTACGGTCTCAGATTCCTTCATATTTAACAATTCAAAGTCACGTCGTAGAGTTTGGAGTTTTTACAGCAGTACCTTTTCACTTCCTTCGCACTCCTCCTGAGCGTAGTCCATGCTTCTTAGCTGTTGTTGCACCCATTATTCCGGAAAATTTGTGTCGGTCACGAACTTGTTGCAAAATAAATAGTGCCTTTGAATTCTTTTGTTTGTTCTCCTTCAACTCCTTTTTTGAGTCGAAGTGAGGGCTGAGGTGTCTGCTGGAGCATAAAATCCTTCTTCTATCGTATCCCACAAATCTTGGAAGGTGAAATATGTCTTCATTTTTGTACTCCAAAAATCATAATTTTCGCCCGATGCCGAAACCGAATGAATGGAAGAAAAAAACACTTTAAATTATTTTGGTGCTATTCTCTCTCTCTTAGGAAGGTTCAAAGTTTTTAGTGATTAAATATATGTTTGGTTTAACGTTGGAACGTGATAAACTAATGTTTTCAACACTATAAATAGTTGCGTTAAAAAGTTTAAACTTGAGTTTGACCACTTCTGAACGCCAAATCAAACATATACTAAGTGTCCAATTTGTTTAAATTTAATAGAATTATTTCTGAAAAAAATAATAGTTAAATGAGTATGCGTATTTTATGAACACAATGGATGTGATGTTTAAAATTATGTGGAATTGATTCGGCACGGTTCAAAATTTAAAAGAAACAACCTTTTATAGAACCTTTACTATGTACTGGAGGCACACTGTAATTTGAGTTAGGTCCTCAAATTTTTATGCAAATGTAGCTCTCGCGTGTTGAGGGGGACCAGGAAGGGTCGCTAGCAGTGGTGGAGGAAAGTCGCAAGGTGGAGTGCGGGCAAAAAGTGAGAAACGAATGAGTTAAACGATTTTAAGGGATGTGGCAAAGTTCACAAATCAAAATTAAATAAGAAAAATACAATCTCAAAATTTCTGCTATTCAAACGCTAACCGCAGATCCTACAAAATTCTTTTAAATTTATCTAATTTTTAATTTTTTATTCTTAACCTTTAAAATTATTCTATATCCAATAAATCCTCAAATATTTGAATAGAAAATAAAAATTTAAGGATTTTGTGGAAAACTAAATTCTTTTAAATTTATCTAATTTTTTAATATTTTTATTTCTTAACCTTTAAAATTATTCTATATCCAATAAATCCTCAAATATTTGAATAGAAAATAAAAATTTAAGGATTTTGTGGAAAACTAAATTGATAACCGGATCAAATTGCTTAATTTTAAAAATAAAGGAATTTAATTAACTTAAAAATTTGGGGACTAAAATTGCATGAAGTCCAAATTAGAGACTAAAAGGGAAATTAAACCTTTAGTATGGTTAGTTAATTAGGTTATCATATCTGACAGTTCGCATGTTCAAAATCCCTTTCGTCTTGAGGTGGAGTAAATATAAGTCTTCTGTAAATGATTTTTGAACCTGAATGCTTTTTCTGCCTTGAACTGAGGAATCATCCCCTCACCCTAATGTATTGTTTGGTTGGAGGGATTTGGAGGGGAGGGGAGGGATTTTAAGAGGGTTATTGTGTTTGGTTCAATTTTTTAGGAGGGAAGGAGAGGGGTCAAAATCCCTCCTAATAGCATTTTGACTCCCCTCCAAAAGTGGGGGATTTGGAGGGGAGGGAAGGAGGTTTAAAATAAAACAATCAAAATTACTTAAATATTGCTCTTCTCATATTAATAAAGTTGAATGTTATAAAAGCCAAAGGGTATGAAAGTAAATTAGTTTTATTTTGCCTCCTCCCATCATGAAGCAAACAACAAAGGCTTCTCCTCCCCTCTCCTTCCCTCCTTGAATCAAACAAGATAAAATATCACCTCACCTCCCACCCCCTTCATTAAAATCATTTTCCCTCCCCTCGTTTGAACCAAACAAACCCTAAATTTTTCTTAATACAAAAATAATTAAATTTTCTTGCTAGTGTTCTATTTTGTGTTTGTGCTTATGATTTTCAATTATAATTAAGTTATGTTCCTCTTGTTACATAGTTATGAGCTCTTGAACTTTGACTCAACACAAAAATAGTCATTTTATTTTTCATTTTAAATTATATTTTTAATTTCCCCGTTCATATTTAAAAGAATTTACATTAATTAAGTTTTTTACTACCTTATTTTGATTTTGCATGCAGGATTATTGAGAATGATCTTTTTAAGCAGGACTGGAGATCTAGGACAAAGATTGAGATATACCAGTATGTTGTCCTCAAGTGGACCCTTGCACTTCTTATTGGTTTATTTACTGGGCTTGTTGCCTTCTTTAATACTCTTGGAGTTGAGAATATTGTTGGTTTCAAGCTTTTACTCACCAAGGATCTCATGCTCAAGCAAAAGTAAGAACATTCTTATCAATCTTGAGTTTTCTGCCTCTTAGATAATTGTCTGCCTACTAGCTTCAACCGTGCACTATTATTTCAAGTATAGTTTAATTATATATGCTTGTAACCTATAGTATCCTCAAGCTTGTTGAAGTAATATTTTATCTCATTTGGTATTTGTAATCTATCTATAATATATCTGTAATTGTGTTTGAGTAAATGTTATGTCTTTCAAAACTTAGTAACAAAGTGTAGGATAAAATATATACATAAAAAAGAAAGTTTGCGAAGCATTTGTTCTTTCTGCATCCATTCCTTTCACATAACATTTTATGTTGTTTTTGTTCTAAGGACCCGTTATGCTACACCTATTGGCACACAAGTCTAACATGGAGAAAAATTTCACTTGTAGTATTTTGGGAATAATATGTTTTTATTGCGGAACAGGTATCATCAAGCTTTTGCAGTGTTTTTGGTTGTAACATGATTTTAGCAATTGCGGCTGCAGCCCTGTGTGCGTACATTGCCCCTGCAGCAGCAGGGTCTGGCATCCCTGAGGTGAAAGCATACCTCAATGGTATAGATGCACACACTATACTGGCTCCAAGTACCCTATTTGTAAAGGTTAGTTAGTTACTAACTCATCTCACCCTATCTATTTTGCTCCCTTCACTATGCATATCATATCATATACTATTGGTTTGAATTAATTAAATTGTATTTGTATGTGCAGATTTTTGGTTCAATTTTTGGTGTTGCGGCGGGATTTGTTGTGGGTAAAGAAGGACCTATGGTTCATACGGGTGCTTGCGTAGCTAATTTACTTGGACAAGGCGGTTCTCGAAAATATGGCCTGACATGGAAATGGCTTAGATACTTCAAAAATGACAGAGATCGAAGGGATTTGATCACATGTGGTGCAGCTGCTGGTGTTGCTGGTGCCTTTCGTGCCCCAGTTGGTGGTGTCCTTTTTGCACTTGAAGAAGCAGCTTCATGGTCCTTCCTTCATTTATTTTATTTCTCGATCGATCTCCTAATTAATTAACACTTTGTTATGTTATGTTATGTTATTCTGAATGAATGCAATTCTTCAATTTTAGGTGGAGGAGTGCTCTTCTGTGGCGCACTTTCTTCACAACGGCTGTAGTAGCTGTAGTGCTGAGAGCTCTAATACAAGTGTGTGAGGGAGGAAAATGTGGTCTTTTTGGGAAAGGAGGTCTCATAATGTTTGATGTTAATTCAGCGAAGCCTGTGTACAACATACCTGACCTACTCGTAGTTATATTTCTTGGAGTTATAGGAGGTCTTATGGGAAGCCTTTACAATTTTCTCGTGGATAAGGTCCTTCGCACTTACAGTCTTATAAATGAGTATGTCCCCTAACCATAATTCAAAATTATATGTAATTAAACACACATATATATGTATGTTTCCTTATTATTTTGTAATGCAATGATTGCAGGAGAGTCCCAATATTCAAAATTCTAGTTGTGATGATCATCTCCCTTGTGACGTCTAGTATTCGGTTCGGCCTTCCATTGTTATCAAAGTGCATCCCTTGTCCTGGGCCAGAGGGGGATCAGTGCCCAAGCCCAACTGTAGGGTTCTTCTCAATACACTACAAGAATTTTCAATGTCCACCTAACCACTACAATGACCTTACCTCTCTTTTTTTCACCACTAACGATGATGCTATTCGTAACCTATTCATTGCTGGATCTGACAATAGGTTTCAAATTTCTAGTCTTGTAATTTTCTTTGTGGCCATATACTCCCTTGGAATCATCACTTATGGTGTTGCCATTCCCTCTGGGCTCTTTATTCCTGTCATACTTGCTGGAGCTTCCTATGGGCGCCTTGTAGGGAGTCTCTTAAGTCCATTCACTGTTCTTGATGCGGGATTGTTTGCCCTCCTTGGAGCTGCATCCTTTCTCGGCGGTTCCATGAGAATGACTGTTTCCCTCTGCATCATACTTCTTGAGCTCACAAATGACCTATTGATGCTCCCCTTGGTCATGCTGGTTCTCCTCATTTCAAAGTCTGTAGCTGATTGTTTTAACAAAGGTGTTTATGATCAGATTGTGGAAATTAAGGGGCTACCTTATATGGAGGCACATGCAGAGCCATATATGAGGCATTTAGCTGCTAGTGATGTTGTTTCTGGCCCCTTGTTTACATTTTCTGGGGTTGAAAAAGTGGGTAATATTGTGCATGCCTTAAAGATCACACGACATCATGGGTTTCCTGTAATTGACGAGCCTCCTTTCTCGGATGCGCCTGAGTTGTGTGGATTGGTATTAAGGTCACACCTGCTTGTACTTCTTAAGAATAGGACATTCTCGAGGCAGAGGGTGATGACAGGGTCTACCATTATGAGGAGGTTTAAGGCACATGATTTTGCAAAGCCAGGTTCAGGCAAGGGGCTAAAGCTAGAGGATTTAGATATTACACAAGACGAAATGGAAATGTTTGTTGATCTTCATCCAATTACTAATACCTCGCCATATACTGTAGTGGAAACAATGTCTCTTGCAAAAGCTGCTATTCTTTTTCGTGAGCTTGGCCTTAGGCACTTGTTGGTTGTGCCCAAGACACCAGGAGTAAGTCTCTCTCTCTCTCTCTGTGTGTGAGTGTGATATGTGGTTGGAAATGCTATTTAGTGATCCTCATTCCAGCTTAAGTTAAAAAAGTTTGTTTTCAAGTTTGAACATTTGACTGTGATGCTAAATTAATCCAAATACCCAGAAAATAACTTAATTTTCTTTTACACTATTTTTGCAATTACTTTTGCATTGCTATTGTTCAACTAATAAGAGCTAACACTTGTAATTATAACTGTGCAGAGGCCTCCAATTGTTGGGATCCTGACAAGGCATGACTTCATGCCTGAGCATGTCCTGGGATTATTCCCTCACTTGAAACCCCACAAGTAGAGGAATCAAGCCAATTTTGTGGTGAATGATCACTCATCAAAACCATTCAATAAAACCCCTTTATATTAGAGACTAATCGAGATTTTTACTGAGACAGGTTGTAGTTTTAGGAGATGAAAGAAAGCTGCACAATCTATGGACATGATATACATTTTTTGTCTGTCTTTTTTTGTTTTTGGCAACTTTATATGATTGCTATATTTCTGCTCAGACTATTATAGTTATTTTGTTTTAATGGCAGATTCAGAACCTTACATGCTTGCCATAAGGGGGCAAAATCAAGATGTCCATTTGAAATTTATTACTCGTGGCATTGTGTTTTTACCAATTAATGACAACCAACTCAATTGAAAATGTCATTTTTTTCTCCCGTTGTGTTTTGAGCATGACACGTGTATTTATTATCTCTTGGTTTATCCCATATGATTTGATTTGAAACTGATCGTACCGGACAAATGATCGTGCCAGAGGTGATCATCCCTGAATCAGTAGGCTGATAGGCCAGCTGAGATGGCTGTATGATAGGCCAGCCGAGATGACTGTATGATAAACCAGCCGAGATAGCTGTATGATAGGCCAACCGAGCATGGTGATAGGCCAGCCGAGATGGCTGTATGATTATAAGCCTAAATCCGAGATAGCTGGTAGGCCGCTAGACCAGTCGAGCTAATTCCGAGTTAACCTCGAGATCAGAAACCCAAATGAAAAACATTAAAATTTCAACTTCGCAGTGGTATCTATAACATGATATACGACGATGGGGATATTGGAATTTTGGATTTCTTGAAAGCAACCTTGATAGTGATTATTGCATAGTAAATATTGCAATCTTTTGGTTCTTTCGGTTTGCGATTTATGTGGGAACAAGGCAAACCAAACAACATAAGAACGGAGAGGGAACCAGTTAGTAAGTCCCCTTTTTTATGATTGATTTTGTGGGGTAAAATTGATTTTGAACTAATTGTATATAATCAATTTTATGTAAAATTAAACTAATCACATTCTTTCGGAGGGGTGAGACCGTAAGAGCCTTAATTGTGACTAAGTCTCGAATAGGATTGTCTATAGTAACAGGGGATACCTATTGTTTATATCAAAAAATTAATTTCAAAGTAATGTAATTTTTGTTTGGATAACCTATATTAGAAAATTGATTTTTGCATTGGATTTTTTTTATAGTTTTTTATCAATTTTTTTTAAAGTGTCCAATAATCAAAATGTGCTTAACTAGTTTTTACACCCGTGCAATGCACGGATAATCAAATAGACTTGTAATTAACTAGTGTATAACCCGTGCATTGCACGAGTATCACTTAAGAAATTGATTTCGATAGAATGGTGAGAATACTGGTTTTTTTAAATTGAATTTTGTGTATATGCGGATGGTGTGATAGTAGAAACACAATCTGACTAAATGATATAGGTTATAGGGAACTCAAGTGGTAATATATAGGATCTAGTGAATGTTTGTAGTAAAATTGTGTATATCCACTGGATTTGCTTTAGTCGATGTGACACCGGTAAGACTTTAAAATGATATCATCATTATATCACATTATAAGGCTAAATGCAAGAAACCAAGTTACTGACTCTATGTATTGTTTTGTTATTTCATTTTGTTTTATATATTGATATATAAAGATAAAGTATCACAACACTCAACAAATATATTTTTACTCATGTGTGTCAGTATCTATAAATTAAATAATTTTAGTTTGAATAAAAGAGATGACACGACTTTTGATAACAAAAAAGTGGTAAAATAGGCTTAAATAACTTGTTTTGGTCCGTGTATAAATATTTGATTTTTGCTTTTTGGTCCGTGATAAAATTAGGTTTATTTCTTGTGTGAGGTCCTCACAAAATTTGAAAATTTTGAAAAATAGTCCCTATTATCATTTTTTGATGATATGTCATGCATCTAGACACGCCACATCTCTGCCACATCAACATGATTACTTATGTGGCATGGTTGGATGCATGACCAAGTGGCAATAAAGACCTTTTTTCAAGTTTCTAAATTTTTATAAGGACCAAAAGAATAAAAATAATTTTATTAAGGACCAAAAGCAAAAACCATATATTTTACAGGGACTAAGAAAGTTATTTAAGCTTTGTAATAAAGTGAATGAATTCTGAAAAAAATCTTAAAAACCTAAAGGATTGTAAAATTATAGATTATAGATAGATGTAAATCAACATATTTGTTATAATACCACATCCAAACTTCGATATTAATCTCAACACATTATCTGTGCTTACCTGTCGGCATCTTAAACAATTTTACTTTTAAAAAATGGCACGACATTTGATAACAAAAAGTAGTAACAATCTAATAAAAAATAACTAATAAAATATTAGAATAATTTGAATGAATAGTAAAAAAATATTAAAAAATCTATAGGATTGTATAAATTATAGATTATAAATAGATGTAAATCAACATATTTTGTTTTAATACCACATCCAAACTTCGATATTAATCTCAACAAATTTATTTGTGCTTATCTGTATCATGTTTGCATCTAAACAAATTTACTTTTAAAAAACATGGCACGGACATTTGACAACAAAAAGTAGTAACAATAATAAAAAATAACTAATTAAAATATTAGAATAAATTGAATGAATAGTGAAAAAAATATTAAATAAAAACCTCTAGGATTGTATAATATAGATTATAGATAGATGTAATCAACATATTTTGTTTTGATACCACATCCAAACTTCGATATTAATCTCAACAAATTTATCCGTGCTTATCGGTATTCAATGTCTACATCTTAAACAATTTTACTTTTAAAAACATGGCACGACTTTTGATAACAAAATACCATAAACAATAATAAAAAACTAACTAATAAAATATTAGAATAAATTGAGCTATGAATAGTAAAAAATTATTAAAAAACCTATAGGATTGTATAGTTATAGATAGATGTTCATATATTATTCAGTATATATGTTCAAATTAATAAATATACTAAAATTATATACTTATATTTAAAAATTAATAAATATATATTATATATAATATATTATATTTATAAATAAAAATATACTAAAATTATATACTTATATAATTATTTGTAAATCTGAAAAGTTAAAATTAACAAAACTTACAGTAGTCACTTGGCCCCTTAGGCTTATTTCATTACGATCCAGATTTCACCCCTCTTCTCCATTTCACTGCGCCGTTCACCCGCTGTGCTGTGCCTACCTCGCTTCATTCTGTTCGCCGTTCCGTTCTGTTTAGGTTCGCGTCGCTCACGCCCAGCCTCGCGTCGTTCCGTTCCTCGTTGCTCGCCTCGCCTCCTATTCCGGTGAGTTATAGCTTAAACGTCGCTCACTACTGATTACAAATTTATAATCGCTACTTACTTTTCTGATCAGCCAGCCCCTAATAGAACGAACTGTCAGTGCAAACAAATGAAATGAAAATATTATATTATATGGCCTTGGCTAGGGATGAATTTTTTTAATTTTTTTAATTTTGAATATATACCAAGGTTGGGTGTATTCAGAGGGTAAGGGGGTTGGGAGATAACACAAATCCTGCAAGTTTCATGCTTTCGCGTAAAACAACTCCTTGTCTTTTATATATATATTATATTTACCAATTGATATTGCTGTTGTTGAATAGGTTGCCAATTGATATTGTTTGCTGCCATATTGGTATTGCCTTGCTGTTGAACAGGTTGCATGTATTGTTGCTCTTCAAATGGTATTTTAGAGGCCAAAGGCCTATTTTAGTCTATTTAAAGGCTTTAATATAAAGAGCCTACTTAACTAGTGGTCTATTTTAAACTCAGACCTATTTAAGCCTTTTTATATATAGGCTTTTAAATAGGCTAGTAGACCAGATCAGGCTTCTAAAAGGCCAAGCCAAGCTAGGCCTAAAAAAAGCCTACAACAGTAAATAGGCCAGACTTCGGCCATAAATACTTTAAATAGGCTAGGCCTAGTTAGGGGTTAGATTTGAAGGATTTGTGTGAATGATGGATAATTGCAGACACAACACAAAATAAGAGAAATATACATGCGTAGCACAGATAGACACAGTTGAAGTTGAATGGAAAGTATGGAAGAGAAGTTGTGGAATTCGAGTCGAAAGGAAAAGAGGAAGGCAAACGAAGAAAATGAAGCGGAAGCAAAGGAGGAAGGAGATGGCGGAGAAGGAGCGGCAGGAGGAAGAAGGCGCGCCTCAACGATCCCGAGGAGCAGAGGAGGATTCAATTGATGGAGCAACAAGAGGCTGAGAGGATCCTTAGAGACAGGATGGAGTTCGAGGAGAGAGAGAGGGCTTGGATCCAGCACATGTATTCAATTCCAAGCAGCAGCAGCAGAAATCCCAATCCAGCGACACTGATGATGGTGATAAACATGATGATGATATTAGAATATGTAGACGACCGAGGACGAGGAGCGGAATGAAGAAGGCCTCCACAAGATTATTTGGAAAGGAAATGAGATCATCTTTAAGAAGAAAAAGGTTAGAGTTAAGGAAATCAATCCAATTCAAAACCAGGTAATCAACACCTTTACAGGACTCATTCATTCATATCTATCTTTATATCATTGAATTGAATGATTCTAATTGCTTTCCTCAAATCGATTATTATTATTATTATCATTCGCTTCGCAGGAGCAGGGATGGCAGTGGATAAATAGGCCTACTTCAAATCCCTTTCCCCCGGAATCTCTATCTCTCACTCCCACTCCCACTCCCACTCCCACCAATTCAATCACTCAACAGGTGCTCGAGAATGTTGCTCAACAACTTCCAAATTTGGAACTGAACAGGTTTCCTGCGCTTTTCTAACTTCTCACTCTCCATGTGCTTGCTTGTTATTTACTATTAGCTCACTCTCATCTCTCCTGCTTGTGTATCTCAGGATAAAGCTCATTGTCCTTTTCATCTCAAAACGGGAGCATGTCGATTTTGTTCAGCGTTGTACAGAGTCCATTTGTTACCCTGATAAGTTCGTAGCACCCTTCTTATGAAAAACATGTATAATGGTCCTGCCTCGCTTGGGAGCAAGATGAGGGCCTTGAGGTCTGTTCATGCTCCTTCATTGTATCCTCATACTTTTACCCTACAACCTACAACTACTTACTCTATAATATATCTATGCTCTTCTTTCTTAATAAGAGAATAGAACCTTTTACATCTTTTGTAGTTTTTATTGGACATTTCCAATTATTGCCTCCTCCTCCCCCATGTCTTATTCTTATATACAGAAAGTTGGTATGGTTTGATTGCTTGAAATTCTTTTTTCTTGACTGCAAAGTTCTTCCGTCAGTTGCTTCATCTGATTTTTGTCATTGTCTATTCAATTCAGTTATTGTATTTGTAGATATTTCTTCTATTCTTTGACTTTATAATAATCAGAGATTCATTGCAAGATGCATTTTGGTGGAGGCTCATGATTTTGGCCTTGGTTGGTTGAAGTTAAAGATATTAGCTGTTGTATCCTGCTTACTGAGCTTGGAATAAGCTATTGAATATTGATTTCCCTCCCTTGTTAGTTGCTTAGTCATATTTTTTTTCTTCATTTGACTTATTTATTAATTTTCCTTGATTTTCATTTACTATCTGAGTCCTTATTTTGCCAATACCATTAGCATCATACTTTTTTGACATTTTTATTTATTTTTCATGTAGGAAGGAAAGTTTTCTTTCCCATCATGTTTCAATTGATATTATGTCAACATAATATTTTAAAATAGATTAAATAATTAGATTGCATATTTAAAGTCCTTTTTTCTGAAAAAATTCTTTGTTACAACTTCCAAAACTTCCCACACTAATAACTTACACGTTCTTGTTCCTTAACCATAAGTAGCTGTCAGGCAATATCCCAGTCATGGCTTATGGAGCTATGTTGCAGACTAATGGTCATGACCCTTCTTCAATGGGTTTGAGATTGCGGCAGCAAAACCTAAAAAATGTGGATGCAGTTAGTGATTCTTAAAATACATTGCTGTTGTACATTATTTAGTTTTCTGTGTCATGTTTATGTTTGAGTCTACTATGCCCAAATTGATTATGCCAAAAGAATCTTAGTCTCTTTTACTAACCATGCCTGTTTTCGTGTTTTATTGGTCCTTGCATGATTATGGGTGCATCCTAGATTCTCACTTAGAACACACGCATCCCATGTTGCACTTCATGTCAGATGACACTTTTTGAGGGTTAATATATAGTATTCACCATTTTATTTAGACCCTAAGACCATATATATCTCTCTATAAACCATAAATTCCAGATTGTCAACAGACATGGAACTTACTCAATGAATCTTGTTATATTAAGACTCTTGCTAACTAGTGCCCCTAGGGTATTGGTTAAGAAAGAAAAGGGCCAGTTTATTTGCAGTTTTTAAAATAGTTTTTTGTTTTCAAATTAGAATATTGAAAACCCTTGATAGTCAATTTTTAAAATTAGCTTTGAAAAGTGTGACTGTTTTTTGATTTTTAAAAACTAAAATTCTTAAACTACTCTTAAGATATTTTGAAAAATGTTTTTGTGGTGACAATGTTGTAAATAAATCATTTCATTTGTAAAAAAAAAAGTTCTTAAAAAGTGTTTTATAAAATGTTTTTGGAAAACTAAAAAACAAAATAGAATCAAACACACCCTTAGTTTTCTTCAAATGGTAGTACTACTTTAATACAAATGAAATATCATATAAAAATACTACAAATTTCAACACTAAATAACCTATCCACTTTTAGTTGAAGTTGCTTTACAAAATCAATACATAAGTCAATGCATTCATGCACTACCAGAATATTTACCTTACCATTCCTTAAGTAGTTCAAAGGCTGGTTAGCAAAGCCTTAATTGTAGCTTGGAGCAGTGGGATCTCAGTGTCCTGCAAGTTAAATAAACTGAATTTATAGGAATGCTCTTAGATTTTAAACAGTGCCTAATTCAACCGTAAAAGCTAGCATGTAAGGTGAGAATTGTCCAAGGCTTATATACACTCTCTAACACACACCCCTCATGCCTAGGGATGAATATTTGAAAGCGTGAAGTTTGTAGGACTGAACATCTACGGGTGGCGGCTCAATAATGGATCTAGGATAAGCTTTGATATAATCTTAGGTTTTGGACTAGGCCTATTCCAAAAGCTAGTTTGTAGCGGTGCAATTGCCCAAAGCTTGTATACACTCTCTAACAAATGCTTCTCTAAGTCATGTGAATTGGTTGCATGAACATCAACCCAGATAAACAACCACATTATTTCGCTTTTAGACAAACCTAGTATTCTAGTATCCTGGAATATTTTGCTGAATATCAGGCCTGTCTATGGGCCTAGGAGTGATGTGCAAAGTTTATTAGGAATGATGGAATTTTTTATGGAGACTTGCTATGTGTACATTGGATCGGAGTATTTGGTCGGATTAGAGTG
This sequence comes from Sesbania bispinosa, assembly GCA_026901365.1. NCBI lineage: Eukaryota > Viridiplantae > Streptophyta > Magnoliopsida > Fabales > Fabaceae > Sesbania > Sesbania bispinosa. The sequence goes on from QLOH01000124.1 coordinate 1,525,969, forward strand.
CTGAGATTTCTAAGGAAGGGTGCATCTGTTATTGTAGAGGATATCTTTTTGGCTTCTCTTTTATGTCTGCTTGCCAATACCTTGTTTAAAGCTGTTGCTTTCATAGATATTCAACAAGGGTGCATCCTCTTCTGCTTTTCTCCAGTGTTATTTCTTCTCTTTGGTTCCAATATTATGTTTCTTCCTGAATGCCGTAAGCCAAAATTTGTAGCATCTGTTTAATCCCTTATGCATGACTAAGATAACTGAAATGGATAGCTGTTATCCTTTATAGTATCGTTTTAATCCCTTACGCACTAATGAGATAGCTGAAATTGGCATCTATTTCTCTTCACTTTTTTTTTGGGGGGGGGGGGCTTTGTCCTGTATTACATATGAATTTTATGATATTTAATTTTTAACATGTAGAAATAATCAAAGGCTTTTAGTTTTATCAAAAGCTTTGGCCAACACTTACAGATTGTTTTAGGCCCTTATAAAAAACTAGTGTATAAAATATTACTTTTAGTGTTCACTCATGTCAACTGTTTGTAGTTATAAAACATCTTCTATTACTTTTATGTATGTGTGTGTGTGTATAGATGGGGATCCCCCTAAACAGCGTGTTTGGAAAACAATGACTATTTTGAGAAAATAATTGTTTTTTTTAAAAGCTTTCTCAAGAAGCTTTTTTGATTTAAGAGCTTTCTAGGTACCAAAATAATTTAATCCAAACTAGGAGTAAGTCTTGTTATATCAGACTGTGTAATAACTCTTAATGGATGTTGAATTTCTTTGATGCAACCATGAGTTGCAAGTTTTTATTAAATAGATTAAGTTAACAAAATTCATACAATTTGAAAACTAATTTATATTTCATTGCATGATTTCATTCTAACATATAATATATTTTTAAAAAGTAAGAGATGTCCACTATAAGACTATATACCTATGAATGTCTAATTTATTTAAAATTTGGTATGCATGATCATAAAGACTATATCATCTGATTCAATGGTTAGATTTATCAAATTTGTACGCCACAAAAAGTAAATAATGTTTAAGTTTGAAGACTTACTCGGGAGTTAGTGGATCCCCTCCATAGTCACATACTCATGTATGTATATGATTGGACTATTACTTATGTATTATTTCAATACTTAAAATTCATGTTTGACTTGTTAGCACCTTTTTCAGTATACAGACGAGGAGGTTGAATGCTGTTTTGAAGAATTTTATGAGGATGTTCACACAGAGTTCTGAAGTTTGGAGAAATTGTGAACTTCAAGGTTCTTTTTTACTACTATATATTTTTGTATATAAGTTTTACATATTTATCAATTAATTCTGGCTTTATATTAACTCAATTTTTAATATCTTCAAATAGAACTTTTGATGTTATAATGAAATACTATCACAAATGGTAATGCGGGATGATTTATATATATCTTCCTATATAGAGCAGGAATAAAAAAAATCAAATGGAGAACTTACTCAAGCATTTTCTCTATGTATTTGCCTTGTCTTGTCCTTGTCTCCCTTTTCTTATGATATATATAGTACCGGCATCTTTTAAAATAAAATAAAATTCTGGGAGTATATAAAAGTGAGCCAAAAAGAGGGATATTGCATTTTCCTTATGTGAAGCAAATAGACAAACAATATCTTGGAAATCAAAATGTTCTGCACATGTGAAAATAATAACGTGACGATCTTGAGTTATTGTCCCGTTTTGATTTCCCTGCATCTCTAGCATACACAACAATTACTTGCATCTCAGGGTATTGATCTTATTATCTATATATCCCTAGGTGTGTAAAAATGGTTCATTTCACTTGCGAGGAAATGTCTACGTACAGTATAAATCATTGGATTCTGCTCTACTTGCTTATAACTCAGTTAATGGTCGCTACTTTGCTGGGAAGCAGGTATTGCATTTTTTTTGTCTTGTTGTGCTAGATGAATATCCTAAATGTTGCAGTTATGATTATTGTTGAAAAGGAAAGGAATATGGGGTTACGGGTACCATGTTGAAAGGGAAAGGAATACTGTAATTCTTTCATTAATCAATCTTTAGGGTACAATAATACACACTATTAGAAGTATTGGGCCAAGCTTCACTAAGAAGCTTGGGCCCAATGCAGTTTGTAACTAGTGTTCCTGTTTCTGTTTATTAATTGGAACAGTTGCGACAGTTAGGAACTAGTAACAGCATGTAACAGAATAACTGTGACTGTTATCCTCTATATATGTGGGATACAGTGCACTTGTAAATATATGAAAAATTACAGTTTCAGTAATAATTCTCTCTGAATCTCTCTCTCTCCCCCCCCCCCCCCCTCTCGCTCTATATTACTTAATACACACAAAAAAAATATGTACTTGACATGTAGGCCTAATGTATCCTAAACTAGACTATTGTACATTAACAATTGTATGAATTTCATGAAAGTTCTAAGCACGGTAGTAATTCATGTGCCTTGGGGTATTTACTTGGGACTTCATCTCTACTGTGTTTAATTAATGGTTATGTGAAATTTAAAGTTTAGAGTGAGTTTCTTTGAAGGATGGCTGTTTAAATTGGTAGATAGAAATATTTAGGATTATACATCAAGTGCAGAAGACTTGAATTCCTTGACACTGTTCATATGTTTATCTGGCTAATGTTTATGGCAGGTAAGTTGTAAATTTGTTAATTTAACAAGATGGAAGGTTGCCATATGTGGCGAGTATATGAAATCAGGTTTCAAGGTATACAATTATATCGATGACTACTATTTTCTATTGTCTTTTGGATCCAACCAAGTGCTTCCTGGTTGATTTGTGCAACTCATTACTCATATGACCTTTGCTCTTGGTTGGTTTCAGTTTTACAGTGAATAAGATGTTAGAAAATGTTTTCAATTGATGAATCATGCTCATATATTGATGCTGTTCTTTTCTTTTGTATCTTAACAGACTTGTTCTCATGGAACAGCTTGCAATTTTACCACTGTTTTCGTAATCCTGGGGGAGACTATGAATGGGCTAATTCTGACAAACCACCCCCAAAATATTGGGTGAAAAAGATGGCTGCTTTATTTGGTTATTCTGATGATTATGAAGCCTTAAGGGAGCGTGAAAACTTGAGCATGCTGAAGAACTCCATCAACATGTCAAAACAGATTCTGACAGGTGTGTTTTCACTTATTGTTCCTCATTCCGTGACATGCAATGGGTTCATATGGTTACTTGACAAATTGAGAACCTATGGCAAATCAAGAAAATTTGTGGTAATTTTTCTGATGATGAAGGACAGGACTGTGTTTGTGGTTGGTGTTGTGAAGGTTGAAGGCTTAAGAGCAAACAGGATGCAACATCTATTCAGTGTTGTATTTATTGATCATTCAAAGGATCAAGGTCAATAATCTTTCAGAGAGAATGTTGTGATGAGATCACTGCAGACAACTATGATTTTGACAAGATGCTCACATTTCTGACTTTGTTTGTTGTCTTCCAAAATAAAATCAAAACTCAAATAGAGGAATTATCTAAAATTCCAATGAAATACAAGAAAAAATTTTGAAGACTACACTTTAGCTTTTGCTTTTCCCCTGCTTCACTATGGGAAATAAATAGAGTTTTGCAGCGAATAAAATTTGTTGAAGTAGAGAAGATATAACTTGGAATAGTTTTCTTCAGATTGAAGTTCAAGTTATTCAGTTTGTCTTGATTTATGTTATCATATTTTGTTTAATTTTATGTCAGTATCTCTGTATTTCTTGCATGTTTAATTTATACTTGTTCTTATAGTATCATAATCTTTTGCAGGTATCACTCAAGAAGATCAAGATCTAGGGAGATAGATCAATTAAATAGTGGCCATCCTGGTAGAAGAAAACAGGAAGATCAAAGAAAGCAAGAACTCGTGGATGAGGAATGGAATGCCAACTTGAAAGACAATCATAAAAGGAAATGCGGAGACAGAACTCCTGATGCTGATTCTGATAGGGAATGGTTAGAAGAAGAGCAAGATAGAGAAAAGCACCATGAAAGCACTAGGAAAAGCTCATTTAATAGGACCAAGGATAATGATGGCAGAAGCCATGAAGAGGATTCTGATGTGGATTGGGCTACTATAACTAGGGACAATGAAATGCAGCAAGGTAGAGAAGAAGAAAGAAACCCACGAAAGTGGAACAGTGATAGAAACAGAAAAGGCACCGTATTAAACAAAGGGAAAGCTCAAGACATCAGAGCAGGGACAACAGTTTATGTAACTGGTGATTCTGAATCTGACGAAGATGGAGGAGAGATGGAAACACGGCATGGTTACTCTAGGAAAGCTCGAGACACAGAAGATCTGGTCTTCAGGATTACTGTGATGACTATGAGAATGAAAATGACAAAGTTGATGGAGGTTGGTCTAGGAGGGAGAATGGCAGACGAGCACATGATCATAGAAAGAAATTAAAAACACCAGAGGAAATTGGATTCCATTAATGGAGATACTAAGAATGTGAGTCAGGAGAAGCAGTGGAGAGTGGTCTGGTAAAAACCCAAGCAGGGATAGACATCATAAAAGCAGAGGAAGGGATAATCACTTATAATGCAATAAAGATTCCCATATTACATTTAGAAGATTAGTTATGATCTTGATAGAAATTGGTTAAGCAATAATAAAGGACCGTGACACTGGAAAATAGTTGCAGACATTAGTGTCACTGTTAGATGATGTTGGACAGAATGTTTCCTAATGAGATGGTTTCACTAGAAGATTTTAGCTTGTTATCACTTTCCCTAGGTTTCCCATCTTTCCTAGAAAACTTCATTTCTTTAGGCAGAGTGGGGTTCTCAACTCCCTTCATTGTTTGAGGAATGCAGATTTGCGATATTGGTACTGGACACTTGTATTGCTACCTGTATATCATATCATATATTTTCAATTAAAATTTAATTATTTCTTGTGTGAGGCTGCCACTCTAGCGCATCTTGTTTATTTATACTTGTTTAAGCTTTTCTGGGAGGGACGTGTTATTGCTTTGTGGAGATACTCTCCATGACTAGTGAAATGTGCCCTTTTTATAGCGCTAGAGGACAATGCTAGAGATCTATTGAAATGTGTATATTTCTTGCATGAGTTGGTATATTTTGAAAGGAATGACTTGTCTTGAGTATCTTTATCCTGTTATTTTTCGCATATTTGTTGTGTAACATGATTAGCGGATGTCGTTGTTTTGAAGGTTTGTTTCGATCGCTTCTTTCCTTGTAGGACATCCTTATATCGGAGGGTTCATACGTCCACTGTTTCTGCCTCGAATAATAAAGAAGGCCTAATTAGTTGCAATGAAAGAGGTTCATCCATCACATCTCTCTTCCTCCTTACTTTTTCCTTTTCCTTTTCTCTCTCCTCCCACACCCTATTTAAAGTGTGAACAAAACTTTTGATACAAAAACAATACATACAATGTCTTTTGGGTGGAAGAGTTATATCCTTTAAGCATGTGATCATTGTACCTTGGAGAGATTAGACTCTTATCTAATGGGATTGGTCTCTTGCCTAGCTAGTAAAGAACACGAATTTACTAGTAAAATCATAGTTTGGTTTACTGAGGTTAAGCAGAACTTTAGAACCAGGCTTTAATTAAAAGATTAGTCAAACAAGGAAAGAAGCCAACCCACCTTTTACCTATCCAAAGCATGAAACACTGGAACTAGTGCATCCTTTACCTTCATACACTAAAAAGATTTGGAAAAATCTTCAACAATAAGAGAAAAGAACAGGGGAGACAGAGGAGAGTTGTTGTTCAAACTAGTTGTCGAATATGAAAACACGGACACAAGCAGCGAAACAACAAGAACCAAAGCTAAAAACACATCCAAATTGACCTGCTGATCTTTGTCTTGTAGTTGTCTGAGGCACTGGAATACCATAAACAGGACTGGAGTCCGAAGCAATCTCTTGTGGTTGACTTGGATAAGCCGCTTCTGAGGGTAGCAAGAATGTCCCATAGTTATGTTCAGCTTCAAGCCATGAAAATGAAGGTAAAGGTTGGAGCTGATGGTGATGGATGGGTGGAGCAAGAGCAGCAACGGTGACAGGGTGGTGGAGGAGGATGCTGGTGCTCGGTGGGTCTTCTTCTTCTTCTTTTCTTTTGGACCACAACTTCACAGCTTTGATTACGTTTTTCATGAAGCTGCTTCAAATGATACAACGGTTGGTTGTTGCACACATGTATGTATGAATATGGATGTGAATGTCAAATATGCATTTACAACATCTTTGAATTGGAGCGTGCGTGCATAGTAGACATTTTCCTCTTTGTTTTCGAATATTTGACCGTTATCTGTCCACTTCTACTATAGAGCTTAGTTTACGTTACATAGACATTTCATAAAGCTTGCACATTTTTCTACTATCATGAAGCATAAATGTGGCCATTAAACTTAATTGCAAAAGACATGACTTAATTTTAATAATAGGTCTCGGTACTTCAAATAAAAAAACCCCTTCTCTTTGCTGAATCTAATTGACAATCAATTCAGTGAAATAAGTTTCAAATCGCATGAAAAAGTATTATAGAGACACATTAACCTTTTTACTATCTCATTCAAAGAATATATTTTTCTTCAATTATTCAATAATTGAAAGCCTTAAGGAATATAACATCATGCGACAACCTCTAACTCTAATAAAGATGTCATTGCCATATATCTGCGCATCTTTCCTTCGTGTGCTTCCTTTGATATTACCAAACCTTATATTTCAAAACTTAATTTTTAATAAATTTAGCAATGACTTGCGTTGTGTCCTTTGGAATGAATCAAAAGAAAGTTATGATTGTCTACCAATGAAATAAAATGAGTTTTGGGTTTGAGAGATGACTTGAAAATATTATAAAAGTGCCATGATTCATAAATAAATACTTAAAGGACTATTCTATTGTTGTTATGAAAGAAAGTTGGAAATAATAGGAAAAAAGAGTAATGTAAGAATGTGAAAGTTAATAAATTATAGGGAGTTGCTTTTAGAACCCTTTTTGCTATTCGCACCCCCATCCCATACCTAAATTCCCCATAGAGGTAGGGGTAGTATGGAGAATTTAGGTATTGGGTGGGGTGCGAATAGCAAAAGGGGGTTCTAAAAGCAACTTCCTAAATAATAGGGTTCCTATATAAGTTTGATAGATATAAGAGTTATAATGTCACTTATGATTGTGTGGATAACAATAATGTACACATTTATTTCAAGATAAATATTAATTAATATGTCCTAGTTGCATGAATACTTATAATTAACACCAAAATTTAATAAATATGAAGGAGAAAGACATGTTGATAGGGAACAAAAGGAAAAGGAGGAGGAGAAATTGATCTAGAGATCACACCACATGCATCATGTGTAGGTACTCCCTCTATAATTTTTTTTTGTAAGTCGCCACATAGAAGGTTTGTGTGGTACTTTTTATAAGTTGTTTTATATTTTAATGAATATTTATTACTTTTCCATTTCTATTTATAGGCACATTTTCAAAGTTTTTTGTGTTGTTTTTTATAAAATCACTTTACAATTTTAAGGAAGCATATATTGCGATTTCCTTATTTACTTCTTATTAACTTTAATATTTTTTCAATTATCAAATGATAATGGAGTTGGTTAATAATATTAAATAATATCTTTCTCTATATATGCACTCTCACTTTCTCTCTTCTATAGGACCTCTCCTCTCATATAAGGGTGCAAATCTTAAAAGAATTTTACTGGAATCCCATTTTTAAAATAATGTAAGAAAACTTTATCTTTATATATGATAAAAAAAATAAAAATTTACCATAAAACAAGGTACAATGCCATGACATGAAATAAAGTACGTTGAGCTATTACAAGTCTAAAGTGTGTTTAATAGTCCATTTAAATTAGCTATACAAACTAGTATCTTATATCCCCAAACCTCCCAAAAAACACAACTTATAATTTATAACTTATTATATTTCTTCTATTTATATTCTTAAATTTTGTAATATAATTTATCTTTTATTCATTCCTTTTTTTATCATATTAAATATTTTTATACCTGTATCTTTTTTTTTATATTATACTATTTATTATAAGGATTTTTTTTTGGTCAACTTATAAGGATTAAATATATATTTTTATCCCAAAATATAGTTGATATTTACTTTTAGTTCCTATAATGTAGAGTCGATAGTTTTGGTTTTTCAAAAATTAAAAATACACCAATTTAATTTTCATGCAGATTTTTTTACGAAAAATAAAAATACCTCTTCAAAGGCATGAATCAAAATACGAAAGTTCATGCATTCATGCATTCATAACATTAAGCTCTAGCAAAAAAACAAAACATAGATCATGAATAAATCAAAATTACTTCAAAGGCATGAAATCAAAATAGGAAAGAATTATTCTTAGTTATTATTTCAAAATTAAAATAAGATGAAACATGGGAAAGAATCAAAGAGAATATAATGAAATACATAAATAAAAGAATATAATTAAAGAGGGGTGACTAGTGAGGAGCTATGTGACTAGCACTATATCAATAAAGTTTTTATTAATAGGATTTGAGCTATCTTGCGAGTCTCACGGTTTTATTTATGAACTGCAAATGGACATGGACTTCTAAATGAGATATGTACATATAGCTAGAAATCAACCCGAAAATTCTCTCCTGAAAGAGGAAGAAGAATAAATTCATGAGGCACCTGAAATGTAAATGTCATAGATTTGTATTCTTGTTACGTGACTCCAGAGTTAGGATCTTCACGTCGTTTGGACAATGGCTTCATGTTCTTCCTGAAATGCACAATACAAAGTGCCTTTTATTTGGTAGAAATCAAAATAAAGGACATGAAGAAAAGCTATAAAAATAGTTACAAGATTAATATTTTTTTGTATTTTGACTTCAGAAAAAATTAGGTAACAATCATGCTGATGTTGGAACAAAAGATCACTTGAAAAAACAATATTGGTATTTTTCTGGCGGTGTCTGAACCCCCAATAATGGACAAAGGCAATTTTGGGTTGAGTCACTGTTGTATTTACCGGGAAGTTAAACCCCCATTAATTCTGTGTTTTTATCCGCGGTTTCTAAATTCTAGGTAAATCTTGATTTTCTACGTTTCCTTAACGGAAGTGAACGGCAGGGATGCTTTTCAGCAATTTCTTATTTCATAGGGGTGTTTTGATAAAAAAATTTTGGAGGGGTGAAACAACAAAACTCGCTAATATTACAGGGATGAAAAAGATATTTAAGCCTAAAAAAATATAAGAAAACCCGTAAGACAACCAGAAGGAAAACTATGCATTAAAGACTTATATATTTTAATTTTTGATGGACTAAAAACCACCAATTTAAAATTATAGGGACTAAAATAAAACCTCAACTATATTTCAAAGACTAAAACATATTTAACCCTTATTTGAATTATCCACTATTTTATATATTTAATAAAACATTTGACCTTTAAAAATGATAAAAAAACCAAAATATGTAAAAAAAAAAACTGAAGTACCTACAATTTTTATATACAAAACAAATAGAATTTACATAAAAAAAAATATATCAAACATGTTATTTCATATAATTTTATTAAGGGTTAAATATGTGTTAGTCCCTAAAATATAGCCGAGATTTAATTTTACATCACATGCCATTTAAAACTCTGATTTGTGGTGCCTTCACAACTTAAAACAATACACCAATCAGGCCATTATTGCATAGTTTACTGATAGATTTTGCTATCGAGGTACTGTCTACGAATTTTTATCAATAAGGACTTAAATTTAATGTATTTTCATTTTTGAAGGATCAAAATAACTGGTTTTTAAATTGCAGTGACTAAACCCAAATCCTCGACTATATTTCATGGACTAAAAGCATATTTAACCATTTTATTAATGTAAAAAAAGCTGCAGACCAGATCGTGCACAACTGCTGCTAAGAAGAGAAAAAGAAAGAAAAATCAATGCTTCGATATACATACATTAAATAGTATCAAATATATATATACAGACATGAGATGTGCATCAAATCAAGTGAATTACAAAAGAACCAAAAAAACAAATGCATACCTAGAAAGATACTTGACCAAAGACATTCCTTCACGCTCGCAGCCCAATATCTACAACTGAACAAGCAGGGCCTCGAGACTTGGCGAAAACAGAGCTATAGAAGAAATAGAAAACACAGATAACCCGAAGCTTATCACTCCAAGGTAGATCAAAACAGCGTTTATATCAACCAGCCCCTCTGCCTTGGTGCTGTCATGCAAGCTCCAGGCATAGATGCAGAATTAAAACCAGTGAGATGCTCCCTATAGACCCACAATGAAGTGCTTGCCAGGTTCATTTCCTCTCACGTTTGTACGTTCCTACTTTCATGCCAATATTTATTGTATATATAAACAACTAGTGTGTTATTTGTAAGACCTACTAGGGATATTAGCAACCAGGCCCCACTAAATCAATGATGGTCGGGATTCCGTCGGGAGCTAAGCTTAGGCTACTGCACTTCTGAATCCAGTTTTGCTTGGGTTTACACCCATTCTTCTATGATTGGAAGACCTAGTTATGGGTGAAAGCTTCTTCACCTCCTCTGCTATGTGTAGCTGAAAATTTTCCTCACAAACGCTACAAATTCACCTGCAGTAAAATAGCAAGACAGAATTTAATATTACACATGTACATAAAAACTGCAAAATATTAGCGCCACAAATAAAAGTGTCCAAGTAAAAATGTTAGTGTGAGTCAAATGATCTTACAGCCATGGATCATCTCCAACCATCATCATATCATCTTCAATTGTCAGTGTAGACAACCCTGCCATTTTTTTGTGGATCCACAGAGCTCACCCTTGATGTCGAAACATCTCTTCCAATTTCCTAAGCAGATCCTCAATATCCATCAATCGAGTTAAATCCACAGCCCTTCCAACAGCCATACCTTGCATGTGAACCTGGGAATAATATCAAAGTTGCATCATAAATAATTTTCATTACACTATGCAGGAACTGCCCTCTTGTGAAAATAGATGAGGCTATGCTAAAGCACTTTCCAGTCAAAGAAAAACAATGGGTTAAGAATAAAAATTTAAATAGAATCATCCAAAATAAAAAAGCCTTTTAATCATCATTATTTACTATAGCTTTTATTTAAAGTAGCTAAGAGAATATTCCAGCTAATCAAGGGCTTGTCTGGTTTGAAAAAATGCTTCTGTTTTTATTTACTATTTTCACTAATAATTACAAAAATGAAACCTTATTTTCACATTGTTTCTTGTATTCAAAGATTTATCACTTGGCAATGGTGAAAAGTGAAACACAGAAAATAAGGGACCGTTTACTTTCAGAAAATATTTTCCATTTCATTTCTTATTTTTAGTTTTAATTACAAAAAATGCCAACTTGTTTTTTTATTTTGTTTCATGTTTTAGAATTTTGTACAAGAAGCAGAGAAATCAATACAAAGTTGTTTTTACCGTTTAGTTTACTCTACAAAACTTTGGCAACAGTGATTTTTTATATTCAGAACTGAAAGTATTTTTCTAATTTAAACTAAAAAAGGGAAAATGGAAAAGAAAATGTTTTCTGAACCAAATGGCCCCATACAGATCTTTGAAAACAGGAAACAGAAAATAAGATGATATTTTGTAATTTTTGGAAACAAAAAATGAATACAGAGAAAACATTTCTGACCAGGAGTTGAATGCTTTTTCCAGATGAATCATTTGACAATTCTGGAATCTGGAGCATAGAAAAATATTGAACTTATATTGTGTATCAATGCTGAATAAAATATATTAGAACTTCCTATCCAATTTTAGGTTCTATTTACTGATTGTGTATCAAACGCGTCAATAATGCAGATAGATTCTAAAATATATCAAATGAGCAAAAAATCATCCCATAATTCTGTAAAATGAAGTTGCATCATATACCTGTCAGACAGTCAACTAGATTAGTCCATAGAAAAAATATGCCAAGAATGTTGCAGGATTGTAAATGAAATAGGGAGGCGGTACAGAGTGTATTACACCAACATTAAAAAACAGTAATGCTACCTTTGTGCAGCTTCTTATTTGCCTGCTTTGTGACTCCTGCGGAGACCGCAGGCAATGAATTTTTCAAGCGTCACAACTTACTGAAGGAATATCAGATCGATTAACATTTGATGGTTCAGAATACTGGTCAGACTCCTCCGCAATCCAAAGATGGAACAGACCTATCATCACCCCATCCTTCCAGACAAAGTGACTGTTGGAAGACTTTCTTCTGCATTAAGAATTCTCACGTAACTGAATCCCAAAGAGCCCTACAGCCATTTCCAGTGCCTTGTCTCTTCTCACCAGATTCTTTAAGGTGCTACAGGTGAAAAAGATTCTGTTGAGTTTTTCCATCCTACTAGACCAATATATTGACTTGTTAGAAGCAGAGGCTGCGGAGCTATTCCCAGCCAAAACCAACAAAGCTTGCAGTAGAATTGAATTTGGGTGATGATAGAGATCTCGTCCATGTTGGGGGTCACGATAAGAGAAAGGTGGAGATTCAACTGGAGATTTCCATATGCCTGATGCAGAGAGGAAGAAATTAGTATAAAAAGAAACGTGGATAACATAATTATATATAGAAATTACGATGATAAAGCCACCTTGCAAGAGAAGAATCAGGCATTGTTGAAGGTAGAATGGGTGGCCGTGTTCTCTTGTTTCTTTGGGTTGGCTGGGAATTTGCAGGAGGGGTAGACACAAGTGGCTCCAATTCCCATGGAGAAACTCTATCAGGTCGCAGAATTGATGATGGTTCATCCCATTGAACCTGAGATACATTACAGGCCATAAGATGAATGAACCAAGAGCTTCTGTGAAATTTTAAATCCTAGCACTAGAAGTGTCAGCATGCTGCCTCCTGTACTTATCATGTATAACAAAATCTTAGCCATTTTCTGGAAGCTAAATTTATTTTAACCTTTTTTTTATGATATCTCTTCCCTTGTAGGCCAGTTAATGCATCCATCACTGAATTTTAAACTTTCTAGGGAAATATCATATACTGGATTAGGCCACAACAAAGCACAGTCATATGCCCTTTCTTGACCAAGTTAAAGAGATGCAAGAATATCTCCTATATTTTGGTAGCTTTTCTGAAATTTAAATGGTCATATTTGGAAAAATTGTAGAAATAATTGAATCATACTAAATGCAAACTATAAAATAAGCACTGGAGTATAACTAAAATCATTAATATTAACCTTTAATGATCGCCACTTCGGAATCAGCCCAGACAGATGATTTATTATCTTCAACACCCACAATTGTACCACTGGAATCTGTATTTAGGGGGTGAGGAACATTTATCAGATTGAACAAAGTGATAAAATCAAATATCAATTTTCAAGCAAGCAGCTTGTGCACCTTCTTTCAGGAACTTCATCACCCTCAATCTCATTTTGAATCTCATCCCAACAGAAGTTTATGATTTCGAGATTCAAGATACTTGTTGATGCTCACAATAAACTCTGATCTGGCTTGTTCTAAGATAAATATTATAAGTCAGCAGAAAATATCAACTAAGTAAAGCAACAAAAACTCAATATCATCCCAATCAAAATATCACCAAAAGGAAAATAGCTCTTAATTGAATGAAAGCAGGCGGGGCACACAAGTACAAACAATGCACAGCTCTCTGTTAGTTGAAGGTACTAATCGCTAGCAAAATATGACAAGTTGGCAACACCAACATCAGAACTAAAAATATTAAATATGAGATAACTAATAACTTCATAGTGTTAAATACAAGACCTGGGCTTGTAAAATACAGAAAACAATGTTCCAGTTGAAATGGCATGAGATGCAGTGGCCAGAACACCAAGATGCATACTGTGACTAGATATAACAGAAGAAGGCATGTTGCCTTTGCTGTCTCATGAGCCTCCTAACTCCAACTCGGAGCTCTCCATTTTCACCCCTAGAATATTGAATGCAATAAAAAACCATCCACAATAAGTAACAACATTAAGAAACAAAAGCAATTAATAAAAATGCAAAGTATTTTTTCTTGCCCCTAGAGGACGGTATAACTACGTCTACTAAACAACTTGCCTTAAGAATATAAATGCATTCACCAGCCACTAATTTTTTGGAACTGACAAAGACACTCCACCCAGTGGTCAGTAAGTGGCGCCTGGGTTGCCCTGTAAATTTATAAATTATTCTGTGCAGTCAGGAACTTACTGGCAGAATGAACATAAAAAACTTGCATATACAAGTCAACAACATAACAGCAGAGTGCATGTATGTAGGTGAACCCGATAAATTTATCAATGATGTAAGGATTTATTTAACAGAGCCTTTACCTAAGAAGCAACTGATGAGTGAATTCAATTGACTCAAAATTTAACAGGCCATGTGCTGAAAAGTTTAAATGGCTAAGTAAACTACACACAAAACCTTAAAACATGAGGTTAGTTCTGTTATTTTAGTACGAAAACTTTCAGATGTCAAGTAGTATAGATTAAATCGTGATATGAAAGAGGTGCATATCTATATATTGCAAAACATTGATATCACAAGGACCAAGAACTCCATAAAATCTTTTTCTAATAAGCAAGCCTGGCATTACAAGTAAAGTCCTAAAATTTGTTTAACTTTGAACAATTGCCAGTTGTCTCACAAGCAGCGTTAATGGTACTTCCTCAGCATATTTTATCTGCAGAAATACGCAATACTCCAAACTACAGTGCCGCAGAATCTTCATTGATACAATTTTTTTCTTCAAGCAAACCACTTCAGAGAAATAAAATTATCACACTCTTTACATATTCACATGATAGGACCAGGTACAAAAATAAGGGGGACAATAGAACATCCAAGCTCCCTACCCTCGAAAAATATGCCGAAAATGCCATTCATTCACCATGCAATCAGTTGCAAACCAATTCTTTGCCATGGTGGCTGCTGTGTCATATCCTGAAAAAACCATGATAATTATCAAGTGTAAATGGCAATTGAAGACAAGCATGAATATGATCAGGGTCTTTAACAATTTTTTAAAAAAAAAAATTGCTAACCAATGGTGGCAAACAATCATCTGCAGTCTTCGAAGAACAGAGAAACCCCCATGAGTGCTAGTGGTCAGAAGCAGTAAGTGTCTTGCAAAATGAATGAACAGTACATATTGGAGGTTCAGGCAGAGGGTCATCTGGGCTTGTCACCCTCGCTTGCTGAACCAACAAAACACCAGAAACACAAGACATACATAAAATTGAGATAGAGAGAGAGAGAGAGAGAGAAACCATACGGGCAAGAAACAATATAATTTGAAATGAGTTGAGAGATAAATCAAAAGAACAAAAAGGTCTAAATATAACAACCATGTCAAACAAAGAATAAGAGCACACTCACATCTGCTTCAGGAAGCAAAGTTATCTGTGCATAACACTTCATCTGTTTCAGGTTCAGCCTACAGTGACCAAGATGAATTTAACAATCGAATGATGATCATGGTAACTCACAACAAATTTCCAGATAAGTGGTTGATGAAAAAGAATATATCTAGTAAGATTGTGGAGAAAAATTATAACTCACCCGAAGATGAATATTGACCACTTACATAATATTTTAGAAGGCAGATTAAAGGAAGGCATTTGCTGCTCTAATCCCTGATTCATAGATGGCCTCAAGCTATAAACCAAATAGCACAGGTAAGATAAAACAAAAACTTTACAAGACAACAAAAAGCATATTATACTTAAATAAAAGTGTCAGGTATATGGATCAAAGTTACTTATAATTTGAAATGCTATCATGATAGAAATTGATACATGACAATGTAATAACCAAAGAGCGCAAGCATAAACAATTCAATAGATTACAAAACTTAGAGGATGCAAAATAAATGCAATCAGAGGCAATCAAAGTTAGAAATTAAGAACCCATGCCCATTCAACTTGTACCTGTTCCATATGACCTTGTGGGAAATAATAAACTCCTCTCCCCTTCACGAGGAAGAGTGACAAGGGGTCCAGCACAGGCATGCCACAATTCTTTGTATAAAGCATCATTGGTTGCCCCTATTAAGCAAAACATGACACACATGAACAGGTCATGGATAACAAGAATTAAGCAGCAAAAAATCAAAGAGAAATATAAACTAATTTATACTGCATGTGAAATGAAAGGGCTTATATGCTTTTAGGAAAAAAAAACATTTTGCTACAATTTCTTTTTAACAGATGATATTAATTTAATTCAAGCTGTAGCTCTATGTACCGGCATTTTTGAGAAAAAAAAAAATTAAGGCAAAGTGAGACTGTATTCATTCCAAAGCAAAGGCAAACCATAAATCTAAGCAAGGATTCTCGGTGGGTTACATATCGCCTACCAACTGAGGAACCCAGGTCATGCAATTCTCAAGAGCCAACTAGGTGAACCAACCCCCGTTAGCCTCTACGTGTCACCTGAGACTACTGGTATGTACTCTTTTTTTGGGTGGGTGGTGGATGGGGGGGGGGCGGGGGTTGGGGGAGGGGGCTGAATTTATGGTGCCAGACACGCAGAAAATGCACGTCCACTCCAACAGATGCTAGCAATTAAAGTTATAAATTCACTCTTAATAAGAAACTCGACGGATTAATGAAAACAGGTACCAGATAAGAATTTCTAAGAATAGAAAGTGAGCAGCATTTGATATGAATAAAAACGAAAGAGCAACCAAAACTGAATAATAGTCATATGCTCCAATGTGCTTTTATGAATTCAACAATTATCAATAAGAATATTAAGCAATTGAGAGGAGTATCCAGCCAGGCATGAAGGTAACTTGTAATTGTAAACTATAGCATGGATACAGATTTAGTAGTGAAGTGAAACCTGCAGCTGATATATGATTTGAAGCCATAATGAAAAGTGTTCAAGAGAGCAGGTTGAATTCTGTTCTGCTAGAAAGGAAAACAATAGCATTAACTAGGTTACCAACAAGAGCGGAGCACACCCATTGACTACAAGACAATTAATAATTAACAAAAAATGCTTATCATGATTGGCGCCCTAACTAAATGAAGCAAAAGAAAGATGAGGAATGCAAATTGTGAATGAAAAATCGCGCGCGTGTGTGAAGAGTGAAGATTGAAGAACACAGGTGCAGAGGGTGGATCCAGCCCAACAAAGACAAGTAAAACAAATCGGAATCGGAATCAGGATACCAAACCAAAAAATTGAAGCTCCAAGTTGAAATTGACGAAGGTGGCTGACTAGGGTTTAGGAAAAGGGAAGAAAACAATAGATCGAAATTTGATCTCTCTGATAAGGTCGTGTTTGGTTGAAGCCGACACGACCCCTCTGTTCCCTCTGTTCCCTCTTTTTCTATCTCTCTCCACTATACTATTCTTACTTATTTATTTCTTCCCTTTTCTTTTCTGTAACTTGTTTTTATTTTCTTTATTTTTATCGTACTTGCTAGAGTGCGACCGCGACATCTAGCTGCTACATACCAGTAGTAGATTAGTAGTAGTAAAATTCGACTTCTAATTGCATGTTTGAGTAGCTGTTGAAAACTTATGGGCAGTTTAACATGATTTTTTAGGTTTAAATCTCCCTCCGGTCCTATTTATAAGAACCTTTTAACCACTTCACACGGATTAAGGAAGTTGGTTAATTTAGTTGATTACAATAAATTTGTCATGAATGTGTATCACATTTACTAAACTACCCATGAATTTATTGAGACCCATTATCTTTCTCTTTCTATTTAACTACTCAATTGTGTCATACTCTCTCTATTAACCAATTACTCACCTACCTCCACTAATGGGGTATTTTTGTCAAATTATAATTAATGCATGAGATAATCTGAAAAGGTTCTTATAAAAAGGACCAGACTCTCCCTCAAAAAGTTCTTATAAATAGGACCGGAAGGGAGTATTATTTTTTTACCACACAAAAAACTTATATTTGCAAATTCCAATATAAGATTTATCATTATAAATATTCCCTCGGTCCCTTATAAGACTCTTTCAACCGTTTTCACACAGTTTAAGAAAAGTTAGTGTATTTGTCTTTTGAAAAAAAATTATAACATTTCAAATATACCCCTATTTAAAAGTTACTATATTTTAGAGACATTAATTGTCACATGGTATGGTGGAAGACTCCAAATGTCACTTTCCAATTATTTAGTTGAGCATGTGGTTAAAACTTCATTAATTATTCACACCGATCAATGTATGAGGAATTAAAAACAATTAAATATTAATGAAAGACAAATATTGAAAAAATAATAATTAATTTATCTAAAAATCTACAAAGGTCTATATTAAGGAACACTTAATTCTTCTAGAAATAGTCTTATAAATAAGAACGAAGAGAATATATTTTAACAAAATAATGATGGGTTGTTTTTTTAAAATGAAAACTTTAAATGTAAGTTTGGTCGGATGAAACGAATGCCAAACATACACTAAGTTGTTTGGGTTGGAGGAAAAGTGAGTAAAAATGATTGGAAAAGTGAAAAAGTAGTGGGCCTATTGTTTACGGTTTTTTTTAAATCTGTTTTTAAAAGCATAAAACTGAAAAAATGTTTAGAATATAATTTTTAAAAAATAGTTTTGAAAAATGTAACTATTTTTTTTTTTTAAAAAGCTAAATTCTGAAATTATTCTGAAATGTTTTGGAAAACGGTTTTTTTAGTTTTTCTATTTTTATGATGGAGATACTATGTTTTTAAATATGTGTTTGATTCAGTTTTATTTTTAGTTTTTAAAAATTGTTTTACAAAATAGTTTTTAAGAATTATTTTTTACACATGAAATGCTGAAAACAATTTTGAAATAACAAGACTTAAAAATAAAAAAAAATATTTTTACAATTATAATCAAATAAAAATAGTTTCTTCTAAAATCTCTAAAATATATATATTTTTCTACGTTACATTAAAATCACTTTTTAACTTATAGATTTCGTTCCTCGAAATATGACAATTTTCTCATTTGGTCTTCCTCTTTCTTTTTATTTCTTTAACTAGTTCTCATAAATGTTTTTTCAAATGGTCCTTTCGTTATTTTTTACAATTATTTTTTTATAAATGGTCCCTAAAAAATATTTTGATTTTTAGATTAATCCCTCAAAAAATATCACGATTTTAAATTAATCTCTCATAAAATATTTTTCATCCCAAATAAATTCCTTAATTTTTTATGCAACGTGAGCACTTTATGATAAAAAAAACCTGAGAGATAATTTGAGAAAAAATAATTTGAATAATTATTTTGGAAAAAAAAAATGTGAGGCACATAAGAAAATTATGATAATTTCGGGGACAAGAATATAATTAAAAATTTTTAAACTTAAAACACAATGGCTTATTATTACATCTTTTTTGAGAAAACTATGCAAAGTCACGATGTCAAAATATACATATAAAAATGAGGGTTAGCAATGTTTAAAAAACAATGCGTTTGAAAAATGCTCAAAACCATTATAAAGCACTAGTATATTAACCTGCTAATACACGGATAAATGTATATTTTTATTTAATTAAAAATAATTTATAATAAATTAATATTTTAAAATTAAAAAATAATTTTTAGATAATTTATTTACTTTTAAATTCTAATAGTATATGATATTTACTATTAAAATTTAATTTAAATTATTATTTAATGATAAGATATAATAAAAACTTAAAATAATAAAGCTAAGAATAAAGATTTGTATATTGAAAAAACTATTGAAATAGAAAATCATATGACTAAGATTTTTGAATTTTAATAAATTTTAAAATTGAAGGTTATCATTTATTAGCATTAAATTAAAGATTCAAATAAAATGATAGAGAAAATTAACGATTGAGAAGAAAAATCTCACTCTCAGAAGTGTGAATTGAATTCACCATCCAATGAAAGAAAGTGAGAGAAATATAAAAAATTATTGAGAGGGAAAATGGGGTGAGTGAGTGTCTTACTCTCCAAGTTTGAGGTCTTAAAATTATAACATAGAGAGTTGATTTATTTTGTGAAAGCATTGTAAGGTCATAAATAATTGAATACATATTTTAATATTTTAATCTTTTAAAGGCTTTAGTATTACGATAAAAAATATTAATTTGTTTACACCTCTTAACCCAATAAAGCGATTTATAATTTTATTAAATAATAAAATTAAAAAATTAAATCAAATCATTGATGTGAGCAATAAAGGTATATAAATGTAATTAATTTATGTGTGAACATAATTAATATAACCTAAATAAATAAAACATCTAAAATAAAATGCATCTCTAATAGCTAATTATCTAATTAAATTAATGAAATTCTAATTAATTGTGGAGAATAAAAACATATAATTTAATTATTTAAGGGAATGCTACGAGTGATCTAAGGACATTGGTTAAGAATAAGGTCCAATCCGAGCTCAAAAGGTCCAATCCGACCAAAACTGACTGCATTAATCAGTGGCCAATCCGTCCGATATGGACCTCAGGTAAATCAGGTTTCCGTTTCGAGTTTTATGGGTTACAGGTTTTTTTCGGTCGGTTGAAACAGATTTGGGCTTGCATAGGGGTTGGATCACTTTTTTTTCTTATAAATTTTTGTTTTCATTTTATGCAGTTTTTTTGGTCAAATTTTGAACAGAAAAAGATTTTATAAATTTAATTTTTTTAAAACAAGCAAGATTTTCACATTACAATTTCAAAGTAATGGATATAGAAAGAGACCAAAAGGTTTAACTTTCTCTCTCTTGGCCACCTATGCAACAACATTTATGTAGAGGAATCTCAAAGTAAATGGATATAAAGGAGACCAAATGTTCAACTTTCTCTTGGCCACCTTTGCAACAATATTTATAACACCATGTGAATGAACAGTTAGCAAATATATATGGTGGAAGAATTATCAAGGGTAAATTAGGAAAATAAAATTAAATACTTATAGAGATTACCAAGTGACTTGTTAAAAGGAACATCAAAATCTCCTAAATGATGTCTTATAATAAAAAATGGAGGAAGTATAAGCAGAACTAATGCAATTGTAATGTAAAAATGTAATTTATTTCTAATTCTAAATGTGTGTGTCTATATATATAGGGGGTGTTTGGAAAAGCTAATTTGAGCTTATCAACTGTTTGGTTAGCTCATAAAAAGAGTTTTATGACATGCTCATAAATTATTTTCAGCTTATTTCATTAAGCTCATGAGAATAGCTTATGATAGCTTATGGACAATTTAAGTAAATTATACCCTCTTCATTTTTATCCACTTTATTAAGAGCTTATTCACATAAGTGCTTATCAAACAAGAGCTTATGTTATAAACTCTTAATTAAGTCATTTTTCAAACGGGGCCACAGAGTTTGTGTTGTGTGTGTAGTTTGACGTAAGAAAAAATGCTATTTATATTGGGGTGGTTTTATGAATTTTCAATTATTTTATTTTTAAAAAATGTAAATGAAGTTTTTACCATTTAAAATTGAAAAGTGAGGTGTCATTTAGAGTGACTGTGAGTTTTCAGTTTTCAGTTTCTTAGAGATTTTTAATTAAAGTTTTTTTATAACTTGAAGCTAAAACAAAAAATCCTTTTTGTCACTTTGAAAAACAATAAAAAGAGGGTTTTAGGGTTCGTTCGACCCAACTTATTTTTAGTTTATAAGTTGATTTTTAAAGCCAAAGCTGAAAATAAGAGCTTTAAAATATAAAGTAAAAGTTTGTTTTGATAATTTATTTAAGGGTTAAATATGTTTTTAATCCTTGAAGTTTGACTCAATTTGGTTTTGTCCCTAAATTTTTAAAACCGTTGGTTGGGGCCCCTCATATTTTGAAATAACGTAACTTAGTTCCTTATGTTTTGAAATCACGTAATTTTAGTCCTCTCATTTACATCGTTAACTTTTGCATTGACGTGAGAATAATATTTCTATGTCAGCTTGTCTAGTCAGATTCAATGACCATGATATGACAATTGAATTACACCTTAGCTCATCCAATTAGTTTTGTTGGTTTTCCCTATTCATGGAAAATGTGAAGTTAAATTTAATAAAACCCTAAATAAAATCTGACTGTATGAGCTGAGGTGTAATTCAATTTTCACATTATGGTCATTGAAACTGACACAAATTCGTTTGTCATGTTAGCATTAAAGTTAACAATGTTAAGGGAGAGTAGGAAATATGAATTGAGAGAGAAGAAGCATCAGACAGTCAGAGGACAATGAGCATGAAAAAGAAGGTTGATAATAAAAATAAATGCAACGCTTGCTAAAACACAATTAGCAGGTTCGAAGAGAGACAACTTTAAAAAAAGCTCCATGAAATGTTTTTGAAACTTACATTTGTAGAAGCTACTTTTGTTTGATAAAAATATGTTGTATTCTAAAATTCTGTTTGGCCCAACTTCTCCTTATAAGGAGAAGTAAACCCAAAAACCATGTCAAACATGCACTTAGGCTAGATTGAGGTGATTGCAAGTTTTCAATTTTTATAAAATTTCAATAGGGTTTTACAACTCACACTAAAAACTAAGACCCCGTTTGGAGTGTTTGCGAGTTTTAGTTTTTTGTTATTTGTTGGATAACAGTATTTGTTAGTGTACAAGGAATGCAAATGACTAACAACATGGATCTGTTTGGTTTACAATTGGATATAATTGATTCTATAGATTTATAGAATCAATGACACAAATGAATGATGCACAATTCACACGATTACGACGTTGGACGAAAGTGATTTAAAATCATTCCACAAATCGTATCAAATGTTTCCAACCGGGAACCAACAGACACAAAAAAAATGGAATGGATTTAATGAATATACATGATTTTACATCGTCATCTAATGATGTGTTACCATTTCATTTAATGAGCTTAATTACACATAATATATCATATTCATTAAATGATGTAGCAACACATCATTAAATGACAGTGTTAGTGCATACTAATTAAACTCTAATTGTATTACTAATTCACTTAAGCAAATGTCGTATGAATAAAACAAGCTCATCATTCTTATAATTTTTCTTTTTACAAATATTTATGTCAAATAAATTAAACAATTTTTGTCATTCAATGGAACTGATAAATAGGACAATCTTTTCTAAGGTCATATTTATTTCAGCATCCCATTTTTTCACTATTCACAGATCTTAAATAGGCTCCTCCATTACATATCATTAAATTATTATTAAGCATCTCTCAACTCCATTCAAGCACCTAACTTTTTTACTATTCACAAATCTTAAATGGGTCACACCATTACACACCATTGCAACAATGGTCACTGTTGAAAGCTTATTTTC
Organism: Sesbania bispinosa; assembly: GCA_026901365.1. NCBI lineage: Eukaryota > Viridiplantae > Streptophyta > Magnoliopsida > Fabales > Fabaceae > Sesbania > Sesbania bispinosa. Next base: position 1,549,227 of record QLOH01000124.1, read on the forward strand.
CTGTGACTTTAAGAAAACATTGGTGCTTATTTAAGCCTTCATGCTTAAATAGGCTTAAATAAGCACCAAACTTAATTCTCCTCCATGGCTAGGCAAAACTTAAGCCTCGTGCTACTGTGTGAAAAACAATTTTAAGCACAGTGGTGCTGGTGCTCTAATACAACCTATAATAAATTATTGCTTATTAAATCATGATTCAAACTAAATATGCTCTAACTACATATCAAATTTACATTATCCATCTTAACCCTCAAATGCATTTTATATTTACAAATTTTATTTATTATTTAAATTTATTATCAATTAAATAATTTTAAATTAATGTAAAATTATACAGATATGCTCTACTAGATAATAACTTTCAATTATTTATAAAAAAGGTGTAAGCAAGTGCAGATCGAAGTGTAAACTCAATCCACCCAACCATTTCGGTTTGAATTGGTTTATGCATAGACTAGGTTCTAGAATGTTGAACTCAATAGTAGTTGTGTATATATTTGATTTGGCGTTGAGAAGTGACCAAACTCAAATTTGAACCTCTCAACACAACTATTTATATTGTTAAAAATGAGTTTATCACGTTCCAAACGCTAAACCAAACATACGTAGTATAAGTTTGGAAATTTCAACAAACCCGAACAACCTATACAAAACCAGTTTACATTACTCAAATCAAAATTCTATTTAAGTCTCACTTAATGTACACTATCTGTCTCACAACTCTCACCAAATAGAGTACCTTTTGTACCAAAGCCCTAATTTGTTGCCCCTTCCACTTCTTGCCAGTCATGCCTCATCATTGTTGTTAGCAATGCTGGCTTCACCGTTCACTTCTCCGATGTTCCCCCCTCCGAAGGCTAAAGATTTTCTTTCGAAAACTAAAGCGTCAGGGACTGAGCAACCAAGGTCCAAAGACACTGACACCAAAGTTCAATGAAGCAGCAACCAAGGACTACCATCATGCACGACCATTGCCTGCAAGGATCACCATTGTCTGCAACCTACTCTCACAGTCTCAGACCATGCCTCATTTGGTTTTTTCTTATTCTTTTCCTATTTTTTTTTTTACACTTTTTTTGGTCATAGACTCAATACATCTATCTTTAAAATCATTTTCTATAGCCGGACAACCAGCCTCAAAGTTTGGTCCAGGTTGACACAAGCTAAAAACTAGATAACCCGATTACAGCCCTACGGGGTGTGGATATTTTTTGCCATCCATATTTGCAGGCATGTCACCTGCGTAAAAGTGGGGCAAGTTTTGGTGAAAATGGCAGCTGAAAACTATCTAACATCCCATTCTTATTATATAGTGAATTACTATGAAAATTTCATGTCCGTACTACACAGCATAACCAAAACATTCTGAAAATCAATTGTAAACACAGGATACATGCCCAACGGAGGTGACTACTCTGATTAGTATGCAACAGAACAAAGCACCATACTTTTAAAGGACAGACACTCCCATACTTTCCACGTTATCAAAAAGAAAAAAATTAAAGGATAACTGCCACCTTCAAAGAGTTACAAATTAGTGGCGAGACCCTTAACGAATGAACATCTTTCTGAATTCTTCATGGATTTTGGTTTTTCATCCCCCTCTTCTGCTTTTGGACTTTTTGCAGTAAAACCAAGTGGTCTGACATTTCTAGGCACAGCACAGCAAAGTATTCTTCCCTTTAAGCTGGATGTTGTCACTTCCTGGCTTTCTAGCAGAGAACTTCGCATCCTTTATATCTCCCTTAGAAGTTATCAACAGTTTCTTTTGATACTGAACCTTTTTGACCAGATCGATTAGTGGCATGTGCTGAAACAATATTACAGAAACAATATTACATGATATTGACATAAACAAGCTAAAAATTAATTCTTAAATCAACCAGCGAAGGGAGCATTAGTAACAAATGTCAGTGAAGGATGCCAGACACAATGTCAGTGAAGGATGCCAGACACGCAACAACTGTGGCTGAGAAATACAAAATACTTCTTGTTGTGTAGTATATGTCAAAGAATCTGCTGTGTTGTTGAGAATTCCCAAACCAAACTATTACAGCCCAGAAAGTAATTCTATGTTCAATAAACACCACACACTTTCGGATATTGTCAAATCACAAGTTACCTGACTACTTTGGTTAATTGGAATTTGTAACAGCAATTTTCTACAAAAGTATACAAAGCATTATGCATATATCAAGATAAAGATCACTAACAAGGGAGTATCAAATGCACATTCATGCATGCACCTGTTGGAAATGAAAAAAATTCAAAGTTCACTTTGCTTACCATGTTCTTTCAAGCTTTTAGTATCAGAAGTTTCCTTTCCACCTCGCTTTGGGTCAGAACGAGCAATACTTAACTTCTTCCCAAGTAACCTGCTCTTGTTCTTAGCTACTGCTGCAACAAGGTGCTCATCGTCCAAAAAGTCCACATATGCTAGTCCCTTCATTAAGTGCAAAGATAGATATGTATTTGTCAGAAATTCAAATGTCAGTGAAGAAAGTTCCACATTAGAAAAGATGGACAGAGGACAAGGACCACATATGTGGAAACACAGGTAAACCCTTACTTTGTGTTTTGATAGAGTAATTTGAAATTCCTAGATTTCATGTCTTAGAATAGTAAAAGAAAGAATTTCAAATGATAAATAGAATGAATTTTTATGACAAATAGGAGGAATTTCAAATGACGCATATTGAGAGGGAATTTCAAATTTTATGTTATGTTTAACTTTTTAGATTATCATTTACAATTCCTCTCATACGTACAAACGTACAATTCTCTCAACATTCCCTATCACAATTTTGAGAATTCTAAAACACTATCCAAACACACTTCAGGTTTTTTGTTAAGGTGTGATTCCTCACTATGCCCATGGAAGGAAACTTTCTTACTGTTTTGTGCTCTCCCTGGCCTAACAGAATTTTCATCATCCTTCACAAGAAGATAGTATAAATCATTTATAATAAATGTTAAGGTAAATCCCTTAAATAGCAAGGTTTTGAAACTGAAGGTATGAATCCTGCCCAAACCCCACCTCACACCTAATTAGAGAAACTTAGTAAGGGGGGTTTCACCATATTGAAGTAAACTTCAAGTTTTTAGGACAGACCAGATTACTTTTGAAACGAATTAAGGCACACGAATAAGTAAAATGAATAAGAATGACAAATAGTTACTCGTTTGATACCCTTGATTTTCCAGTGAACTTGTCATGTAGGATGCGAATGGCAACAATCCCACCAATATCACTGAAGAAATTACGAATATTTTCATAATTTGCCTGCAATAACACAACACATTAGTCACACACCACACACACTGAGAGGAGAGAGACTAAGCATTATTTACCATAGGGTGAAGATTTGATATAAAAGCAGTGCATTGGTCAGAGTATGCCTTGTTTTTTACCAAGGGTAAACTGTCGCTCATTTAGGTTATCATCCGATATCTTATTCTTCTCATTGACCCCTTCCACTTCTGTCACTTGGGAAGAGTTCTGCACTTGATATTTATTCTCATCAGGTGCTTTCTTTGGGTTTCTACCAGCATCTCTCTGTCGTTTTGCTGGAGACTGTTCATCAGTTTATATCTGGCCCCAGCTTTCTTTTATCACGAACACTTCTCTTTGGATTATTTTCACTCTCCTCTGCTGTCTTGGATTCCTGCTGTATCCTAAATAACCGTAGCTCTTCCAGACGAGGGGTAACCTGAGGAAAGCAGTCCTCAATATTATAAATAAGAAGACCAAATTAATTATTAGCTACTCCTCTGCCCATCCAATTACATACAAGTTCATAGAGTAGGGTTGACTACTTCATTAACACCCATACTAAATGGCTAAAGGGTACAAAGGTAACCATTATTGGGAAAGTTTCATTTTTAATAAAACTAAGGTGCCAAAGAAAGCAACCTTATTGATAGGAATTAAATCTGCCAGATGCTTTATATAGGACATTCTTATAATCCAGATAGCTTATACAAACCATGGAATGGAACAACCACACCAAAAAATTAGTCATTAAGGTTGAAGAAACCCAAGACCAAACCCCACATCAGAATTCACATGCTTCAAATGTGGGATTCAAGTCTCATAACATGGGTAGTGACAATAACACATTAAAATTTACAATATTTAGTAATGTACGCACTTTAGCTTGAATTATGAATAAATCTTCAACTAAAAAGCCATTAGAGAAATTCCTTTTCTTTGTCACGGCATATTTAGTTTGATCAATAAAACCAATCACCAAAAGGGGAAAACATTAGGACATCACAAGTAAAATGTTATTTCTGAATAGCTATGATATTTTTCTCTCCAATCCAGCAATATAATTGCCGCAGACAGTCTCTCCTTAAAGCTCAAACTGTTAGGCAGAGGCAGGATTTATATCTATAACAATGTTATCTCTTTTGAACACAGAGATATGCAGAATTGTTTAAAAACAAAGAAATTGAAGCTGAAGAGGAACAAATGTACCTTTTGTAAAGCATGATCAAAATCTTCCAACTTGCCAACTCCCTCTCAAAGCGTAACCATGAGTGGCATATGTCCTGATGATTCTGTTTTTTAGGAAGGGAAGGTATCATCTAATCCAAACAGTTTTTGCATAGCAAGTAAAATATAACAAGCAATGTTGTCTAAACAAAATTAGCACAATCTTTTTATCATTTTATCAAGGGAAAAATAAAATAGAAAATAAAAAAATACTGTAATATGTTTTCATAGCTTCACACAAAATCTTGATGACAAAAAATTGATGATTTCATTTTGGTACTTCCCTTTCAAACTTAATAGATTATTTTACTGAGATTTCCCTCAAGCTATCAGGCTTTATTTGAGTGTGAGCCTTGGTGCAACAATAACATTGCTGTTTGAGACCAGATCATGGGTTCAGTCGCAGAAACACTCTCTTGCTAAAGACCCCAACAGCCTAGTGCACACTGCACAGGGCCTTCCTTTTTATCAGGCTTTATCTATGACCTTCAGCAACTTCTTTTTCAGTGGGAGCGTGAATCAAAGTTAGAATCGGAACTTCGATGGGATAAAATCAATCAGTAAAAATTATTTCACAAGTTTGTACTGGGAAAATTCAGATGCTTTAAAACTATCAAATGTTTGATGCAACCAAGATTTATCTCTGTCTCTACTTCCTTCATATATCTAAGTTCTTCCCAGCCAGGCAAATTTTTAGGCGGGAGCACTACATAACAAATTTAAAAACTCATTCAATATATTATTTAATGAGGGATTAAATGTGGAATATTGTGTTCTGATTGATTATTAGAGACAATTTTATTAATTATGGTGAATAGATTTTCATTAATATCTTTGCTTATTGTTTGCTTATTGCATGATTTTGAAAAATTTTAATGAAGATATCAACAAGTAAAATTTCCTAATTGGGCATTTTCAAAAAAAAAAAAAAAATCAAAGAAGGAAACTATTTGCTAGAGATTTTGGATTCAAATTTAAAATGTTAAAGATGGATATTTAGAGTGATTCTATCTAGATCAATCAATCATTATTTTAATCAGAAAATCAGAGAGTTAGTTGGACCACAGCAAAAGGGGCGTCATGTCCTATGCTTCTATCACACGGAATACTAGGGAGGAAAAGGAAGGGAAGCAATGAATGAAACAGGGGACTCAAGCACCTTACCTACCAAAAGCTCTTGGACAGAAAATCTAGAGGTTCGGGTATAGAATTCTTGAATGAACAAATTGCAATTTTTCACTTCTAATCAATTATTGGATTAACAAACCTAATGGATCTTTACGCTTTTCATAACTGGTTCCTTACAAGACCAAACTAGGTGCTGATTAGGAAAAAGAATATCAACAACACATGACCATTGATTGCTAATTGCAAAAGAGTAGGTGATTGATAATTGATAAGGAAACATTAGAGAAATTGGGGGTAACAACTTGTTTATATATAAATGAAGCCTAAGCCCTAGGTTCTCCCATAACTAGGTTTCTTGTATGAAGTATTTTTACCTCTCTAATCATTTGACTTTACTCGCAACTCATGACTTTTTAATTGTCTATTAGCATAAGGATCTAGAAGAGCCAATAGTTGTTACTTGGTCCCTGTGGATTCGATACTTGGGACTATGACTATGTTATTTGGGTGATAGAGTGGCCCCAAATCTAATCACACTAAAAGTGTCAATGTTTTTTAGAAATAGATAAAGCTGATTATACCTCTGAACTAGTCCCAGAAAAACCTTTTACTATAGCACCTCTTGTATATGGACCTTGCTTCATTTTATGTGACCTAATCAACTTCCATTGCTATATAACCATTCCATGCCTCCAAAATCGACCGCTGCATAAAAGAACATAAGGTAATTTAAAATTTAATATGATGAATAAGACAATCAAAGCATTTAGCTAAGAAATTATTTGAGAGGAACATTACAAACCTAGTCTTAAGAAAATTCTCCCAAACTCCACGAGCCTCAGCTATATCCTTTCCGAGTTTTATTTCTAAATGGGCCCAATAAGCATGTAAATGTAACAAACCCTCATATTCTTCAAGTATGTGACAAGTACTCTGATGCACGCTGGAAAAGGTAATTAGTTAGTATATAGGTCTATTCACAAAAAATACATAAAGGTTCAAAAGGAACACTTTAGCTAATTCACAACAGGATACGGGTTTGATTATTTGGTTGCAAAACCCTATCTTGCAACAAGCTTAATCTTAGGTTGTTGGACATATAATGTCTTGCATAATTATTGAGAACTCCATTGAAGGAATAAGGGGAATAGATTATTAAAATGATTGGTGACCATAATGTCATCAAGTACTTATGTTAAGAACTCCCTTGCAAAATGCTAAATTTAAGTTAGCATGTAATAAATTGTACTCATGTAGTCATCAAGTACTTATGTTAAGAACTCCCTTGTTAAATGCTAAATTTTAGTTAGCAAATAATAGAATTGTACTCGTGTGGGTAGTCCTTGGACTCATTTCAGAAGTCAAACATGTAATCTCCCTGTTTCTTCTTACAGGCACAACATTGTCTTCATGTTTTAGTCTATGTTGATGACATAATCATAACATGGATCTCTATGGAACTTGTCCGGAAATTGATTACTAAACTCAACAATGTTTTTGTTCTCAAGTAGCTAGGTTATTTGGATTATTTTCTTGGAATTGAGGCCAATGGCTTGCTGCTGCTCTCATCAGGCCAAGAATTTAGAGACTTACTGGCAAAGGCTGAAATGAGTGATGCTAAAGGTATTTCGACTCCAATGACTGGAGGCTGCAAACTCCTTAAGCATGGTGAAGAATACATGTCAAATCCTCACTTTAAAAATCCATAATAGGGGCATTGTGATATGGAACGAATCAAGAGACCATAAGACATTAAGCATGGTGAAGAATACATGTCAGTTCACGGCTCAGCCACTGACTGAACATTGGATAGTGATTAAACACATTATTCATTAATTGAAGGGGGCCCTAGACTATGGTCTTCTACTTCATCCAGCTAGTAGTGCCAACTCTCTGTCTGCAGGCTTTTGTGATGCTGAATGGGCATCGGATCATGATGACTGAAGACGAACTTCAGGTTCCTGTATCTTTTTGGCACCAAATCTGGTTTCTTGGTAGTCCAAGAAGCAAATGTCAGGGGCGCATTTCAGCATTGAGGCTGAATATAGGAGTTTGGCTACAACAGCAACCAAAATCATCCAGATTCAGTCTCTTCCTGTTGAGTTGCAAGTACTAGTGTCCACTTCTGTTATGTACTGTATCAACTTCAGCACAATGTATGGAACTCGATATTTTCTTTGTGCACGAGAGTCTTCTCAACAAGACCTTGGTTGTTACTCATGCTCCAGCTCCACAACAAAGTAGCAGATGTTCTCACTATGGCTCTTCCCAAGCTCTGGCCCTGCTCTCTCAGAGACAAACTGTGTGTTCAATCAGTTTCAACTACCTTGAGTTTGCATGTAAGGTTTTACTCGTGTAGCTAGTCCACAGACGAGTTTCAGAAATTTCTAAGTGTCCGTTTGGTATACAGTTGAGTAGAATTGATTACACATTTTACGAAGCACGTTGGACGAAAGTGATTTAAAATCGATTCTGTGAAACCTGTGAGTTAGCTTTTGTTTAGAAGCTTCTACCTCTGTTAACTTCCAAGTCTGCGGAGTCAGGAAGGGCTGTCTGATTCAGTTAGAGTCTGCTGTAACAGACAGCATTAACTGTGCAACAGACAGTATGCCCACAAATGTAAAAAATGCTTTCTGATTTCATTAGAATAGAAATAAACAAATAATTACAGACACAATTCTCTAAATCTCCCTCTCATTTTCTCACTGTTCCCACATTAACCTTTACTTTCTTGGATATGTTCAGATTCGTTCAACAAGGAGAAAAAAAATAATATCACGAGAAGTAGAATTTCAGAAGGCTCAAACAAAGAGTGGCTATCACACATCATTGACATCCTTCCATAAGTGTCTTAATATGATCCCAGTTAAACTAACCTAGCTTCAATACTTCAAAACACTTGTAGCATGTTCATTCTTTCAGTTTTAAGAAATTGTTCATAACGCAGATATATGAAGTTTATAACAACATGGTTGTCAACTCACGTTCATACAAGTTTATGTTTCCAAGTAGGGAAACAAGTTGAATCACATTCAAAATCACTTCCAAGTAGTATCTGGTATAATTGAGTAAACTTGCATAAACTGCAAGTCCGTGAGCGAGTCTGAGAGTCTGCTGGTTCACATTATTTTTGCCCAAAATACAGCTCATCGTGCCTGAAATGCTAGAGTAAATTTTGTAAAACATAAAACATTTGTTTTATGCAACATCTTTTTTGTGCCTGATTTGAAGCTCATTGCTCATCAGTTTCATCATGCATATCAATCATTGATCATCCATTCCTGTCACTGTAAAAAATCAGTGTAGTGCTCACTGTTGCTCAATTGAAGTTGCTCAAAGTTGCTTGACAGAAGTTGCTTGTCTTTTCCTCTAGATAGCTCATTCCATTGCTTGAAGCTCACCCCCAATGTAGTTAAAATCGACGATTTACAAATCGCGACGATTTTACGATTTTTTTCAAGCCGAGCGAGTTCGTGCAGGAGAAAGATCGTAAACGTTCCAGGATCGTAAAATCGTCGTGTAAGATCGTAAAAACGGTGGGATCGATCGATCCCACCGAGTTAGCTAACCTGCCAAGTTTAAATTCCAGAAGACGATTTGAGCCCTAATTCTTCTTCGACTGCGCCTTTCTTCTTCTTCTCTGTTGCGATTGTGCGCGTTTCTTCTCTGTAGCTGCTTCGTCTTCCATCTGCGCGCGTCTTCTTCTGTCTCTGCGTCGTCTTCTTCTCTGTTGCTGGCGCCGCATCTGAGCGCGTCTTCTTCTCTGTAGCTGCTTCGTCTTCCTCTGCGTGCGTCTTCCTCTGTCTCTGCGTCGTCTTCCTCTGCTTGGGCGACTGCAGACTGCAGTGGTTCGTTTTTCTTATCCTGTGTTTATGCTGATTGCTCAATTTGTTTTCTGTTCTCTAAAACTTACGTCTTTTCCTGTGTTTATGCTGAATTCGTTTTTCTTCTCTGCGTTTTTCGTTCTCTAAAACTGTCTCTGTTCTGTTTGTTCTCTGTCTCTGTTTATGCTAGAGTAGACTACTGCTGCATTTTTTAGTGAGTTTTCTGTTCTGTAAAATGGCCTCTGCTTCTGGTGCTGCTGGTGGATCTGTTCCTCCTGGTAGAGACAGCTCTAGTGCTGCAATTGGATCTTCATCTACACCAACTGTTCGAAGGAATGCAGCTGGTAGTAGGAATGATGTGGCCTGGAAATACGGTGTTTCTGTTGATGGAAATGCAAGAAAAATAACATGCAAATTTTGTGAGACGACAATTACCGGAGGTGTCTATAGGTTGAAGAATCAATTGGCTTGCACTAGTAAGGATGTTTCAAAGTGCAAGGCGGTACCTGATGATGTGAAGAAACAAATGTTTGATATTGTTCGTGGATTGCAGCATAATTTGATAAAGAAATCAGGAGGTGTCACAATTGAGGAGTGTGAAGAAGTTGGAGAAAAAAGAAAAAGCCAAGAAGTTGTGAGTTCACAAAATATTTTCAAAAAAAGGGGAGTTAGCTCTCAATCCACCATCAATGCTATGTTTAAAAAGAACATGAGAGAGGATGCATGCCGGGCAATTGCAAGATTTTTCTACAACAATGGTGTGCCATTTAATGTAGCAAGGAGTGAAGAATTTGTTGAGATGTGTGAAGCAATTGCAAGGCATGGACAAGGATTTAAACCCCCATCATACCATGAAATTAGAGTCAAATACTTGAAGGAGGAGGTTAATGCAACAAAGCAAATGTTGGAAGAACATAAGGCGGAGTGGAAAGAAATCGGGGTGCACTATAATGACTGATGGGTGGACAAATAAGAGGAGAACGTGATAAACTTTTGGTGCATAGTCCCTAGGGAACAGTCTTTTTGAAGTCTATTGATGCTTCACAAATATCCAAGACAGCAGACAAAGTCTTTAAGATGATGGATGACATAGTTGAAGAGGTTGGTGAAGAAAATGGGGTGCAAATTGTGACAGACAATGCAGCAAATTACAAAGTTGCAGGTGAGATGTTGATGGAGAAAAGAAAAGGTTTGTATTGGACTCCTTGTGCGGCACATTGCATTGACTTGATGTTGGAGGACTTTGAAAAGAAAGTACCTGTACATCAAGAGACAATTCCCAAAGGTAGAAAAATTACAACCTACATCTATTCAAGAACTTCGCTTATTGTTCTGTTGCAACAGTATACAAAGGGGAGAGATTTGGTGAGGCCGGGCATCACTCGCTTTGCCACATCCTACTTAACTTTGGGGAGTCTTAATGACTACAAAGGAGCTTTGATAAGAATGTTCACATGTGATGAATGGAAGAACAGTCGGTTTGCCCGGACAAGGGATGGAAGATTTATTGAGGATATAATATTAGACAAGGTGTTTGGAAAGATATTATAACTTGCTTGAAGGGTGCAATTCCACTTATGAAGGTGCTTCGGATGGTTGATTCAGATGAGAAGCCGGCCATGGGATATATTTATGAGGCAATGGATCAAGCTAAAGAGGAAATTCAAAAAATCATTCAATGGTGTGGTGACAAGGTAACTACTACTAACTATTAAGAACTATCAATTTAATTTTAGTTTAAATTGAATGCTTTGTTTGAAAACTAACTCAATTCATTCCAATTCCATTATTTAGTTATATGCTTCTATGGGATATCATTGATCAAAGATGGGATCAACAACTCCATAGGCCTTTGCATGTTGCAGGCTACTTTCTTTAACCCCCAATTACACTATGGACCTGGATTCAAAGTTGATGGAGAAGTTAAAAGAGGCCTATATGAGTGTATGACAAGGATGGTGCCTGATCCTAATGAGCAAGCTAAGATTGATGTTCAACTTGATGATTTCAAGAGAAAATTAGGGATGTTTGGTAGCAACTTAGCTAGGCTGACACTTGGTAAGAAGACTCCAGCACTATGGTGGGAGTCTTATGGAGATGAACATCCGGAGCTTCAAAAATTTGCTATTCGAATATTAAGCTTGACATGTAGCTCCTCCGGGTGTGAGCGAAATTGGAGTGCATTTGAGATGGTAAGCTTTCTCTTAATGCATCCTCTTTTAATTGTACAATTGTATAATTGTATTTTTTATTGTTTTTGTATAATTGTATTTGTTTAGGTCCCACACAAAAAGGAGAAATCGTCTTAAGCAACAAACAATGAATGATGTTGTTTTTGTGATGGCTAATTCAAGATTGGCTAAAAAGAAGCAAGTTAGGAATAAAAAGTCACTTGACATCAATTTTGAAGACATCCCATCTGATGATGAGTAGATTATGGAAAAAGAAGATGAAAACAATGAAGGTGTAGGAGTAGAGGATGAGGACATGGCTCAAGACCAAGATGGAGAGGAAGAGGATGAAGATGTTCATATCCCTATAGATGAGGATGATTTGGTGGAGATTGCTAACTTGCCTGCTGAGCCTGATATTGCAGATGAAGTTAGAGATGAAGAAATGTTGGAAGATTATGAAAATTTTAACTTTCAAGACTTGTTTGATAAGTAGATTAGACATTTAGAAGTAGATTACTTATTGTTGTTTAAGTTTTATGTACTTGGCACTTTGTTTATGGCTTGTATTTGGCTATTTTCGTATGTTATGTTTGACAATGCATTTTGAATTTAAGCCTTGAAGGATTTAATTTCTCATTTACAGGTATTTTGTATGCATATATATGAATTTATATGCATACAACATATATATAAATATGAATTAGGTTTTTTGTAGGATCTTACGATCCCACGTTCTACGATCTTGGGACCCCTTTCCGATCCTGAGTAAGATTTCGATCTTAACTACCTTGCTCACCCCTATTCTGTTTTTAGCAAATTGATTCACGTTGCTGGTCCTTGCTTCCTTGCTTGCTCTGTTTCTGCAAGTTGTCATGGTTTTGTTTCCATCTTGCCCGTCCTTGCGGGTTCTGTAGCAACAAATTTGTTACTTGTCCTGTTTGCTAGTCCTTCACTGGTTATACCATGGTAGTTAAGATCGCCTCATAGGATCATACGAGTTCATGGTCATGAACCTGCAAATCGAGTTGAATAGCTAGCAAAGATCCCAAATGGATCGTGAAAGCATGGAAATTAAACCCGAACCTATGGGTATCGACCTGCCCATGCCCCGACTTTGATGGGAAAAACAAGCTTTGACAAGGTTAACCCCAACCCCGACACAGTTTTGACGGGACAAGAGCGGGTTTAGAAGTGTAAGTACTTACCCCCGAACCCGCCCCGACATAATTAAATTAAACAACTTTAATAATAGTTAAATACTAAATTTAAGCTTACATATTTTCCTTAAGATATGATATAATTCTTTAGTTTTTTTATTTTTTAAGATTCTGAATATATATTTTTATATATTATTTGAATTAGAATGTATTAGATATATATGACTTATTTAAAAATATGTACTCAAGTTATTAAAAATAAAGATAAAGTAAAAAAGAAAATAGAGTAGAGTGGGATCCTCATGGGTTTTCCCAAACCCGACCAGTACCCATGGTGATGGGGTTGAGTTTCATAATTTCATACCTGCTCTTCTTAAACTCAAACCTAAACTCGCCCCGACTTTTGTTGGGGCGAGGACGGGGAGAGCATAACCCACCCCGTTGCCATGTCTCATGCTATCCCACCATGCTTTAGAAGATTCATTTCTATCTCAAAACCTGTGACCCATTTCTTCGACTTATATGTTGCAAAATTAGGAATCAAACCCTAACTTCAAAGGAGGAAGCATTCATTGCTTGGGACCCTCTCCCTTCCATACCAATATGTTGGTGTCAGCATTTATGGTACTTTTCAGTGAAGTACTCTATGCACACATCTCTGACTCTGTGTTTCTTCTGTACACAACCACCTTTGATTGTGTGTGTTTCTACTGTGCTCTTGTGTGCGACCAGCTCTACTGCTGTGATTTTGTTCTGTGCATGCGACCACCTCTACTACTGTCATAGTTATCAATCCCGGATAGTGGCGTGTAGCGGCCGACCCCCAGAATGCTATAGCGGTATAGCGCATAGCAGGATGACCGCTATTCTAAATTTTATGCTACAGGTTAGGTAATTTATACCGAATTTATACTGCCTAGAGTGAAAAATGTAACTCGAATAAGAATGAATGTTTGGGTCTTTGAGAAAAAAAGAAGTGGCAGAGGAGTGGGGTACAGAAACGTGAAAGGAGGGACAAGAAACGGGGGTGAAAAACCTGAGTAAGCTGCTGGATAGCAGCATCAGCAACACAGAACCTTCAAAACAGAAACAGAGGAGTCGCCGAAGAGCCGCCGGAGAAACGTGCAGATGGTGGTCAGAAACAGAGGGTGGGTCGCGGGAGTGAGGGCTGAGAGAAGAAGAAGGAAAATGTCATGAAATGGGGGCAGAATAGAATAAGTCCTTAAAGCAGTTTTTTCACACAAAAAGTCTGAAATATCCCCATAGAAGGCATTTGAACGGTCACTTTTTGAGGGCATTTTTGGCATTTTATCATTCCTACAGCATAGCGGCAAAATAGCGCCGCTACAGACCGCTATTTGCACCGCTATAGAGGCCGCTACAGTCGCTACAGTGAAGTGTGGCGCTACGAAGCCCTGTATAGCGGCAGGGGGCCGCTCTGCGTCGCTACGCCACTATAGCGCGCTATTAACTACCCTGACTTCTGTGATTCTGTGTTCAGGCAACTCCTGGTGCGCTAGTGTGCTTCTGTGCTCCTCTATAGTAATGAAGAAGATGGCTTCAAGAAGGGGGGTTCTGTTGCTGCTGCTATTGGTGCCATTGGAACTCAGTACCAGCTGAACCTATTGTCGGTTCAACAAATCCAGCACCTTCCTCTTCAAGTGCTTCATCTGGACTGCTAAAGGATGCTCCAAGGACACATTTGTGATTTAATATGAAGTTATGTCGATTGTTATGTGTTCAAGTGTTTGTTGCAAGACATTTTGCATTTGGGATTGTTAATTTCAGTCGCTCTCTATTAGTACTAGTACTACTTTTGTTAAAATTATTAATTTGTGTTGTTATTGTGACTTGAGATCTATGTATTAGATATTTGAGCTATCTTATGCATTATAAAATGCAAGTTTAAGCAAGTGTGTTGTTATTTTTTTTTATAGATTTAATGGTTTTTTTTAATCAGGTAGGATCTTACGATCCGTGTTACGATCCCATGATTCTACAATCTTGGGATCCCTTCTCAATCCTGGGTAGGATCTCGATTTTAACTACCTTGGGTTCTACAACTTGTTGGACTTGTTGATTAGCTCTATGAGGTTGATTTTCTGGTTGATTATGTGTGGTTCATTGGTTGATTGTTGTGTTCTTGTTAGAGGATATGAATTTTGAAGATCATGACTTCTTGACTCGTGTTTTTAATTTCTAACCATTTGAACTCATGATATGATCATTTATTTTAGCCTATGCTATCATACTATGCTGGTCTGGTGTTCTATTATGAAGTTGGAATGTTAATAGTCAAACAATCAAAGCCTTCTCCCGCTAGTCGGGTGAAGTTTATTATGCATATTTATAAATTCTATTCTGATAGGTTTTTAAAATATTATTTTTGTGTTTGGATTTTTATGATACAGGCCCTCCATGAGTTTAGTAGACCCTCAAGTTTGACATAGACAACCTTGATAATAGCAATAACCAATGGTTTACTAGAAAAATTGCTTAATAAAGATGCTAAGATGGCTATACGAGGACACTAATCAAAGTTCAAGTACCAACAACTACTAAAGGCTAAAGCCATTTCCCAGCAAGTGGAGAGGGGTGGTTGGCTACATAGATCAAACAACACTACTGTATTTTGTCATGATTCATGAACCACATCTTCAAAATGTCAATTAGATCTTCAGTCCTTCCAATTGTCTCACAGTTTTTCTTAGTCTCCATGTACATCCAACTATTGCACTATCCTCCATCTAATCCACTTCTTATTGGCTTCTGTTGTTAAAGGTTCTACATATCACAAAGGGTCAGAGCAGAAGATCCACTAGACCATTTTTGTTTCCAAGTCCAACTTAGCTTTACTAGAATAAATTTGAAGTAAAAGGACCATGTAACCCTTGGGCAGGATGTACATGATTTTACAGGTATAAAAATAAATATAACCAACCTTGAAGGTCTCCCTTATTATTTTATAATCCATCAGATCCTCTTCACTAGTGGATGCCATTCTTCGCCTTAAGCCATCTACCCGGGTGAGAAACAAATCAAGATACTGAAACAAAAGTTTACACTAACAGTTTACATATGCAATACATTTTAGAGATTTGTGGAAGTTAAAGGAAGTGGGGGAAAGGAATTAGAAAAAGGTAACATTACAAGCACTATAGAGAATGATGCAAACAGACTAAAATGAATAATTGACCATACCTCATCAAGAGTTGAAAAGGTACATTGCAGGGACTTCTCAAAGATCTGAAATCAGAAACAAATTGCCTAAATAACTCAAGCAAATATGAAACTATGTTCATGAACAGGTCTAGTAAGTTTGACAATTTCTACTTGCTATGCCAAAAGAATTTCCTTTTTAATCTAATGACTAAAGGAGACAACCAAATATTTTTTGCTCTTAGGACAGAAAATACAGAGGGAATATGAGAAACAAAAGACATATTACACACACATTGATGTTGAATGGAGGCCACTATGCCACACCTTAAGGAAAAAGTAAGAGCAAACTTAAACAATAATACTCAGGCATAATCTCTGTGCGATACAATACATAACTAACATGACAGGATATGTTTACTGTGTGGCAATATTATCCCATTACATAGAATACATACTAAAGAGGAAAGCACGAGGCATTACATATGCAAACAGTGTTATCAATAATGGCCATGGCATGGTGTCTTCAACATGGCAGTGCTAGGACACAAACCATGTGCATAGATAGCAGCATTATAAAAAAAATTCATAGCATCCACCACAGAGATGGGTTGGCTGCCAGATAGGAACTTCTCTCATCACTCCCATTCATCTCATTATTTCCTAGCATCCAGCCATCAATGCCATGACTCAGGCTCTTAACAGTCAACACAACGCAATATTGTGGCTCCTCCTCCCTAAAATCTTACAGACCTATGTCCTCAATCAGGAACGTTTCATCTATCTCCTCCTAATCATTGTTCTTTTTACATTATTCCTTTCTTGACAGTCAACAGACCCCCCTGTTCTTCATGTCTTTTTTCAATTTGATCTGAAATTATAGATAATTTGTTATTCTTACTCTTTGTATTCTGAAAGAACTCGACAAGAAGTAAGAAAAGCAAACAAATCTTAATGCAGAAACCACCCTGAACAGTATCAGTGTGATATAAAACTAGAGATCCAGAACGATACGATGGGAACTCTCTCCCTCTCTCTTAGGTAGCGTTTGGTAGTTGAACAAAATAGAACGGAACAAAAAATAACAAAATATAATAGGACAAAATAATAGTGTGGTGCGTTTGGTAACTATAGAACAAAACAAGATTATGTGTTCAATTACTATATATCCTTATCCTATGTATTTAATTGAGTATTGAAAATTTGAACGGTGTTAGGTAGTGGAAGGTGTATGATGGTGGTGGGCAGTGTTGAACAGTAGTGGAAATGATGGAGGGTGTTCAACAGTGGTGGCGGGAATTGAGGGTGTCGGGTAGTGATGGTGGTGGCGGTTAGGGTGTCAGTTGAGGGTGTTGAGCAGCAGCGGCAACCATGGTATAGGGTGCAACACGACAATAATAGTGGTAGAAGGTGTCAAGTCACAGTGGAGGGAATTACAATTTTGGGAAGAATGTTAGGAGAGGGAGGGGGTAGTTTGTCAATAGAAAATTAATAATGAGATGTTCTGCTCTATTTGGTTCCATCCTTTTTTAGGGAACCAAAGTGTTCCACTTTTTTAAGGATATGTTATGTTTTGTTTCACTTTTAAAATACACCAAATATAAAAAGAACCTATATGTCTTGTTATTTCCCGTTCAAACCTGCCTACCAAACACTACCTTAGGTATTCAAGAGACCTAGTTCTCTCCCAATTTCCTTTTCATAATTCTCAATTGTAACTAACTCTCCCTTTATCCTTTATTCCTTACTAACACTCGCGTAGACTCCTCTAATGGGGGAGGGGTAGCTAACAGTTTGGATTGTTGTCTATGTATTGACTGATATTGACTGAAAGAAACTCTCACATGGATCTCATTCCCTCTCCTCACTTCCTCCATCAACATTACTTGGAATTGTTTATATTTGCATGTTTATTTATTGATGCATTTTTCATTATAGCTAAAACATAATTCATCCTTAACCTTCTCTTGTAGCTCTGAATCTACCGAGCCTTTTGAATCGCCCTCCTATACTTTTGAACATGTCATTGGGCATGTCAATGATGTGGATGATTTCATGAGCCCATTTCATTAGAGAATGAGTAGCTTCAAATTTAGTCGTAGTTTGACGTTCTTTCTCCAATCCTCCATTCCAAGAATCTTGATTCTTCTCATCAATCATTTGGGCATAATCCTCTTTCAAGCCATTTAAGAAAACATCTTTAGGTATTCTTGATTGGGGCACCTCAGCGGGCCAACATACAATTCGAATCACTCTGAAACCATAGTTTGCTTTGAACACAACAAAATTTCGTACAAGTTTCTCATTACGGATAGCTATAGTTGCCTTTCCACTACAATAAGGACTCACTGAGCAAGATGCCAACCATTGAAACCAACTAAGAGACCTCCCCTCAACGCCACCATCAAAGATTTTATCCTTGGACCCTCCAAAACTTCCTTAAGTAGTTGAGTTGGAAATATCATTCTGAGCTCTTAACTAAACCGATTGCATCCTCCCCCCAAAATGGAGGAATCTCCAACATTCTCCATCAATCCATGTGGTTCAACTGGATCTACATTTAATGAACTCAGCCTATTGTCTCCATTTTCCAACACCGGAAACTGACCCAACCATTGGGGCTCTCATGTCCATGCAAGTTTTGCTTTCCTAAAGCTCCTAGATTTTTCTTAGTCAAATATCTTACAACTCCCTTTAGGATTCTTGGATTTCCCTCTTCACCACTAATTCTCTTTACCTGTTTACTAGCTCCCAGACCTTTTCTCCAAAGCCTTTATTTGTTCCTCCATTCCCACCTCCACTCTTGATCAAACCATGAACAAGTCCAATGTTTGGATCTCTAATTTTAATTGATAGAACTAGACCAGAAGTAAGAAGAATAAACAAAACTTATTGTAGACACCACTCTGATCAGTATAAGTATGATACAAAACCAAGTCGGTCCAATGGTAAGGACGCTAAAGCAATGGCTTTAGGCCCCTCTTCTTTGAGACCTCAATTTTTATTTAAATATTATATTAAAAATATTATATCTATCTGAATAGTCCGAGTATAAAAGTAAATACTTTTCTTCTAAAAAGTATGTTCCTTATCTTGTTGTGACTATCCAAAAAAAAAAAAGGTTGTTCATCTTATTTTAGTTAATTTTTAAAGGCCTCATCTTAAAGTTTATTTTAGACCTAAATATACACCAAGTCATCTTTTAAAAGGATAGGTTAATTGTATTATTTTAATTAATTTAAAAGATCTTATCCCAAAGTTTGCTTTAGGCTTACATATGCATTGGACCGGTCTTGGAAGCAAAATGATAGAACGCAAACTCTTCACCTCTAATTCCCAAGTATTCAAGAGACCCGGTTCTATCCTTTCCAATTTCCTTCTCCCAACTCTCAACTAACTCTAAGGGTGTGTTTGATTTTGTTTGGATATTTTGTTTATAAAAATTGTTACAATAAAACAATTTTTAAGAACTATTTTTCACATTAGAAAGAAAAAATTTGTTTGTCTCGTCTAATATATAAGACATCTCTTTTGTGAGCATATGCTATTCCAATAGTGAAGATGTGTGACACTAGAGAAATGAAATATTCAGTATTTTATTAGCATAATCATATTGCCACTAATAAAATAATAAAATAACTTATTTACAATACTGCCATCGCAAAAACAACAAAACTAAAAAACAGGTTTTGATAACATCTCAGTTGTTTTTTTAATTTTAGTTCTAAAAACAGAACACCAGTTGTTGTTTTCAAAAGTACTTTTTCAGAGTACCCATTTGGTTTAAATTCTAAACCATCCAGAATCAATTCTGCAGAATTGATTTTAAATCACTTCCGTCCAAAGTACTTCGTAAAGCGTGCATCATCCATCTCAACCATTCATTTCTAGAATCAATTCTACTCAACTGTAAACCAAACGGACCCAGAATAAGTGAACAACTACCGTCAAACAAGTTTTACTGTTTTTGTGTTTTAAAAACAGAACTGTTTTACAAAATAGTAAATAAACAGGTTCAAAATAACTCCCCCTATCCCCTTTTATTACTGAAAACGTGTCTCCATTCTGTTATTAACAGAATTTGATCCTAAATTCTCATCCCCTACTAATCCCCTTATTCTACCTAATGTAGACTCTCTTAATTGGAGGGTCTGCTAACACATTCCCTCTTTATATGTATGTACTGGATATAAATTTCCACCTTCAATCTAGCAATCACCATCCCATCCGCCGCGTCAATTTTGAGGGCCAGCCATATGCCATTGCCAATATGGCATGAAGGCACATCAATCAATATTATGAGTGCAAAAGGAGGAACATTAACCTCCACCTTTTACAAAATTTTAAAATAAGCACTTTAATGATCAAAGAGAAATCTAAAGATGTGCACTGTAATGTTAAGGTCTCTGATCATTAAAACCTGGTTGCTAAAATAGTGCCTTTTCAGGAAATGTATCAGTGAAGGGAAAAGTAGATTTGAAGATCCAACTCCAAATGTCTATAGTCTATTATTGTGCCTAGATAATATTACATTTGAATAATGATGTAACTGCTATTTCTTATGATGTGTAACTGTTATTTATTATCTGGAATAATTTTGCAACTGTTATCTCTTAGGATGTGTAACTGCTAGACAGTTTAAAGAAGTTAATTTCTGTAATATTAATGAGTCTACAGGGAATAAACATGTAGGTAGAAATTTGTCAGAAAGTTCTTGAGTATTTTAACTCTTGGAGATCATTGAGTTCTCTCTAACCAGCCCAAATTTCTAACAAAATAGGACACGAGAAGAAGACAAAAATCTGTTGAATTACGACCAGATTTCACAGTTCAAACTCCTGTAACCTAATCTAAGGCACTGGTGCATACCATGAACTCAAGTTAACTCCACAACCTTGTAATAAGACAACACCAAATGGCTAGAGAGGTCAAATTATATCATACATTACCCATCTTTTTTTTATAAAAGGTTTGACCATTTTTTAGGTGCAATTAAGAAACTGAAAGAATCTACACACATCAGTGAAGAGTGGACTAAATTTATGAAACCAAAATGCAATTGTTATTATTGCTTATTCTAACCGCAAATATTATCATGTATGTCAATATGCCTTATCTAACTAATATTTTTTATCTGGGCAACCTGGTGCTATAAAGCTCCCGCCATGGCAGGGTCTAGGGAAGAGTCAGACCTTTTATCGGTCTATTGTAGGCAGCCTTATCTTGCATTTACAAGAAGTTGATTCCACGACTTAAACCTATGATCTCTTAGTAACATGGCAACAACTCCAATCATTGCGCCATTGTCATATTTTGGTCTAACTAAAAAAAATTCTTCACCTTGTACGAAAATAACAGCCAAATCCATTTGGAGGTGTTAGAAAGACAAGTGCATCTCAGCACCAAGAACTTGCCTTTGCAATTAAATTAGAGATGGCGTGGTATACTCATTAATAAATCATTCAACCTAAAGAGGATCAAAGAAATGTTAATTGGATTTTCAAATATTTAATTTGCATCAAGAAAGGGGGAAATATTTCTATAGATGTGAGTTGTATCCAAAGACATACTTCAGCCAAGTCTTTCTCAGAAGCATGACCACGCTCCAAGGACAGCATGTACCGAACCCATAGTTCTCCAACCCAAGGGCAGTTCTTAGTGGCCCTAGAATATACATTGCTGACAATATTACCAACCTGGAGAAAGAGGCAAATGGGGGGAAATCCATATTATAATCTTGGACTTAGAAACTGGATGTTCTGAAGTGACATTGATAATAATAAAGGAGGAAATTACCTTCAAGGTTTTGTCCAAATAGCGAGTATAATCCAGCCAGAGATCAGAAGATATAGGAAAATCGGCAATAGCTCGCTCATATAGAACTTGAATTCTTGCTGGTGTCCCAGAAGACTGCTCAAATTTCAAATAGTTCTGCAATACAAAACTCTCAATAAAAAGGAGTTACACATGCTGAAGAACAATAAAGAAACAAAATGCTAGAATTCTGTCTCCTGCAAGTAATAGTCGTATTTTCACTTGGAGACATACCATATAGTGCTGTAGTCTTTCTGAATCAGAAATATTCTGGCTAGAAATCTGTTCTTCAAGATGAACACGAGCATCATACATCTCCAAGGCCTTCTGGTATGCTGATGCAACGTGAGGATAGATATCAACCAGGTCAATGGATTCAGCATCATGAAGGTTTCTTTGCTCAACCTCCCAAGTCTTATAGGCCAAAAGTGTTGAATTCATATCAGCAAGGGGAACAGACAATTGGCGATGGAATAAACTCCGAATGCATTGAACTTGCTTTTCTTTTGCCTGCAACACTAGGAAGAAAACTTATATGTGGAATCATAATGCCACAAAATGCTTCAACATGCTCCATATAACCAGCTAAACCAAAATATCAAGGTAAATTCCAGAAGCTACCCTACAAATCATATTTCTTTTTGGTTGCTGGGATTTCTCCGTTCTTAAACTTTCTGAACAAATCAAAATTAAATTATGCTCTCAATTGAATTTTTACATTTAGCTCCTCAGGCATAGGTGTGCATACGAGACACTACCTCAGCAATATAATTTTTTTTCGCTTCAACTACTTAGTTCAGTCCTTGATTATATATCTGACAATAAATAGTACCACTAGTTTCTAATATATGAAAAACCCTTTAACTTTGTCCGATTTAGTAATAGTAATGCACAAGATATATAAATCACCTAACTTCTTCAGCAGATAATTTCCATACAAAAATACTAAACCAATGCAATGCTTGGGCCTTGGAGCAGAAAATAAAACCTAGAGCCCAACTAATATTGGCAAATATTTTTCTTAATATTGGTTAACAGAAATGTTTTAACCTGTGTATCAGTTTCATCGATGGTTAGGAGTATAGCCTGCTCATATTGCCTGTATGCTTCCCATATTTTACTGCCTTGGGCAACATGCAAACCAGCGGCAGCAAGGGCATTCTCAAATAGATCTCTTGCCTTGGAAATGCCAGTAGGTGAACATTGGCGTACTGTTGGATCAAACTCTTGGACAAAATTAATGTAGTCACACCAAAGAGAGACAGACTGAAATGGAAGTATCATAGTAAAAGAGGAACAGTTTAAAAGAGTGACTTTCTTATTAACTAGGAAAAGACAAACAAAGTGCATTGGGTCATTAATTATCTAAAGCAGGCAGCAATTTCAAGTATGATAACCAACCAGATAATCAAACACCCCACGTTCATAAAGCTTAAGGATTGTAGAGAAAGCCTCGGGTCTGCACGGTAAAAGCAGAGAGTAACAAGAAATTAGGTCAAGAACAGTTACGTAATTCCTAATGGTAGGCAGAGAAGAAAAGCAAGGTGAATGGAGAAAAGGAAAGAGAAACAGACTGAGAAGCAGTGTTGAGAGAAATCTCATCTTTGATCCATTGGTGCCACATTGTAGGGCTCAGTGGAAAGATTTCACTCATAGCTTCCCTTGCTCTTGTCAGTTTATCAACATCACCCATTCTCCTCAAGAGCTTTATATACTGAAAAGGATTGATCACCAACACCAAGCCAAGGAAACAAACAAGAAGTGCAAGAATAAAATTAAAACAAAAAGTTAAATAATCTGATAGAATGGTAGAGTAGAGTTAAGCAAGAAAGCAATCACTTGTAAATGAGCATCGTAGTTGGAGGGGTTGGCAGCAAGCTCAGCCTGGAGGGATTCGAGTTGGAGGTTCTGCTGAGCTTCGTCCTCCGAATCGGAATTGTCGGAATCAAGCATCGCTTCGTCTCTCTCACGCTCTGCTTCGGGGGTTGGGATTAGGGCTTGCTCCATCCCGAAAACGCAGGTAAATGGATGCTTTCTAATTTGTCACGGCCAAACACTACTTTTATGCGCCGGTATGCTCCATATGGATGTGGGTCGGCTTATGGATTTTGACTTGATCCGTATGTTTTGGGGATTTTTGTTGGACTATACGGTTTGTTTGGATGGAAATTGAAAGAATGAAAATTGAAAATGGAAGAAAAGAGTCCAAAAAAAAAAGAAAGAAAATGGAAGAAAAGTGGTTGGATATTGAGATATTTTTTTAGATTATTTGATATTTGATGAGAGAAAGTGTAAAAGAAATATAGGAGACAGTTTGGTTTAAAGAAAGGGTAATTATACTATGGGTTCTTTTAAGTTTAAGTCTATAACATTAACCATCATGAAAGGATAATTATAATATTTTAATATATTTAGTGAAAATTTAGAAAATAAATAGGAGTAAACTAATATTTTGGTCACTGACTTTGTCAACGTCTTTCACTTTGGTCCTTGAGATTATAAAAACCCTCCGTTAGTCCCTCACTTTGACCTTCGTATTTCACTTAGGTCCAAACCACTAACGTCTGTTAAATTCTTGCTAAGGTGTCACTCAATAGGGACTAGAGTGCAAGATTTTTTACAATGTCTGGGGACCAAATTGTATGGTGGTCCCTTATCTTCTTCAGTTTTATACGTTGCTGATTTGCGTGAGGTTAAAACCACACAATTATGAAACTCTGAGATTGAAGCAAAGGAAAACCCTATGGGAGAACTTGAAGGCTTCTGTTTCAAACCCTCTAATTTGCATAAAAAAGCAAAAGAATGAAGAAGATGATAAGGGACCACCATGCAGTTTAGTCCCTGACATTGTCAAAAATCTTGCACTTTAGTCCTTATTGAGTGACACCTCAGCAAGGATTTAACAGACATTAGTGGTTTGGACCTAAGTGAAAGACGGAGATCAAAGTGAGGGACTAACGAAGGGTTTTTATAATCTCAGAGACCAAAGTGAAAGACGCTGACAAAGTCAGGGGCCAAAGTGCTAGTTTACTAAAAAATGTATATTTATATTCTTACTCCTTTTTCGATATTCAGCCAAACCCAAATTATATACTCTAAATGAACAAGTTTAGGATTTTGTAAAGACCCAAACCATCGGTAGCAACACGCAGAGGGAGGAGCGCGGCAGATCCAATGAAAATGAAGGAAACGAGGCGGTGACAACAGTTGGGCCCGTCAACAATGGGACGTAAAACCAGATCGAGTTTGTGGATGGGAACATGAATGGCGTTAGTGACAACCGAGTTTAGGGGTGACAATGGCGTTGGCCTTGATTGGTGTTTAGGTGTGTAGCGGCGTGGAAGTAATTAGTGTCTCTGGCAAAGAGCATGTCGTTGAACGGAGAAACGGGGGATAGGCAATGGGTGTACAACAAAATTGAATCATGGTTAGATGGTTTGGAACTTTAGCGCAAGAGGGAATTGTGTGTGTGCGTGCGCGCGCGCGCGCGTGTGTGTTGGCAGCTTTAAGTTGATGGTGAAAGTAAGCTTCAAATTGTGCTTGTTTTGTTTGAGTTACAGTGGCTTGTGAAAGTAACACAAGGTTGAAGTGGGTTTTCTGGTGGTTGTTTGGGAGGTGAATGAGTGACTAGTTCTAGTTAGATGGTGGTGGGGTCAAAGGTTTGTGTTTATGGTGTTTTTAATGGTTTTAACCATTGTTATAAAAATTGGACCGGTCATTGACTCGGTGAGGTCATTGGGTTATTGTGTCTTGATCGAACTAGTGAGTCACTGTTTGAACAAGTTAAACCGATATATTAAAATAATATTAAATTGCATACTCTATATATACAGTTTTATATTAAAATATATGCACAAATATGATGTAGTGGTTTGTGCGTAGTGCTTATTCACCATTTCTTGGGTTCAATTCTTGTTTACCTTTGTTTTACACTATTTTTCACTCTATAAAATTCATTATTAGACATAATATATAAATAAAACAACGAATATATACTAACAAGCAGGCTTGGTTTAATAGTTACACATGCTGCCTCATTCCCTTAGCAACAAAGTTCGAGTCTCAGCTCCCACTCCCGATTAATTTTTTAAGGCGCGATCAAATTGAAGATTGCATCAATCGAGCCGATTTTGTTCGAGTTCACCGAGTCTGATCGGTTCGTAAGAGATTGAATGATGTCAACACCGAGTTGCATGCACAAATGGTCTATTCACTAGACCGGACCGGTCACAGGTCCGGTTCCCAATTTAACCGGTTTAACCTGTCAGGCTGGTCCAGTTCCTATAACACTGGTTTTAATAGCTACAGAGCTATGGTTGTGAAGATGGTGGATGGTAGGAATAGCTTGTTGGTTCCATGGTGGCTTGAGGGAAAGAGGATAGCTTCACTTAAGAATGTGACCAACACTCTTTTGGCAAAAGGCATTTTTTCAAGGTGTCAAAATAAGAATTTTAAAAGATATCTAATTTATCAATTAATTGCAGTAAATATCTCAACCATTAAAATCTTCAATAATAAATCTACGATTTTGATGACATGGTCCATTGTAGACACATTTTTTAGGGTCATGGTATAATGACCCTTAAAGAAATATATTTTTTTTCTTAAATAGTTTTCATTTTCAATTTCTTATGATTTGAAAAACATTTTTGTTTTACTATCTTGAAGTAAATCATCAAATTGATCCCTAAAATATTGGGAGTCATAAAAATGGTCCATAAAAGAAAATAATTAATAAAATGGTCCTTAATAAATGCACACATCAGTCAAGCTAGTTGTCCTTCCGTTAGTCTTCATCAGTTAAAAAAAATTAATGTTCATACATGACACGTTAAGGAAAGCCACAAACAATGGCAGTGAAGGGTAGGTTGCGACGACTCTATGTAGTGGAGGGGAGAAGAAACACAATCAATAATGATGCACTAGAAGTCATCCACAACGCAACTAAAAGGAGGAAGTCACAACTTAGAAATGGAACGAGTGTGGTGGCCTTGGGGATGATGGTTTTGGTGGGTGGTTGGAGGTTCACATCCACATGTTCGATGTTGAATGTGAAGGGATAAGGTGCTAATGGAAGGCTATGGTAGCGACTTGCGACTTTGGTGAGACTTGGTGTGATGGTGTTTGAGTCCCATGATAGTGGAGCGAATTTTAGAGGTTGTGACTCCACAAGAGGGGTTAATGGTGATCTCGTTTGACTGGAGCAAAAGTAATAATGTGATTAGTTTGATAGAGGCTCGTGGGACGATGGTGTCTATTTTTCGATTAGTGGTGGCGGTGAAATGGGATAGATCATAGAATTGAACAACTACAATAGTGATTAAGAGGGATCTTCATTTTGTGTTGTCTTCCTTTTCTTAAAGGCAACCATGACAATGGATTTGTGTTTCAACCTTGAAAGACTTTGTATCAATGTTGTTGAAAATTATTTATTGTGTTCATTCGGATTACATTTTGCTTTTGTGTGTAGCTTAAAGTGAGAAAAATGTAAGGGATAAAACCTCTATGATGGAGGCAAGGTGTGGATGGTGACTTAGGGCTTTAGCGTGGCAACATAGATATGTTCCACTGAGGAAAGGGATTAAGTTTGGCAATCGAAGAGTTCAAAGCTAAGAGATGATGAAGAGAATGATGATGGATAAAAGGCAAGTTTGGGTTGTTAACCATGAGGAGTGATAGTGTTTAATTCTATTCATCATTTTGGTCCATATATTTAACTAAGAAATAATAAATATCCCACATCAAATCCACCTTGGCATTTAACGTATCACATATGCACATTATTTATCTTTAACTGATAAAACTAACGCAAGGGTTACTTGACCAACATGTGTATATGTGAGAGACCATTTTGTCAATTAATTTCTTTCAAGGTCCATTTTGACCAATTCCAATATTTTAGAGATCAATTAGAGAGCTTTTATGTAAAATAATCATTTTTGTGTGCTACATTCTTACTTTATAATTTAAATAATAGTAAACTTTCATACAGGTATAATTAACACAAATTTTGATATTCATATTTTATTTTAATAGCATCCATTATTATATAAAATTTTTATCATGTGTGATTTGCTTTTACCTTATAATTTAATTATTAATAAGTTTTCTTGAAAAACTTTCATTTTAGTGTGATTTTTTGGTGTAAACCATAGAATTTGGTTTTGCCCTATAAATTATTATTATTATTAAAAAAATTTCTTGTATTTCTAACATATAATTTGAATATCACACCCTGATTTTTATTTATTATCATTGAAAATAAAACAATAGAAAATAATTGATCTACGTTGAAATTTAAAATTTCAATGAATCAACAATTTGAGACAATTATTCTACATTAAAATCTAAACGATATCTTATTAATAGATGAAAATAGTGATGATTTTGAGATAAAAACTTTCTCCAACACTGCTTCTAATATGAATCTTGCTAACATAAATATTCATGAAAATCATTATAAGTTGAGTATCATTGTTTTTATATAGAATGGTCATCCTTGTGGACTATTTTCTCTTTGTATATATTTACTTTTGTGATATAGAGTTATAGATACTAATGTGTTTTCCTTCGATATTTATGTTCCTACCTGTTATAAATATTTATTCCTATAATTTAAATTTAAATATTAAAATATACATTTTATGTATATTTTTCATCACCAAGTGAATTATATTTCACTCTTGTAACCTATATCTATATTAATAATAAAATATTAATAAATTAATGTAAAAATTAATTAGCTTGTAATGTATTAACAAATTTTAAAATAAAATCATAAAGTAAATTTCTATTGATAAAAGCACAATTCAATTTAAAAAAGTCATTTATATTTATTATTTAGTTTTTTTAAATATTTTGACATTAATAACATCAGAACATAAGTAAAGTATTTAATATCTACACAAATTTATATTAAAAATTCAATTAAAATGTATTTTTAATTTAGATATTAATACTAATGAGCTTTCATTCCAAAAAAATTAAAATTCATTCCCCAAATCTATCAAATTTTGGTACAACTTTTTTTTTTATAGTTAGGGGGCTAAAAGCCCAAATTTGGTACAACTTTAATTAAATTACACAACAACGTTAAAACATCTTTTAATTAATGAAAATACACTAAATTGGTAATTTATTTAAGGCTTAAATATGTTTTTGGTCCCTCTAAAATATACGCGTTTTCATTTTCATCCCCCTAATTTATTTTTTACCTTTTGGTCCCCCTAACATTTTTTCTTTTCAAAATAGTCCTCACCGTTAGAATAGTTAACAAAGTGTTGATGTGGCCGTTAACAGGGGGACTAAAATGAAATAGAGGGAATTTTAGAGGGACTAAATTGAAAACAAGTTAGCATAGATGTTAACAGCCACATCAACACTATGTTAACTATTTTAACGACGAGTACTATTTTGAAACGAAAAAATTTTAGGGGGACTAAAAGGTAAAAAAAATCAGGGGGACGAAAATAAAAACACGTGTATTTTAAAGGGACCAAAATCATATTTAAACCTTTACTTAATTACCCATATTTTAGGTTGAAAAGTTGAATTTACATATCTACCCCATCCCATGTTCGTTACTTTTTATATATATATATATATATATATAATATCTACCCATGTTCGTTACTTTATATATATATATATATATAATAACAACAATAATAATAACAACAATAATAATAATAATGGGTGGAGATCAACTTATTCCAGGAGTAAATCTTGGCAAAGTTACTCCGCTTAACTTACTTCAGGAGTAACTCTTGGCAAAATTACTCCGCTTAATAACTCTTTCGGTCTTTCTAAACATTGAATTTTATCAATCCAACCGCCATATTAAAATTTTCATTATTTAGATCAAGCAAATAAAATTTTATAAAATTTAAAAATTATTTGATATTTCATCAAATCATTTCAATTTAATGTACGCTATACTTTTTAAAATATAAGTAAATGTCTACTTTAAGATTACATACCTATGAATGTCCAATTAATCTAAAATTTGGTGTGCATAATCATCATATTAATATCACATTATTCAACAGTTAGAATTATTAAATTTACATTCTACAAAATGTTATTGCGGAGTAACTTTGTAGAGTTACTCTTGGAGTATGTTTATGAATTATTAACTAGCCGAGTACCTATGCGTTCGCACGGGTCAATACATTAGCGTGTCAGTTGTAACTGTATTTTTATAAATAAAATATATTTTTAATAAATATATAAATAATTGAATAATATCAACATAGTCATTATCAACATAGTCTTTGCTTTAAGTTATTGCTATTGTTAAATCCAATTATCGTTTTTGATTTGGTATATAATGTTATGGTTTCCTTTTCAAGAAAGCTATTTTTTGTATATTCTTTTTTATTTTGTTGGTGACTTAAGTTTACTTTCTTATTATGCATCCTACACAAATTATAATCGTGGCCTGTTTTCGTCAAACCTCCAATAAACATCAAAATAATATTTGAACGCTAAATCTTTCTGTATATTGTTTCTGATCTTTTATGTTTTTGTATAGTTTCCTAATCTTATAAAATATTGTCTCTATCTGGATGCTTATTGAGTTACTTTCTGATTTTGGAAATAGCTTGAATATTTAGTTTTGTTTGAATTAAATAATTTCATAATCTTTGCTTTAAGTTATTGTTATTGTTAAATCCGATTAATTATTTTTAAATATCCTTTCTTATTTTTTGATATATTCTTTCTGAATTTTGTATACATTTCAGTTTTTATCAAACACTCATGACTAACTCCCTTAAATACACTCTTTTTATCATTACTTTTTGTCTAAAAGATTTCATTACTGATTAATTTCTTATTTTTTCATATAATCTATGTGAATTGTATTTTTAAAATATTGTTTCTAATTTTGTATATAATGATATAGTTTCCTAATTAGAATATGTATTTTTTGTATATTGTTTCTGATTTTGTATGTTTTTGTATAGTTTCCTGATCTTATAAGACACTGTCTCTTTCTTAATGCTTATTGAATTGATTTTTCTCTGAAAGAATTTTTGGTATATATGTTTTAGTGTCCTGTTATTATAAAATTGATTATATTAGAATTCATAAAATTGTATTTTTCTATATATTATTTATGATTCAGATTTATGCTTATTTGGAAGTAGTTCATCCAAATCTCTCCTATTTATTAAATATTGTATTTTTAAATTATTATTTCTGATTTGGTCTATAATGTTATACTCTCCTTTTCAGAAAAGCTATTTTTTGTATATTCTTTTTTATTTTGTTGGTGATTTAAGTTTGCTTTCTTATTATGCATCATACACAAATTATAATTGTGGTCTGTTTTCGCAAAACATCCCGAAAACATCAAAATAATGTATAAACACCAAATCTTTTTGTATATTGTTTCTATTTTTTTTTATGATTTTGTATAGTTTCCTGATCTTATAAAACATTGTCTCTTTCTGGTTGCTTATTGAGTTATTTTTTCTCTGATTTTGATTGTTGCTTCATTGGAAATAGCTTGATTGTTTAGATTCTTTTGATTATTTAGTTTCATTTCCCCTTATGATGCTTGAATCTTTAGTTGATGTTTTAATTATGATTTCTATCTGCTTAATTTATTGTTGATTTTAATATTTTGGTATATCTCTTTTGATTTTATTCTTTAAACTAACAGGGGAAGATGAAGTTCATATTTTTTTATATATTCTTTCTGATTTTTTTTGTATAGTTTGTTGTTCTTATAAAATATTGTCTCTTTCTGGATGCTTATTGAGTTAATTTTTCTTTGAAAGATTTCGTTACTAATGAAGTTCATATTTTTGTTATATATTCTTTCTTATTTGTTTTATAGTTGGATGTTCTTATAAGACATTGTCTCTTTCTCGATGCATGTTGGGTCACTTTTTATTTGAAAGATTTGGTAGTATTTGTGTTTAAGTTATTTCTATTGATAAATCCAATTAAAGTGATAAACGTTGACTTCTATGACTTCTCTATGTTTGGTTAAGCCTCTATGTTGATTTTTTTATACTACTTGCGATGCTAGCAATAGAAGCTTTCCTATTTAGACTTTGATTTTGGTTTTCCCATGACTACATTAGATACTTTGAAGAGACTTTTGAAAGTCATTTAAAAGAGACCTAACAAATATTTTAGAATGCTTTATTTGAAGTTTGGACGTCTTATGTGATGATTTAAGTGATCAACGATGACTTCATTTCCTGATATACTTTTTATTTACCCTTTTAGTTCATGTTCTTCTTTGTTGCCCATTTCTTTATGATTAACTTTGATTTTAATTTAAATATTTAAATTTATCCTCTTAATGAAAAGGAAATTTGAGTTGCCTTATTTGTTTTTTTTTTTTCAAATTTTGTCCTAAATAAAATCTTTTATGTTTTCATGTAAGGATATGTAGGACTTCACATAATAGCCTTCGCTTCAGGTAACCATTTTTCCCTTCCTATTTAGTCCTTAAATGTTCATCTTGCGATTCATTAATTGTTCTCTATCAATATATCCTTTCCATTAAGTTGTTTTGTTACAAATTGAAAAGTTACAAGAGAATTAAGAGATAGAATTTGTTTTGGATATACATGTCCAGGATAATCGTGATAAAAGGTATGTTGACATCTCAGATTGTTAAGTGGTGGAGTTTCATGTAATGTTCAATGAAAGTGAGTTTTCTCTACTGTTCATAATGTAAGAAGTCAATGACTGGAATTAGATTTCAAAATAATTTTTACAAGGAAATTGGTTCAATTATAAATCCGATTGTGTAGGATTTTTAGGAGAAAAGGACTTTTACTTTTGAAAAGGAATTTTACTTTTGTTGGAAAAACTATCATGACGAAAAGAAAATTTACCAACAGAAAAAAATTCACTACGGATTGTGTTGGATTTGAAAAGGACTTTTACTAGGAAATTTGTAAAGCTGGGCGCATGTGGCTGTGAAGCAATTGAAAAAATTGCAGCGACTATTTTATGTTAGAGTGATGAGAAGAGATATTGTAGTTAGGATTAATAATTATTGATTGTTCTGAATTTAAGCCTGTTTTAATGATTCATTCATTCATTCAGTTCTAAATTAGGTAATGCATTTTTCTGTAAGGTTGGAGCGTTCCTCTAAACTTCCATTTTCATTACTACTGCAGGTAAAGCAACTACTCATTAGGGCATTTTCTGTTCCGAAAAGGGGTTTGCTTTTTGCTATCTATCGTGTTTCGGTAAGGGGCTAAATTATGCAATTGAGTTGTTTAACGATATCTATCATCTTTGGTGTTTTTTAAATATATTCTGTTTGCTTTTAGCTATTATTTGCTTGGATATTTTTATCTAAGAACTTATTGCAGCGACTATTTTATATTAGAGTAATGAGAAGAGATATTGTAGAAGGTAGAAGGTAATATGAGATAGCTTTGATTTTGTGGGGTTGAATTGTTCTATAACATTGCTTTGATTTTGTGAAATCCGCTTGATTTCATTTATTTTTATAGCATTGATATAAGTTGCAATGTGAAATCTGATTTTGTAGCATCATGCATAATGCAAGTACTATGGTACAAGCTCACCTTTTCAATCTGTTAAAGATGTTGTCTCTCTGTTTGGTGAAGGTTCTTCAAATTAACCAATATAATGGTTTAATATATTATAAGGTAAAAGAATAGAGAAGAATAATATTTCTCTCTTATTATTAATTGAAAAATACAGCCACCAATTTAAAGGCAAGATTGGTCCTAAAAGAGGAAACCAATCTGCTGTAAATAAAACAAAATCAATCAGAAATAACTATCCTATTTCCTAAGATCTTGTTGCATAACGAGTTTCTTATATGAAGTGAGATTTAGAGGCTTTGTCTTTGTCTTGCAGCATAGAAGTTATAAAACTAATAACAACATATGCAAGCAAATCTGCATTAGTCTTCACATCCAAAGTCCAGACCTACTAGAGGAATGTTGGTGGCTTGATGGTCTTATTATTAGATTACTTAATATCTAAGTTTAAATGTTAAGTTTCTTATCTCATGATAGACGGTTCTTGATTTTAGAACAAGACTAGAGATCTAAGTTGATTCTACGTGTGTGGATTTGAGGTCCAGATGACCATTCTTTTATGAAATTGGTTCCAACATAGCACTCATGCAAATGTTGCTTGCATTATGTGGAATAGTTGTTTCTTTATTTGGCCTTTTAATCTTACTCTCTTATTTGTTTTAACATATTTTATTGCTTAGTTTTGTCTTGGAAGATACATGGTGCTAACTGTTGGTTTAAACATAATGACACAAATGCAAAGTAGCTTGATGTACTCCAGACCTTATTAGGTTAGTGATTATTGCTTGGAATGTGCATGTTGGAAACGGGTCTTGCTACCAACCTGCCTAGCAAAAATTCTTCTTTGAGCATTGCAAATGTTTAAAATCAAGGTTTAATTTCTCTAACAAATCTTTCCATATTGTTCTAGACTATCTAATTTTTTCCCTTTTGTGATTGTCACGGGAAAAAGTAATTGAAAAAGCCATGAGCTCTATAATAAAATGATAAGAAGTTAAAAATGTTATACAAGCCATTTAAGCATTTAGAAACTTTGTTACATCAGAGGATTTGATTTGTGCCTTTTGCACAAATAGTCAGATGGTGAGAGGAAGTTCATGAAGTGTTGTTCTCTTTTAAATAGGATGGGATGTATGGGTGCATAATTCTGGTTTTATATGTATTTTTGGGCCAAACTACTGCTCCTGATGGTTATGGGTGCGTAACATACTGCAGGGGATGCTTATTCCTTTTCTATCACTTCAGTTTTGTCATAATTTCTTATTTGTTAGCATGATTTGGTCTTCCTCATGAGTCTCACATTGCAATAGTACTCTTGATTGTTTAAAGTCTATAACTATAATTGTTGTTTTCAATTAAGCATTTCTTTAACATTTTGCATTGATTATTTTTGTCTGAGTTTAAACATTTTTTTTAACTTTAATCTTCTTCTTTTTCTTATAATATGCTGCTTTCTGTTCTTGAACTTAATCATTATTAAAATGTATTATGCTTGGTGTTCTTTTATTTTGCCTACTGAGTTACCTATTCCTTTGTTTACTTTTTTGAATGTGTTCAACTTCATTTTTACATTTGAAGTTATACAAGTATGTTAATTTTCTTACTTTCTTCTACATTAAAGTCTGGCTCAGTGAGTTAACTTCTTCATTTGCTTTTTTATAAAGAAGATAAAAAACTTAATGTGTCTATGTTTTTATGCCTGTGTGTAATTTTTATGCTATTAGTTGATTCAGTCTTTGAAACTCTGTGTATTGCATGAAGTTGAATTTCATTTTGTTCTTTTTATAACTTGAAAATTTTAATGTTGCTTTGAAGATGCTTTTTCTGTGCTAACTTGATTTCATTAATATAGAAAATTGGTTTGGTATTTTAAAATGAAACTTTTAATGTAACTTTTACCTTTGGAAGAATAAGAAACATTATTGTGCTTAAATTTGGGGATAGGACAGCTGCCAGTAGACCTTAGTCAACGTTGGGGGATAGATTGTATGTCTTCTTCATTAACAATTGACATAATTTGTATATATAGCTTGATCTGCTTTCCATAAAGAGTCCAACCTGAGAGGTCATGATTGATAACTTCCTCTCTATTATCGCGGGTTGCTCCTATCATGTTGCAGACTGGTTTTCCAACTTCGACATCCAAATCTATTGGGTAGTTTCTCTTATAGTTTCCCTAAGAGAGACCCTTTTATCAGAGAAAAAAAACTCAGACTGCAAATTATGAGCCCAATTACAGTGGAAGAATGGATGAAGGGAGGTTATTGTTTGTGGTTAGTTCAAAGATTTATAAAGAAGGGGATGAGTAAAAGATGTATATATATGAGATGGAATGGTTTAGTCGAATGGATTGCTTCATTTGCTTGGGAATCGGTGACAAGACTTGGGGGATAAAAAACAGGTTCTTGCTATAGTAGTACTGCTGGGTTTGAGATATGTGAACATATTTGGTAAAAATGACGTTAACGTTTTTACCACTAACTCGTGTAAAATAATAACATAAAATCAATGCAAGAATACTTTATATTCATATGTCATGTACAGATGTTGAGTATAATTGCCTTTGATTCTAATCTTAATTGCCTTTGATTTTAATCTCTGCACTTTTCAGTTTTCACTTACCATGACCTCTTGAAATTCTCACTTTTCATTTTAAAATATAAAGTGCACTATTTTTCTCTTTCTCATGGATTCCCTGCTTAGCCAAATACAAAGATAGATTTTACCTATAATGAAAGATATGAACTAACAACACAGTTTTCCGATTCTTTTCATCAAAATTAAAATTAAAATCATAAATAAAAATTACACTATAATTAATATTTATTAAAGTAATTTTTTGTTGATTATAAATTTTTTACTTATGTGTCCGTGTCTTAAGTTGTAATAATATTAAAAGTTTTAATTACTGAATACCAGAATATCAATATTTTTTATATTGATATTTTGTCTTTAAATTTTTTATAATATTTTTTCATACACCAATGAAGAATAAATCTTTTGAGATGAAACTTATTACATCTACCTTTGTTTTGTTTTTTAATTGTAATTTTAAAAAAATTAAGATATTCAATTCGAGTCACTTTTTTAAATTGAACTATTATTTTTTTAGAAATATCAATTTTACTTTTTCTTATATGTTTTTTTATTCACACGGGGAATAAATATTTATATAAATTTTTTAAATATGTAATTGTTAATTTATTAAATAGATGACAAAAGCTAAATAAATTTTTTAGCAAATGTGTCTCCTCCTAAGTTTAGGAAATAATAGTTGTATTGTTCTTTCCTTTGGCCTTAAGCCCCTTTTAGTAAAATAAACATAAATTTAATTTGTCCAAAAATAAAAATTTATATAAAATATATTTATATTTAAATTAATATTATAGGGATAAATACTTATATCATGTGAAAATAAAAAAATTTCTTGGAAGAATATTCATATTGAGATCATGAAAGTAAAATATACATGACACGGAAGGGACCGTTCTAGATGAAAACAATGTTTACTATTAATTGTATCAGATAAAATGATAGCATTTAAATTTCAAATTAGATTAACTATTTTCTATTATTGTTTAATTTGTAATGACAATAAATAAAATTAGGGGGCAATTATTTTAATTACAGGTTTATAATACAGGAAAAAAATTAATAATAATTATTTTATAAGGTAAAACTAAATGAAGTACAACAACAATAATAATAATAATAATGAAATCATAGAGTAAAAATAAAATCACATGTGATTAAAAATTTACATAAAAAAGTGATATGAATGATATTAAAATAAAATATGAGTATTAAATTTTTATTGATTATAAATATTTTACTTTTGTGTTTTTAGATGTACAAATATTAGAAAAAATAATAAATAAAAATGAAGAACCTTTCAAATTGACTGCTCTGAAATTGATGTAGAAAAAGTAAAAAAGTTCTTAGAATGGGTGCTTAGTATTGGAGATGGAACCATTGAGGAACCAAATGATGGAGAGGTTAGTATTCAAATCCCAAATGATTTACTGATATCATATATTGTTGACCCGATCACTTCAATTGTGGATAGTACTTATCCTTCATTATTACAAAATATGCATGATGCATCATTCTTTCAACATCGAGCTTATTTTAGCTCCAACAAATGATATTGTGTTCAACTTGAATGAATATATGTTGTCATTGCTACCTGGTGAAGAAAGAATATACTTAAGTTTTGACAGCCCTTGTACAGAGAGTGTTCATTTAAATACTCCTAATGATATTCAAACTCCATAATTTTTTAATACAATTAATTCATCTGGGCTTCCAAATCACGTCTTAAAGTTAAAAATTGGTGCACCAGTAATGTTGTTGAGAAACATTGATTAGTGTTCAAGTCTCTGCAATGGTAATGGGCTCATTATTACTAAGTTACGTACCTATGTATTGGAAGCAAAAGTCATTTCTGGAGTAAATGTGGGGCACAAAGTATTCATTCCAAGACTGTCATTAACTCCTTCAGATAATATAATTCCTTTTAAGTTTCAGAGAAGACAATTCCCTATTGTTGTATCATTTGCAATGACTATCAATAAAAGTCAAGGACAATATTTGAAGCATGTTGGAATTTACTTGCCAAAGTCTCTCTTCTGCCATGGACAATTATATGTTGTAGTATCCAGAGCGACAAACAGAGGAGGGTTGAAATTACTCATAATAGATGATGAAACACATATTTCAAACACAACTTCAAATGTTGTATACAAAGAAGTATTCCAAAATTTAAATTAGGTTCCTTCTCAAATCTTTTAATTAGGTTTATTTTTGTTTGACATTATTATTATTATTGATAAAATCATGCTTAATCAAATGTGTTCAATACATATACTAACATTCTTTATTACCTTTCCACATTTTTTGCAGCTTATTCAAGAAACTTATTTCAGTGACAGTTGATAATTCATTTTTTCATTTAGTGATTTTACTTATAATTTCAAACATAATAATGTTTTGTATGAAAAAGTTTTGTAATACTTAGTTTTATATGTTTTTGTAGTTAAATTTAATACTCGAATCTCTATCATTTTCCCGCCCCGTGCAACGCACGGGTATCCGACTAGTATATATTCACTTTTACGATCTAGATATTAATGTATTTTTAAGAAAAAAAAATTAATTCCTATCTGTATTTACCCCTATAATAAAATTTCCAAATTCTCTTTTTTCCCTCTCCCTCTTGCCAAAAGCCATTTGCCTGAAGTGGGTGATTTTTGTTTGTGGGGTGGAACTGGAGGCGATGTAAAGAACGGGTAGAGAAAACAATTCCACTATGAAACATGCATACGTAAAGAACGAGTAGAGAAAACAATTCCATTTTGACTTGATCTGAGAAAGTTGACATCGCAACTCGCAAAGCATTGTTGCGCACCCAGGCAAATTATAAAATACTAACAATTATGGTCATTTCATTGGACCGTGTTCATAGGAGGAATAAAGCACCCAAACTTTCCCGACAAAAAAGAAAAAGAAAGAATGACATGCACTGAAGCTCAGGCATTTAAGAACAAAGTGTGTACCCGTGGCAGATGTTTCAAACTTTTAAATTCAATGTAGTGCGGCTTCTTTGAATTTTAGTATACAATCCAATGCTCTCTTGAAATCATTTTCTTCAAGTGCAATATTGAACCGACAGTATCCAGGAATTCCAGTCCAAGAACCGCTATTGATGCATAAACCAGTGGCTTTGAGAATGGCATTTCTGATATTAGAGTCGTCGAGTGTTATTTCCATAATAGCATTTCCTTGGCTGCCTTCACCTTCTGGTGAAATCTTTAGCTTAACAGTCTTGTTGAGATATGCAGAGGGCTTGGCCACAACAGAAACACCAGCACACGATTTAAGCACGTCCCACCCACTTTTATCAAGTGCCTAGGGTAGAACCCAAAAATGAAAAAAAAAAGTTTGTAATTCTTTTAACAAACGAAGAAGAAATAAAAGAATTATAACCATAAAAACAAACCAAATAAAATAAAATTCACAACAGAAATGTTTAGCAGATCAGATATTACCTCTTTCAAAGACTTGAACCTACTTCTCAATATCCTTGTGTGTTCAACAATAGCATCTGATAGGATTGATGGTTTCTGCTCTCTAAGCTCCAGCAACTTCTTAACAGCATATCTAACAGTACTATGAGGTTTGCTTAATCCTGGATAACTATAGAGTGTGTCAACCAAAGCCGACTGATTTAGAATAAGGAAACCAAATCTGAGAACACCATTGAGCATCTTCAGAGACAGTCCTCCAAGAAGAGACACACAGAACGATGGCTTGAATGAAGAATTCAGCGTAGACAAACACCCTGCCAAATCCCAGCCACCCCAGCCTTCACAGTCAAATTCCAAACCGGAGGATGAAGTATCAATTATCACTCTTGCACCAAATCTAGCACAAATGCTTAAAATCTCTCCTATCTCATTGTTGCTATAAACTAAGCCAGTTGGATTGACTGTAGGACCAGAAATATACACCCATGGGTTTTTCACAGTCCCAAGGACTCCATTGAGTGTCTTTTCTGTGAACTTAAAACCTACACTGACATCAGTTGGGACTGTCACTATGTCAGCTTTCAAAAATCTGGCAGAAGAAACATAGTTCCCATTTGATCCAGCTGGAAAACAGAGGGTTCCACCTTCCTTGATGCAACAGAGGACCAGCTTATTGAAAAGAGCTTTTGAATTTTCAGCGTATATAAATTCGGTGCTGCTATCTGTTGAAAAACCATAGTTGCTCTTGACAAATTTGTTTATGCTTGTAGTGACATCAGTTTCAGAATCCGACATGTTTTGTCTAGCAAAACTTTCAAAAATAGCAGCCTTAACAGGAGATGGAACAGGCAAGAAAATTTGATCAATGTCCATATGGATGAGGGACCCATTCTCTACCCCATCAATAGATAACTCATCATTATTAAGGACCGATAAGGCTGATCTAGCAAATCCGATCACATCAACTGATTTGACATTTTCACAGTTTCTCTGAAGGACAGGAGTTAAAATTGAAGTAATGAGAAAAATATGGGAATAAACTAATTCATGAACAAGTTGGAGCTGCACATGTCATAAATAGCTATACAGAAGAAATATCATTGTGTTGAACAAGTGACAACAATAAGGAACTTACAAATGATACTAATCAAATGCAAAAAACTAAAAATTTAAGGAGGCATATTCTGCTTTTAGTTGTCAATCTTACACATTGCCCAGGCCCCAGAATTTTTAAGTAATCAAGGCACGTAAATTAGTGGATAAACACCAGTTGTAAAAATGAGTCATTGCCCAATGCCCACGCATCAACCTACAT
The DNA here is from genome assembly GCA_026901365.1 of Sesbania bispinosa. Lineage (NCBI taxonomy): Eukaryota > Viridiplantae > Streptophyta > Magnoliopsida > Fabales > Fabaceae > Sesbania > Sesbania bispinosa. The sequence goes on from QLOH01000124.1 coordinate 1,589,868, forward strand.
CACGTATGTTGCAGATAATGTTTTCTCAACTATCCCAGCAAAGTTCTTAAAGTCACATTGCAGTTGGTGTAAACATCCAGGCATCCAGCTACATGTCCATGAATGACACTGACACGACATCTTGTATGAAACTATGAATAGGGGAAAGGCAAAGGATAACAGGGAAATGGGAAGCTTTTTCATTAAGTTAGGTTCCTAATAAGTCAAGCTTTTATACATATTTCTACAAAATTCTTTTGTGGTCTAAATATCCACAAATGGAAGAACTGATAGATGATGATGTGTGTTTAAATTGTCCTTGTATTCATGCTTTAGTTTAGGCCATTTTCATGCATGATTGCATTCTTTGGTTTATTTTATCATGCATTGTCTTTGTTTTAGATTGCACATTTGGTTTTCTTGTTTTTGCTTGTAAGTGAGTGTTGTAGGAGCATAAATCATTGTTTGGAAAGAAGATGAAGGGCAAGTATCAAGTTGGAATCAAATGGAATGAGAAAAGGCAAGAAAGAAGATTCCACAACTCATCTATGGATCATCCCATGCTTGTGGAAATGCTACAAAGTGAGGAAGTTGAAGTCAGAGAGAACCACAGGCAGGTTGTGAATCGCTCCATGCCTGTGGAAACGCTGTAGACTGAGTAAGTTGAAATCAGAGAGAACCATAGGCAGGCTGTGAATTGCTCCATGCCTGTGGAAACGCTGCAGAAGTGCGAAATTTAAGCCAAAACGAACCACGAGCAAGTTGTGGATTGTTCCATGTCTGTGGTTCGACCAAAAACATTTATTTTTGTATTTTAAAGTGGACTTGGCCTAAATTAAAAAGAAGTCATTTAAAATGAGAGGAAGGGATTTTCTGGGGGGAGACCACGGGAGCCCAAAGGAGACGAAAAGGCTGTGCACAATACGATTGGGAAGCTGAGAAGAAGGCTAGTACCGGGAGGTGGAAGCTACCTTCATGCAATCAACTGCTTCACCAATCTTTGGTTTTATCATTTACCTTATGCATAGCTAATTCTTCTCTAGTCAAGGAATTGATGTAATTTTTATATGTTATGAACCTATTTGGTTGATGTTAGTAATTTTAATTATCCTAGTGTTTGATCTCTGTTTCTATTGTCCATTGATAAATTGTTATTTATTGAGCAATTCTACAATTGGGAAATTGGGGGTTGTTTGTGAGTAGAGGTAGAACAGATTAAGTTCTGTCACAATTGGGAAATTGGGCACGTTTAATTAGTTCTTTATAAGAGACGATAATTGTATTTCACGATTCTATTGAATTTCTTAAATTGCCTAAGGAATTAGCGATTAGGGTTCAATGAACAAATTTATTTGCCTAAGGAATTAGGGGTAAATAGCTCTTAATTAACTCAGTGGGTAATTAGAATACTTGCATCAACTGAAAAGGGTACGAACATATAAGGAAGAATGCGAAATCAATTCTCTAACGTTTTCATAGTAATTGGATTTTTATTTAAATATTTGTTTGTATTTAATTTTAGCGTTCTTATTCTGTTTTTTTTTTTTTAATTTCTCAAACTTAACATAAATTAGTAAACTGGTACTCAACAATTTCAATCCCTGAGAACGATATTTTTATTACTACAGTAACGATTGGTACACTTGTCAAACGTATAACAATAGATATTAGGAACAAAATTTTTAAGCTTATAGGCAGATATAAAGGAGAGACAAACCTCAGCAAGTGCATGTCGACCGGCTAGCTGAAAAGCAAGAAGCTCATGAAAAATACAGCCATAATAGTACTGACTAATTAACGCAGTATTTCCTTCTAGTAATTCGACAGTTTTGGACATGGCGCTAAAGAGAGATTCTTCTTCTGAAATGACAAAAGCTACTTCTAAATCTGGATAAACCTGGAAAACATGTAATTCAGTGTCATCAATAAGAAATTGTATAAAAACAAGCTGAAGCAGAAGTCCACCATATAGTCTAAGTAAGCCAAGAAGTTAACACGGAATATTACCTTGTTCTTTACCAGTCCACATATAATTGCTGCATGAGAGGGCAGAGTAGTTCCTGAAAGATACTTCAGGACCCCATTTGATTTAGGAAGGCTGGATAGCTCAAAGTGATCTGATATGTCCAAGAAAAGACGAGACCCAACCTCCCGTGTTGTATCTAAGAGGTGCACAAAAGCTGAACTAGTAACAGCCTCAAAATGAGCAATCCCAGTTACCACCACTTGAGGCTTCAATTTTTTTATTAGTTCTATCATTAAGTCTGATTGCCGAGGGGCTTCAATTACCATAATTGCATCATCTAAAGAGTCAATTGTTCCTGTGCGCTATTAGAAAGATGAAAACTCATTATGGTACATGCAACGATTAAACCAAATGGTTATCAACACAGCACAAGAGAAAATTAAACCAAATGGTTATCAACACAGCACAAGAGAAAATCTTTCATCGTTTTTTCAATGTAGGGATTCCAAGGTTTCAAAATCAGATACTACAATCGGTAAAATTAATTCATGTCATTTGATACAACACCTAATGCCATGAAAAGCGCTTGTAATTGCAACCATTGAGTATCCATGATATGTGACATAACAATACAGTAGTTAGTTACAACTTTATAATGGAAAATAACTAGTAACGGCAAATATCTCTTCTTCACCATCTATAAATGTTGCAATTTACGATGGGTGGTGTTTAGAATTTTAGATAATATGTGATATGGCTTATTCTGAGAAAACTTAAAGGCTAAGAGTCAACTACAGGAAAATAAAAGACTGTTGGAATTCTTTTTGCAAAATTCAAGGACAACTAGATTTCAGGTCTGTCAAGAACACATCACAGGTCTGAAGTTACACCCCAAAAAACGAAGGGGGTTAGCATGGTGGACAGGGAAATATCATCAATTAATTGTGCTGGATACAACAAATCTTATTCTACTTCAAGAAAGTGAATGACACGCCACAAGCTCTCAATCATCCATGTTTCCACATAAAGATCCAATCTGTGCCATTCATGTCACATCGACCTGGTCGATGGAAGGAACTTTCATATTCTACTTCTTATTTCTGCTGCCAGCAGAAGCTCCAAATAAGGTTTTCCAACAAAAAGCAGTTTTTAAGAAGTGATTCTCAACAACAACAACAACTAAGCCTTTTCCCATTAGGTGGGGTTGGCTACATAGATCATCTGATACCATGAAATTCTATCATGTATTGAGTGCAAAGATAGACCATTTACCTCTGAATTTCTTTTAATGATTTGACCTATAGTTATTCTTGGTCTCCCTCTACCTCTAACTATTAGACTATTCTCCATCTGGTCAACTCTCCTTATTGGTGTTTCTATGGGTCTTCTCCACATATACCCAAACCATTTAAGATATAAGACTATCATTTTCTCTACAATAGGAGGAGCTACCCTAACTTTCTCTCTAAGGAGAGTATTCTTAATCCTATCTTGCCTTATATAACCATTCATCCATTGTAACATTCTAATCTAGTCAACTCTCCTTACTGCTGCGTGCTTCTATAAGTCTTCTGCACACATACCCAAACCATCTAAGATGAGACTCTTACCATTTTCTCTATGATAGAAGCTACCCCGACTTTCTCTCTAATGATTCTATTCTTAATCATATCTTGCCTTTGTGTAACCACTCATTCATTGTAACATTCTCATCTCTGACATTGAGCTGACTTTCTTGTTGGCTCTTTACAGCCCAACACTCAATCCCATACAACATTGCAAGTCTTATAGTCGTGCTGTAAATTTTTCCTTTACACTCGAGTTGTACTTTTTTTTATCACATATCACACTTAAAGCATTCCTCCATTTTATCCACCTTACTAGGATCTGATGGTTGATATCTCCCTCTATTTCCCCATCACTTTGTATGAGGGATCTAAGGTACTTAAAATGTAAGACTTGTATTGTATGTTCTCCAACTTTCACCTCTAAGGTAAAGTTTGTGCATTTCTTGCTAAACTTGAATTCCATATCCTCTGTCTTACTTCTACTTACGTGGAAGTTGTGTGTTTCCTAGGCCTGTCTCTAAATCTCAATGTTTCCATTCATTTTTTCTCTCGACTCTCCAATTAAGGCTGTATCATCTGTTATAAGCATGCTCAGTCCATGGCATCGTCTCTTGGATATGTTCAGTAAGCACGTTAAGAACCAAGATAAAAAGATAAAGGCTCAAAGTAGACCCTTGGTGCACACTTATCGCTATAGGGAAATTCATAGGTCCTGGTATTACTAAATTGGTAAAGTGTAAATTCAGGAAAGAATTCCTGAGATACAAGCATGTAGCTGGATGGAAAAATTGCAGAAACAAGGAAAATGAATCAGAGAATGCTCTCTGCCCTGTGAAAAATGATTGCCTCAGTTAGTTACTACCATAACTCAACATAACAAACTCACTCCCACCAGCATCCTTTTTGCCCCTCTTAAGGTAAGAATATTTCCAAGGCCTATGTTGTTGAGGCCCATCAGAAATATTCAGTATCTCCATCTTATGTTCTTACACCAATCGTGACTCCATACATATCTTCGATTGCTTGAATGTATGCAATCCTAACGTCTTCTCTAAAGCCTTCCATGATACCTTTCTAGGTACTCTATCATATGCTTTTTCCATATCCATGAAAATCATGTATAGGTCATTTTATTCCACAATACCTCTTTAAGTACTCTATCATGTATGTGGTTGCATTTCTTTCTTAGAAGTGTTCCTCATCCAAAGAACTTTTATTTTTCAAGTAATGATTCTTGCTTTATGAAATATTTCACAGCAAGGACAATATTCAAATAGTTGCATTTCTTGGACCCACTAACAAGAATACAAGGACTCAACAAAATATTAATCAATTTTTTAAAATTTGTGGAAATTATGATTGCATGAGTTTGAACAGAAAAGACCATGACATAACTATTCCATACCTCAAGTGCCAAAGATGTTAACCAATTCCTTGGTAGGTGTCGAGTCAGATGTTCATCAACAACAGCAAGGCGAGGTGAGAATAAGCGAAGAGCATTCTCAATTGCTGCAGTTCTTGAAGGAAAAATGACAACATTCTTGCACACGATTTCAAAACATGAAGTCAATATTGTAATATATTATATGAACTAAACAAATATACTATACTATAGGACATTAGTTCCTAATCACTAACCTGAGTAGAATGGTTTACATGTAATATGTTATCAACAAAATTAAACAACTTAAGTAGAGCACTAGACAGTTTATGCTTTATTTTTGTAAGATACTTAGTAATATTCTATATGAAGCATTTGCACCCATAAGCCACAGCAGGTACAAACATAAATCACAATGAATATTGCCAAACTATTAATTCATCCAATAATAGAAAGAATTCTGAAACTGAAATTTGTGGCCTTCAAATGAACGTCGAACAAATTTTTTGCAGTTGAGCTTACTACAAAGATAATTCTAATGATACATCATCTTATACTACATGCATCTATGTATATCCATACTGCAGCATGGCTATATAATTAATATAGCATGATTTTCTTCTTACATCGGCAGTGAGTGGAATATGGTGATAAGTCTTCAAAAATCCTGCAATGAGATTGCGGAAACGTTTGCTTCCAGCTGGTGGCTCATACGGAAAATAAGAATTATTTTTTAGAGTGCTTGCAAGATAAGCAAGGAAAGGAATCTTCTCATCAGCAACAGAATCATCCTCAAAAGATAAATCTAGAGAACTGCTGATCTCTTGAAATCCATTTTTTAGAAACTCAAAAATAACCTTAACCTGTAAGTATACAAATGGCATTGTGCTTCAATTTCCTTCAGGGAAATGAATATTCTTGTAGTGAATTAACAAACTTTAGTGAAGCATCCCACCTGGTTAGGTTGACGAAGTTGACAACTGTAAACTGATAAAGCATGGGAAATTCTGCCACCAGACTTTCCATAAGCCCATGCTGTTCGTGCACAAATTGGCTGATCTCCAGAAAGTCCCATAAAGAACTCAAAACGGTGTGGGCTATTCTTCTCAATCTCAACTAAGGCTGCAATATCTGTGTCACCAGCCTGTACCAATACATTATACACCCCAGTAAGATTACATTTCCACTTGAGAAATGATATCTAGTCAAACATATGTTTACTAGCCTGAATAATTTTAGTTTGCCAAAGCTTTGTAATGCGAAAACCCCGACGTTCAAACAATCGTTTGCAGACACCTTGACCTGGGCGGCCTCCCATATTAAAGATCATAATTCCAGTTGGTTTGATTACTTCTATACCCTCTTCAACTGCCCTTGCAATTAAACCTAATCCAAACTGGTCCTCCACAAAACCCTAAACACAATAAAAGACAAAATAAACATGAGAATGCTGTATTTATGTCATAAATAGGCAGATAATACATCAACAAAAAAATTCTGTATTGCTAAAAGATCTCTCATTGGGTGAATCAGGGATAACTTGTGCAGGTAAAATAAAAGTTATATCCTAATAACAAGTTTATGCTTGAGGCCTCACACATTTAGGAATCATTAAAAGTATGATTATGAATACTTGCACTATGACCAGAACAAATGCAAAGGAGTTGCTGAGGGAACAGTATCATAGCTAGGCAGGTAGAAAATTTAAGAAACATAGTGCCAACAAAAATTTATATTTCTATTTCCTACACCCTCTCTTTTGGGATTGGATTGGTGAGGTTCACATTTAGGCACTTAGCAGGAAAACATGCATGACATAAATGCCAAGTTCCAAGCAAATTGCATGTGACAAATAAAATAAAATAAGGATCTTATTTACCTGAAGTGCACAGTAATTACTCAAAGAATGAAGGAATTCTTCACTAGCATTTTCTGTTATCATCTTGGACATCGCATCTGGATTTGGATTAAGAATCTGCAGATATCCAACCATGAGAATAATTTATATTAATCAAATTATTATGCCAAAACACCATGAGATTAACCAAATTCATTAAGACATGTGACTGCTAAAGGAGCAGGTTGTCCTAGGTGCCAAGATCTATGTCATTCAAACCAGGTCCAGAGTTAAGGTGCATGCTTCTGTAAAGCAAGAAATGAAGGATACAGAATCCAACCACTAAATTTTGTAAATTGAATAGTTAGAGAGGGAGAGATGACAGGGTGTGAATAATAGGAAGGAAAGGAGATAAGAGTCTTTGGTTTTAGAGTGTAAATTGGGATGGAGAGTTCAAGTCTCTTGATGGAGAGTTCCAACAACCAACAACATTTTTTAATTTTTTTACCCACTTCAATAAATAAATAAATGAGTTATGATTCTTTTACACTCAAAATTTTCACACTTCATTCCATACCTCCTTTTTCTTTCTTTCTCTCTTTTCCTCTCCCATCACATCAATTATCACGTCTTTCACTTTCTCTCTCTTCATTTCCTTTTTTCTTTCTATCTCTCTCTTCCCACACTCCACACACAAAATCATTCATAAGAAATCTGCTACTTGTATCAAACATAACACAAAATCTCACGATTGTAAGCCAGTTTGCTCAAGACAACTTAGTGTATTTTCAGTTTCATCCATATCACTATTTTGTGAACTCACAGGAGACTAATGTCGTGTTGCTTGAAGGCAATCTTGGAGCTGATGGATTGTACAAATTTCAAAACATGTTTCTGCCACCAGCTCACAACATCAGTCATCACCAAAAAAATCAGCAAGTGTTTCTTCTTCTTTGTCAGCAATTAATATTTCTGCTAGTAAACCTTGTTCAGCAGAGAATACTGATGGTTTTCCCCTTTATTCGTTATGACATAGTAGACTTGGTCATTTGGATTCACTTATTGTAGTTGATTTTCACTCAACTTGCAGTATGGAGAAAAAAACCATAAACTATCTTCTCGACCTTCTTTGTCTGTACACAACTCCCCAAGAAACAGAACCTTGTTGCTCATAGCAGCACTGAGGTAAAATACTGAAGCCTTGCTAACACCACTGCTGAGGTCCTTTGGATTCAGACCTTGCTAACGGAATTATAAGTGCCTTCTCCCACTCCTGTTGTCTATTGTGACAATCTCAGTATGATCAGTCTCTCTCACAATCCTGTTTTACATAATTCCCCAGAACAGTTTTAGCAAAGCAGCTCATGGTATCTCATATTCCAGCTGATAATGAAGTCGCCGATGCCCTAACCAATGCTCTTCCTGAGCCTCATTTCATACACTTCAGACAAATCCCATTGATAAATTTCTCTTGATCAAAGGCTCCTGAGTTTGAGGGGATATTAGTGTAAGCTCCTTAAGCAGTAGCTTGCCACACATTTTAGCACATGCTAAATAACTAAAAGTTCAGTTAGTTCAGTTGTAACTGAATCAAATAACAGACTCAATTACCTACCTAACTGTCACTCTGTCAGCAGAATATTCTAGATTCTAGGTAGAACCTTCTGGAATCTCGGCATAAAGTTGGGCTTATAAAAATATCAATATATTCAAAATTCAATCAGAAAGAATGAAAAGTTTGAAGCATTGAAACAACTTATCTCTCTTCAGAATTTTCGTTACCCTCATTTTCTCTCTTTTCTTTCATTTCACCTCTAATATCAAGAAACACAGTAAAATAATCAGATAAGCCAGGCAGAAAGTCAAATGGATGTAAAATTATGAATGCATCAAACACCAAAATTTCAATCTAAAAATCAAACACCAAAATTATTACTTTGCTCCATAAACAGAAAAACCACAAGGTAAAGAGCAGCAGCAGGCCCAGGCTAAGAATGAAGAACACAAATAATAACATGAAAAGACATACATTAGCATCGGAAGTCCAAATGCCATTAATCTATATTAGATATAAAATACATATGTCAGACATTTTGAAATTTAACCTCAAAACCATTGATTCCCTACTTAGTGCAAACAATCAAAGGCATCTTGTCAAAAGTTGACCATAGAATCTTGCTAGTGTTGTTAGATATAAAATCATTCATGTGTTTTCACCCAACAGTTTGAGCTTTTAGGATAGTTAGTTTAAGACATGGTATCATAATCTCTATGACCATGTGATCTAAAGTTCAATCCCTGTTATCCTCATTCTTTCAAATAAAAGTTAAATTTTAGAAAAAGGCAAGGTGCTCAGCCTATGCATTGTCTAGCTTCAAGCCCAAAGGACTCTGATGTTAGCGGACATATTAGATATAAAAACCATTTATGTAATTTCACCTTACAGCTTGAACATTTGAGATAATTGGTTCATGATATAAGTTCTCAAAGAGGCACCTCAAAGAAACTTGCACAAGGAATACTTATAACAACTACGCCAAATATAATAACCTATATAGTGTGTGAGTACATGTGATGGTTCCGGAATTACCTGAGGTATGCATCCTACAATTCTTTCAAGTTGGATTTCATTTTCTCTGCAATAGGATAGAAGATCAGATTCATGGAACTCTACCCTGTCCAGCAAAGTTTTCTTCTCCTCATCATAGATGGGCTGGCCATTTTCATCTAAAGCATTTAAGTATAAGTTTATCCAGGAAATCTTTACTGCTCTAGGATTGATATCAAGGCCATAGACCTGCAGAAATTACTTGTGTTATGCCACCTGGTTAGCACAGAAAACAGGCATGAATTGAAAATGAAACACATTGAGCTTGCTTACCTTGGAAGGCAACCACTTCTCAGCTATGGCAATGGATATCCATCCATTTCCACAACCTAACTCAGCAACAGTCCTGTCCTTGAAAATGGAGTCTGGATGTCTATTAATCCCTTCATAAAAAGTAAAGGACCAGTCTTCAGGGAGAAAAATGCTAGGAATGACCATCATAGTCAATTTATTTCTCCCTTGGTATCCTGCACTTAGCATTTTAGCAAGAGAGAGTCAGTTAGAAAAGTTCTTTTAAACATGAGGAAAACTTCACTGTTAAAACTAGAAAGCTACAATTGAAAATGATAAATCTTTCGGGGGAAGGGAGGAAGGAAATAAAGATAAATCAACAGATTTTATCTTTTGAAAGCTTTCCTGGTCCTAAAACAACAAAATGAGTTTTGTCTGTTATTATAAAGTGAGTACCAAAATCCAAATCCATAAAATGAGTGAGTGGGAAAGCGAGTCAACGTTGTCAGTTTTCATTTTCATTGATTGGACAAAATAAACAAAAGCTTGTACCCTCGTGTTGATCCAAGAAAATGTCTTCGATACGAAAATGGTAGGTTTGAAAGCAATGATCGCAGGAGTCCTTGGTGGGAAAACGCTTCTGAAGGTGAGAAAGGAAGATCCGAGCCTCGGAACGGGTTTCGGGATGGTCAAGGCGCTCCAGCACCGATCGTAAGGCGCCGTAGGCAGCGTCGCCGGACTGCTTGCATTGCTGAAGAAACTCATCCACCGTCGTCCAACCCATTTTCCTTCACTTGCAGTTGCGCTGCACTGAGAATGAATGACAGAGGGAGGATAAGTAATAAATTAGTTTGTTAGATGAATGAGTATGAGACCAAGCACCACATACGAAGTCAGCTACGACCCATTCTACCCCTCATCCATCCGTCATTTTCTTATTTAACACAGAATTCACATAAGGAAGGATAAAATATAAATAAATTTCAATTAATTTTGTCTAATAAAATTATCCAAAAATGTCTTTTGTTTAATTTAGAATTTATTTTTCAGTTATTTAATGAATTGTGTACTAAGAGAGAGATTATTTTTATTTAAAATAACTTTCAATAAAATTGAAGTATTCATTGAAAGACAATTTAGGGAAATATTAAGAAAATTAATTGAAGATAACTAATATTCTTAATAGCATGAGTTAGTTTTTTTACTTATATTCGAGTCTAGAGCAGTATTGTTATGCTTATAGCACTAGTGGCTTAGGTATCCAAAATTAAAAAAAAATTATTATTAAAAACATTTAATATTATAAATGTAATTAATATCATGATTTTTAATAAAAATATTTTATAAATAATGTGGCAACACATTATTAAATGTTTATATGGACAACTTATAGTAATTAAACATTTTATATATTTTATAAATAATGTGGCAACACATCATTAACGATAAGATCCCGTCTGCATTGTCATTGGTTGAGATTTAATATGTTATGTTTGTTGTATATTTCTCCTGTTGTATAACATCTGCTTGTCTCCCAACACTGCTTGTTGCATTGTTACGCTAATTGAGACACTAGTCTCACCAAATGTTTTGTGTCTATTATTTTAGATGCAAAGGTACCCCTTGGGCTAGCTGGTTAGTGAGAGTCCCAGAGCTCGGGAGTTCTTATGTTTCATTTTGTTGTATTTAGTGACTTATGTTGAGATATTTATTACCTTAGCTTGTATTCTTTTGTGGGATATAGCAGTACACGTGTAGCCTATGAGCCCCTTCTATTTTGTTGAGAACACATGTATGGTGGTATTCCAGTCATGATGATGTATATCTGGCTTTTTTATTTTGAGCCACTAATGACACTTATTATGTAAACTTAGTTCATGTTATGTGTAAAGCTTAAGTAACATTGGATTGCCTAAGCGTGAATTGAAATGTGTATGTGACGATGGCGGCTTTTAGGGTGCCATATCCGGTTAAGTTGTGCACCATGCCATAACTGGTTTTGACACCATATTCCTAAGCTCGGGAGTCAAAATGTGGTTTAAAGAAATTTGATGGAATTTCATGTTTTTGCAATAAGGGCTATGTAAAAAGTAATAATTAGGGCCTTGTTGTAGAAAAATAGAAAAAGCTGAAGTGAAGTTCCATTCTCTCCTCTCGTCTTTCTCGTGTTCGTCTTCCTCTTAATCCAATCTGTTCTTCTCTGTCGGTCACGGTGAAGCGCTTGCCCTGGTCAGGAGTCACGCTTGTGATCTGCCGCTGCGAACGTTGCACACGACCAATGGTTGAGGAGTCACGCCGTGCTTTGCCTCCTTGCGAAAGTCGGTGACGACCAAGGCTTGACGGGCTCAAAGCTTGTGCCCTACTCTGCCTCCAAAGCAACCAAATCACAACAAGTCAACACTTTGTTTTGCTCTCCTAGTCAGGTAATTTTATGGGTTCTATGTCTTTGCTGTTTGGAAATTGTTTCCCTCGGTATATTGGAAATTGTAGTTTCAAAAGTTAGGGTTCGAAATTAACAAAAAGGATTTTTTTTATTTAGGGTTTACTATTATGAAATGGCTAAAAAAGTATGGGAAAGATGCTATGAATCTATTGCAAACTTTAGCCTAAAAATGAAATGGGTTTAGTATTACGAAATGGGTAAAGTTTTTGTCTATAAGAAATGATTTTAGTATAGGTTTTGCTTGGGTGCCTTTCTCCAGTATACAATCAAGGATGGTCACTGTAATGAAATGAAACAATGGTAAAATTGAGAAGGGGTTGGAATAAAAATAAATTCAGGAGTATTGTTGGAGAAATTGAATGTAAATTGAGATGATTGATCACAAGGTGTATTCAGGATAGAAAGAAATTGTGCTTTGTTAGTGAGACCATGTGTTGTGTTTTATGATGTTAGAGTTAGCTATATTTTGAGAAACTCTGACATGTTAACCAACGAAGGAACACAATTAACCATTTAAATAAACATCATTAACCACAGATTAACAGGAAAGAAAGGGTAATGGTGTGAGCCTCTTGGCTGTGTTTGTAACTCTGTCTTCAAATTGCCATAATCAATTTATATATTGGACTCATAATTTTTAGTCATTCACTTGATGCAAAGCAACATTGTGACAAACAAATATTTGTTTCTATGTTTTGGGTTGTCAAATTGCTTTTGGTGGTAGATGTGATTTTAGTTAGGCTGGCTTATAAGAGTAATGAGGGACAATTCCAAATAAATATTGAGAAGACTGATCACAGTGTATATTTATGAGAGAAAGGAAATGTCAATGGGTAGTGAGACCATTTGGGGTGTTTGTAGAAGGTAGAGTTAGGCTTATTTTGAGAACATGTAAGATATTATTCAACAAACCATCTCAATTAACCAATAAGTTTACTCAATTAACCAGGTTAATAACATGATTAACCACTCCTTATCAGGAACAACAAAGTGACACCTAAAATACGCTAGTAGAAGTTTTATGTCCATCAGAATCAAATTTACGTGGAAAAAAACCATTGTTACAGGTGCAACCTGGGTTGGCTTCACAACCTAGACTTGAACATGCCGAGAGGATGATTTTTCGTATTTTTTTTCACTTTTGTTGTGGCTAATCAACCCTCTTACACTAATATGTTTGAGTTCATATGCTTTGTGTTTGAAAATTGGTTTAGGGGGCAGATTAATTTTTTTTGGGAGTATTATGCTGGAAAATATAAGAATTGTTTGGTGGGATTTTAATTTTATACTAATCTTTATTTGTACTTTGGTTACGTTCGGTTCCCATTTGTAGTCCGTTTATATAATACTGAATTTGGTTTGCTATAAAAAACAAACCTTAACTTGTGTTTTGATGTAGGTGTTGCAGATGAAATTCAAATTGAACCTCACTTGGAGGAGAGAAACAAGCATGAAGTAAAAAAATGTACACAAGATTGAAAGGGAAACCAAGGAAGCATGTTGTTAGTGGAAAGGTTAGTAGCCCGTGGACGACATACTGGAGGAAAAGAAAGAAGAAAGAGGGTGTGCTGCAAAATTAAGTCACATTAAATACAAATCATTAACCAAGAGCTTGTGTTAGTGTTTTTGGTGGTAGTGGTTCTGTTCTTGTACAAGGCTACAACTTTTGAGACCATGACAGTGTATTTTGTTTTGCCATGGGGATGTAGGTGTACATAATAGCTATGATGATGTTTGTTAGGCTAAACAAATGTAAACATTTTATGTCCATGACGTTGGCTTGGGTAGTTATCAATTTTTTGGGAGTAACGGGTAGGGCATTGAGGGAACAATTGAAAGGAGTAGAGATGACATTTAAAGTGTGTTATTTGTCATGCTTATAATGTTTTATGTTGACAGGAAGAAATTGGAAAGGGTGGTAATATAACTTTTGATATTCAATGGAATACGTTGTATTTAACCAAAATTGATATTTTGTTAACCCTTTATGTAGGAATCGTTAACCACATGTTGACAGTTACCCATAGAGGGTTAACAGGTTACCCTTTTGGCGTGGTTCAATAGGTTATTTGAAAAAGTTGTCATTCATTATCCTGCAATTGATGGTGTCATTATAGTCATTAAATTTTTATGCCACAAGTTGGTGAATGGAGTTTGTACAAAAGGTTAATGGGGTAATATAATTGGTTAACAAGGGGGATCCCATGGTTAATATAGTGTATATTTGGGGTTAATATATCATAAATATGGTTAATGACATTAAAGTTACATCAATCATGGCAGGAAAGTTATGTTATTCCATGAAGTATAAATTTTCAAAGATAAAGGCAACATTGTGAGGAAAATAATGGTTAGTGAAATGTGCAATTTTGGTTACTGTGATGACAAGAAGAACCCGTAGGTGGAAACTGGAGATGGTGGTTAATGAAGTGTGTACAGAAGGTTAAAGAATAAGCCAAACTGGTTATCAGTGTCAGAACGAAACCAAAACATTAATGATTTGTTGGATAAGAACGTGCACATAAATGGTTATTTTATATGAATGTTGGCTACTGTAAATGACAAGGCCTAATTATACCTACCCGCTGCGTCAATTGCAATGTTGTTACCACCTGGTTAATGTTGATTCCGTAAACGGTTAATTCTGTGTACAAAGTGGTTAATGTGAACAGAAAATGAAATGCCTAGTTTTTTTAGGCCATATTTGAACTTAATTAAAGATTAGTGCAGTTGAGCATAATCCATGTTCTTTGGTGACCATGTCCCTAACAAGGCGTAATTATACTTACTCACTGCGTCGAATGCAATGTTGTTACCACCTGGTTAATGTTGGTTCCGTAAACGGTTAATTCCATGTACAAATTGGTTAATGTGATAAGAAAATGAAAGGCCTACTTTTTGCGTCATATTTTGAACATAATTAAAGAGTAGTGCAATTGAGCATAATTCATGTTCTTTGGTAACCATGTCCATGACAAGGCCTAATTATACTTACACACTGCGTATAATGCAATGTTGTTACCACGTGGTTAATGTTGTTTCCGTAAACGGTTAATTCCATATACAAAGTGGTTAATGTAAACAGAAACTGAAAGACATAGTTTTTTTGGCCCATTTTTTTATCTTAATTAAAGATGACTGCACTTGAGCATAATCCCTGTTCTTTGGTAACCATGTCCCTGACAAGGCCTAATTATACTTACCCAGTGCGTGGAATACAATGTTGTTACCACGTGGTTAATACTGTTTTCGTATAGGGTTAATTCCATGTACAGATTGGTTAATCTGAACAGAAAATGAAAGGCCTACTTTTTTTTTGCCCCATATTTGAACTTAATTAAAGAGTAGTGCAATTGAGCATAATCCCTGTTCTTTGGTAACCATGTCCATGAGAAGGCCTAATTATACTTACCCATTGCGTCGAATGCAATGTTGTTATCACCTTGTTAATATTGTTTCCGTAAACGGTTAATTCCATGTACAAAGTGGTTAATGTGAACAGAAAATGACAGACCTAGTTTTTTTGCCCATATTTGATCTTAATTAAAGATTAGTGCAATTGAGCATAATCCCCGTTCTTTGGTAACCATGTCCTTGACAAGACCTAATTATACTTACCCATTGCGTCGAATGCAATGTTGTTACCACATGGTTAATGTTGTTTCCGTAAACGATTAATTCCATGTACAAAGTGGTTAATATGAACAGAAAATGATAGGCCTAGTTTTTTTGGCCCATATTTGATCTTAATTAAAGATTTGTCCAGTTGAGCATAATCCTTGTTCTTTGGTGACCATGTCCCTAACAAGGCCTAATTAGACTTACCCATTGTTCCGTAAACAGTTAATTCTATGTACAAAGTGGTTAATGTGAACAGAAAATGAAATGCCTAGTTTTTTTTTGCCTATATTTGAACTTTAATTAAAGATTAGTGCAGTTCAACATAATCCTTATTCTTTGGTAACCATGTCGATGAGAAGGCCTAATTATACTTACCCATTGCGTCGAATGCAATGCTGTTACCACCTAGTTAATGTTGTTTCCGTAAACGGTTAATTCCATGTACAAAGTGGTTAATGTGAACAGAAAATGACAGGCCTAGTTTTTTTTGCCCATATTTGATCTTAATTAAAGATTAGTGCATTTCAACATAATCCCTGTTCTTTGGTAACCATGTCCATGAGAAGGCCTAATTATACATACCCATTGCGTCGAATGCAATGTTGTTACCACCTGGTTAATGTTGTTTCCGTAAATGGTTAATTCCATGTACAAAGTGGTTAATGTGAACAAAAAATGACAGGCCTAGTTTTTTTTGCCCATATTTGATCTTAATTAAAGATTAGTGCAGTTGAGCATAATCCCTGTTCTTTGGTAACCATGTCCATGAGAAGGCCTAATTATACTTATTCATTGCGTCCAATGCAATGCTGTTACCACCTGGTTATTGATGTTTCCGTAAACAATTAATTCCATGTACAAAGTGGTTAATGTGAACAGAAATGACAGGCCTAGTTTTTTTTGCCCATATTTGATCTTAATTAAAGATTAGTGCAGTTCAGCATAATCCCTGTTCTTTGGTAACCATGTCCATGAGAAGGCCTAATTATACTTACCCATTGCGTCGAATGCAATGTTGTTACCACTTGGTTAATGTTGTTTCCGTAAACGGTCAATTCCATGTACAAAGTGGTTAATGTGAACAGAAAATGACAGGCCTAGTTTTTTTTGCCCATATTTGATCTTAATTAAAGATTTGTGCAGTTGAGCATAATCCCTTTTCTTTCATAACCATGTCCATGCCAAGGCCTACTTATACTTACCCACTGCGTCGTATGCAATGCTTTTACCACATGGTTAATGTTGTGCCGTAAACGGTTAATGCGTCTAATGCCATGCTATTATCACGTGGTTAATGCCCTTTCCGTAACTGGTTAATTCAATGAAGCCATTGGTTAATGTGGACAAAAACCTTACACTCGAGATTACGAGCATGAGAACGCAATGCAAGACAACATCGTTGAATCAAAATTTTGATTCGTCCGAGACCTCGCAGCGACGCGGAGAACTCGCAGAGCGCAGCGGAGGACGAAGGACTTAAACGTGCAGGAACGGAGAGGGATAGAGAATGGGAGTCCGAAGAAGGAAGAGAGAAAATGACGGTGATGAGATAGGATGAGACAAAACACGATGCACGGTGGGAGACAGGGACGAAGATGGACGGAGCACGGTAGAGGAATGTGGGAGGCCACACAGTGGGGGAGGGACGTGACGAGAGAGAAAGTGAGCGACAGGGAATAAAGGGACACACGATGGGTTTAGGGCGAGGGAGAAAATGACGGGGGACGGAGAGCAGGGCAAATTAGATAGACAAGATAGCTTTTCAAAATTTTCAATTATTACTTTTTAGACGTCTTGATTTGCAAAATTAGAAAATTCCTTTCATTTTGTTAAAATCTCCATTTCACCCCCGAGATTTTTTGAAAGGTCTTAAAACCTATAAAGGAATGGTGCAACACTTAACTTGTTGTTGCACCCTAAAAGTCGCCATGTGACGATATCGAAAATGGGATAGAATAATTTCAGAGTTTCATGGATCTTGCTTCCAACGAACACTATTTCTAAATTTAGGATTTAGGACGTTACAAGGTTGGTGAGATATAACTCACCCAGACATTGCCAACCCACATAGACACCCCTATCCCAAACCTATATTGTTTTTCCATAACACCATAATATTTACCTTGTTTCTATTTGGGGAGATTGTTAAAATCAAAAGTGATGTTAATGGATTTATACCACTTGGTTGATCCACATGTCTTTTAAAGATGATATTTTGTTTAATATTGATTTTTAATTTAACACTTAACTCTTTCACCATCATATCATTTATCACATTTTTCATTTTTTTATTCATATCTCCCTCTTACACAAACCTAACACACCTAAAAATAAGTGTCAGAATAACATTTCGCTATTTTGCTACCAATGTTACCTTTATTTCTTGATAATATTTCAATTTTTCAATCAACTTATTATTCAATAATCTCCTCATCATTTATTTTATTTTTCAAATAATAAAATGATTTTTTCAGCTTAATCAGAAAATATCTAAACAATATATGATGAAATCCTTATACAATTGAAGATTTTTTATAACACTTGTTCAAAAAATGATGAGGATACATTTGTTGTTGGGCATAGAAAAATATATAGTTATTAAATTTTAGGTTTAATTTCACTTTTTATCCCTTTATTATAGTTTATTTGGGATTTTGGTCCTCCTAATTCTTTTTACACATGTTAGTCGTCCTAAAATTTCTCTTGCTAAATAGCATTAAAAAATTTGCTCCATTATGCTTTTAAGTATATGTAAGAGGGATTATTAATTTAATAAAAAAACTAGAGAGATTAAAATCACGTTAAAAATTTTAGAGGGATTAAAATCACACATAAAATATAATTAAATCTAAATTTTAAATTGAGAAATTACTTTAATTGATTATTAAGAGATATGGAAAAGAAAACAGTATATACAAAAGTATTGTGTAGAACGGTAGATTACCTAATTTGGCGGCATTAGTGTTATAATAGGAAAAGGAAAAAAATATATTGATGTCTCATTTTTTGTCCTGTATTAAGTGTAGAAAGAAATAGAAAAAAAAATAAAAAATAAAAGATGTGATAATTAATATAATAAGAGAAAAAATAAAAAAAAGAGTTATGAAATGAAGTGTAAATATTTAAATGTGAAAAAATTGTAACTCAATTATTTATTTATTGAAGTGAGTATAAAAAATAAAAAAGTTGTTGGTTATTGACAAACTTTTTGGGAAAAAAAATAAGGGTGGGTATTGGTTTAGAAAATAATATATAAGAAGTTTAATTACTAGCTATAAGGAACGTTTCCCGACAAACGAGGTCTTATCATAACTTATAATAATATTTTATAAATAATGTGACAACACATTATTAATGACCTGCATTGCCCCGACAGACGGGGTCTTATCACTTAACTGCGGTTAGACCTGATCTTCGACTACAAGGAACGTCTTACTTGAAAACTAATTAATACCCACCAATAACGGGGGGGCCGAAACCCACGTTTTAACTGGGGACCGAAGTCCATTAATACTAGGGACCAGAGTCCAATCTTGCTTAATTGTTAACTAGGGTCGAAGCCAAATTCATTTTTAACTGGGAGCCGAGGCTCGAAATACATTTTCTTGTTATCTCGGGCCAAGGGCCAAAGTGCATCATACAACAATAACGAGGATAAACCATGATTCAAGTAGTAAACAAGCTAGTACAAAGCTAAGAGGAAAAACCCTAAGTAAAATACCCCTATGATAACCCTTAACATTGTTCAACCAATCAAGTAGGTAAAAACAAACCCATACACACAAACATTCCAATCATAGGTAAGAGAAGGGGGAAGGTAGAGATTGGGGGTTCTTGGAAGAGTTCTCCTATGATGGAGGGTGAAGTGTGTGAGCTATATTCACCAAGTCAAGATCCAAGTGGGTGGAGGAGGGTGGTGGGGATGAGGGTGAGCAAGTCTCCTTCTTCTTATTTTTATTACAAGCCTAAAAGCACTCTCTCTCTAGGAGTTCCTCTCTCTAAAAAGGGAGAAAGAGCAATGAGTGAACTGAGCCCTAATAAATTCAGCATTAAAACCCAACCTGCGCACTCTCGCTCAATTGCTCGCTTGAGCAAGAATGGCTTAGCCATTATGTTTTCGCGTTCTCGCTCAAGTGAGGATCTTCTCGCTTAAGCGAGACAAAGTCAGAGAGCAAACTCTGAATTTAGGGAAATTTTGCTCAAGCGAGCTGAATCTTGCTTGAGCGAGACTAAGTCAGAGAACAACTTCTGAAAATTTCCCCAATTTCGCTTAAGCAAGAGGCTTCTCGGTTGAGTGAAAAAACCAGAAACCCACTTCCCCAAATTTACTGATAGATTCGCTCAAGTGAGGGTATTCTTGCGTGGGCGAGCTGCCTTCTTGCTTGAACGAGCATATTCTCGCTTGAGCGAGATTGCTGCATAATGGAAATTTCAAATTTTCATCCCAAGCCTTCTCCAACACTTTTTACCCTCTTTTCCTAGTTCCTTTTTATAAAAATACCTTTCTAATCCTATTTAGCTTATGAAAATGATTTATGAAAGTTGTAATATTGCAAACTCGCTTAACCCGCCAATCCAGTAAGCCATCAAATTTATCCTTAGAAAAATGTTATTTATTATTCTATTTGTTTAATATCTAGTTGTAATTATTTCACGGGGATTGAGGTAAAGCATTAAGTAAAACCAAAATATATATTTTTATGTCATTATAGTTTAAATTTATTACGTGTTATCTTTATTTTTTATTTTTTTTATAATTTTTTTCTTTTTTAGGCTGGTTTGGTGGGCCAACCCACAACCCGACATAAAAGGAGTAAGTTACACATGTCAACCCATTTTCTGTATATTCTATGCTTCTTTACAGGAAGGAAGCCACACCTTTGCAAATTCACAAGCCTCTCTTATTCCATGCAAAGTAATGGGGCAACCTCCATCATCAGACATATACACTGCAAGCTTATTGGGTGGGTATAGTCAATTGCAATTGCTGAAATAACGATGCCCATGACCTCCACAAACTTTGTTAAGAATGATATGGAACAAACTTTGTTTATGTCTGAAGGAGGGATTATGTGTCCATGTGTGAATTGTAATTGTGAGAAGATCTGAGACTACCATTAGTTAGAGCTCATTTGTTGAAGTCTGAATTTAAACCAAACTATTGGGTATGGACTGAAAATGGAGAAGAAGGGCCTAATAATGTTGAATTGGTGGATGATGAAAATAATAGTGTTGAATATGTGAATTATGAACCCCAATTTGCCTCAATGATTCGGATGGTGTATGACACACTTAGGCCTATACATGATGAACCACATGATAATGACCATGAGCCATGCACCTAACCCAGATGCCCAACGGTTTTATGATATGTTCCTATCTGCAAATATCAACCAATTTATGATGAAGCAACTCAATCTATGTTATCAATAGTTGTGAGGCTATTAGCAGCTAGAACCAATGTTTTAAAAATCGGACCGGTTATTAAACCAGTGAAGGCACTGGTTCACGGTTCAACCGGGATTGAACCGTGGTCCAACCGGAACTAATTAAATATTTTATTTTTAATATTAGTTAATATATTAAATGATAAAATTAACATTGAAATATAAAAATTATAAGTTAAATAAAAATTTGAAGAAATATAAAAATATATTAGATGTCTTTATAAAAAAAAGAAGCACATTTTGTATTCTATATATTTTTTTGAGCATATATATTTTATTGCGTAAAATGATAGGAACAATTTGAAAGTAAGAAATTGGTGTTTTGAAGATCCTTTATATAAAAACTTATGCACATATTGTGTAAAAGCGTCACATGGCTTAGTGGTTGGAGCGTTTCCCTGAATTGCAAGGATCCGGGTTCAACTCCTAGCGAGATACTTTTGCTAATTTCGAAAATTACTAAGGCTGGATGAAGCATGCATTCAGCCTGTGACCCGCCCAGTTTAGGCTGGTTTTACCGGTTCATGACCGGGTTGATGGCGTCATGACCAATTTGCTAGCATACCCGATCCAATAGGCTTACCGGCCATGGGCCCGGTTCCCGGTTGAACCAGTCGGACCGGCCGATTCGGCCCGGTTCTGAGAACACTATAACTAACTGACATGTTACTAAAAAGTGTTTGGATTATTTTATGCAAATGTTAGTTGATGTAGCTCCAAAACCTAACAACATTCCAAAAAACTATTATCAAGCGACGAAATTGGTGTCTAAGTTAGGTTTGAAGGCTGAAATTGTAATACTCCAAGGTTTGTTCCTCGTAAGGTTGGGATGAGAAGATACAAAGTTGTTACGGTGAAGAGGATGTTCTATTTGTCAATTATTCCTAGGTTGCAGCGATTGTATGCGTCATTAGAATCCGCTGCACAAATGCAATGCATCATGAGAACAAGAATGATTCCGGTTTATTGTGTCATCCATCAGACGAGGAAGCATGGAAATTAAACGTTTTGATAATGTGTATCCGGATTTTGCAAATGAGCCAAGAAATGTAAGATTGGTGTTATGTTCTTATGGGTTTACACCTTACATTCAAGCTTTGACTTCACCGTATTCACGTTGGCTGTAATTGTCACACCATATAATCTCCCCCCGGAAATGTGCATGACTAAGCCATGTATGTTTTTGACTTGTCTAATACCCGATTCAACTAACCCAAAATCAAACATAGATGTGTTTCTGCCGCCTTTGATTGATGATCTCCAATAGTTGTGGAGGTATGGTGTTTTGACGTATGATATTTCCACGAAACAAAACTTTATCATGCGTGCATGTTTGATGTGGACTATCAATGAATTTTCGGCATATGGAATGTTATCTGGTTGGCAAACAAAGGGTAAATTAGCATGTCCTTGCTGTATGGAAGCTTAGACACAAAAGCTTTCACTCAGCGTGGTGGAAAAAAACTCATGGTTTGATTGTCATCGTAGATTCTTGCAAAGTGATCACCCCTTCAGAAGAAGTAAAATAAGGTTTACGAGAAATATATAGGACTGAGCCTGATGGACCACCTTGTATGTTGACAGAGCCTCAAATTTGGGAATTTATGCAAGACTTTCCAAAGGTGACAAATGGTAATTATTCCAAACTATCAGGGTATGAGCAGTTTCATAATTGGGTTAAACGCAATATATTTTGGGATCTTCCATATTGGTAGGACAACTTGTTAAGTCATAATCTTGATGCCATACATATAGAGAAAAATTTCTTCGGTAATGTCTTTAAAAGTGGCATGATAGTTCAACCACAATACAATAGCGTAGAAGTAAAGAAGAGTAGAAGGTATAATCGTTATGATCCATTCATTCTTGCACAAAAATCAAGACAAGTGTATTATGTCCCTTATCCAGAATTATGTAAAGACTTACGAGGTTGGATTGTGGCAATCACAACAAAACCAAGGGGTCATGTTGAAGTTGATGGGGTTGAGGAGGAAGTGCCTTATAAGGTTGATGGCAGTTCAACTGTTTTACTAGTTGTAGACATTGAACAATTTTCAGGCTTAGCTTAGAATCGATACGAACCAATAATTTGACCTATCCTTGAGTCAATGGTTGAAGATGATGAATCTAAGAATGAAGACATCTTATCAAATGAGGATGAAGAAGATGGGTGAGATGACAATGAAGATGAAGAGAATGATGAAGATCAAGAAGATGAAAATGATGTATAATTATATTAATACTAATGTGTACTACTTTTTGGAGCTTTAATATATAGAATCCATATTAACAATAATCTTATTTTATATTGACAATATTTTTTATATCATTTTAATTCACAAAATTATATTTAAAAAATACAAAATAAAAAATTAGCGACGGCTAGGCCGACGCTAAAGTTAAATGGAATTTGCGACAGTTTCAACCTTTGCTAGGAACTTCCGACGACCACAACCGTTGCTACAACATGTCGGCTTGCGACGACCTACAAAGACGCTATGTTGTGATGGCCATGAAACTATAGCGTCGGCTATTTGGTTAAGCAACGTCGGCCGTAAAACGTCGTCATTACTGCATTAACGATGATGATTTTTACGATGACGTGTGGGCCGACGTTAGGTCGTCGCTTATTATGAAATAGCAGCTATTTATCCCTTGTAGCGACGACTTTTGGCCGTCGTTAAAAACTAATTTCTTTGTAATGTTATATTTGTTATCTATGGTTTTATATAATAAATCAAATAAATAGAAATGAATAAGAGAAAATACTTTGATATAATAATAAAATAAAAGTGTGATTAAAAAACAAAAATGAAACTTAAAGTGTGAAAATTTAACATAAAAATGGAGAGAAAATATATAATGGTAAAAAGGAAAAAAAAAAGAAAGAAAAGGAAATCAACATTCGACAGTGTAAATTTAAAAATAAAAAAGAAAATAAAATGGAGTAAACATGAACAAACCCGAAATTATGTAAACATGACACTAAAATTGATTTATATATATAATATAGATATAGATCACATATTTAATGTAAGCATTGAAATTTTATTTTGGCATTTCCAGCAGCTCTGATCGTTCATGTGGTCTGTTTTCCACAATGTACTCATGAGTGATGCTCCACCCAGCTCGAGGCAGTTGTTTTCTTCACTCCCTGTTTTCTCATTGTATCCCTAACTTTGTCAACATCTTTCCACCTACCAGCCAAGGCATATATGTTAGAGAGCAATACGTAATTGCCAGAATTATGTGGCTCAACCTTGGAAAGTTCATCTGCAGCGAGCTCCCCGAGTTTAACTTGTTTATGAATGCGGGTAGCATTTAAAAGAGATCCATAAATTCCTGCATGGGGTTTCATTGGCATGCTTTGAATTAATTTCATAGCTTCTTGTAATTTACCAACTCGACCTAGCATATCAATCATACATGCATAGTGGTCTACATCAGGAACTTCAATCGATTCAAAAACTTTTTGACCTTCCTCCAACAATCCTGCATGACTGCATGCAGTCAAAACACCAATATATGTTATGCGGTCTGGTTGAATACCATCTTCTTTCATTTTTGACATTAGCTTGATGCATTCCATTCCATGCCCATGGGCTGCAAATCCTGAAATCAATGTGTTATAGGAAACTAAATCCCTGGCTGCCATTTCTTGAAATATTGACGTGGCATCTTCAATGCTCCCACATCTCGAGTACATGAAAATCAAAGAATTGTATCCTGA
This sequence comes from Sesbania bispinosa, assembly GCA_026901365.1. Classification (NCBI taxonomy): domain Eukaryota; kingdom Viridiplantae; phylum Streptophyta; class Magnoliopsida; order Fabales; family Fabaceae; genus Sesbania; species Sesbania bispinosa. The sequence goes on from QLOH01000124.1 coordinate 1,614,679, forward strand.
GATGCTAAGTTGGATGCGATTTTCATTGAGGATGCTCACAGCCCAATTACCCAAACCTAGTGCTCCAAGGTGTCCACAAGCAGAAAAAACACTCACCATAGTCACCTCATCTGGTTTTGAATCTTTACTAGAGATCATTTCCTTGAACAGCTTGATCGCCAGCTGTGGTTCGCCATTTTGAGCATAACCAGCAATAATTGAATTCCAGGAGACAGTGTTCCGTTCTGGCATTTTATTGAAGAGTTCTCTTGCCAAAGATAAATCCCCTACTCTTGCATAAGCAGAAATCATGGCATTCCATGTAACAGAATTCCTATACACATTCAATTGGTCAAAAATTGCCTGAGCTGCCTCAAGGTTCCCGCATTTTGCATGCATATCAAGCAGAGCTGTCTTGACAAAATAATTTGAACGGAAACTCACCTGGTCTAGCTTTCGGACAATTGACTCTGCAAGACAAGGATCACCAAGAGATGAACAAGATGAAATGACAGTTACCCACGTTGTTTCATCTGGTTCATTTTCAGAGCTAAGCATGTCATTGAACAATCTTACAGTTTCTTGTGGTGCTCCACTTTGAGCATATCCTGATAGCATTGCATTCCAAGATACCACACTTCTTTCTGGCATCTTATTAAAATACATCCTTGCAGTCTTCAAATTCCTCAGTTTTGCATACCCAGTAACCATGGTGGTCCAAGTAATAACATTCCTTATTGGCTCACCCATCATGTGAAAAAGCCTACTTGCTTCCTCTTCATTCCCGCACTTCCAGTACCCAGAGATTATTACATTCCAATCTGCAACGGTCCTATCAGGCATTTCATCAAATTGTTTCCTGGCAAGCTGGATGAATCCATGCTTGGCATACATAGCCAAAATTGCATTTCGAACATAATGATCATGACCATGCCCCAGTTTCAGTACTTGAGCATGAAACAGCATGGTGGCCTTTCCGGCAGATTTCATTAAAACCGGATAGAAAGATGTATCAGGCTTTATGTCACAGTATTGCATATGTTTAAAGAGATGAACTACTTCTATGTAAGCACCAATTTGGGAGTAGTATTTGAGCATGCAGGTGAAGACACGTACATCAGGGCGTGTTGCGACATGAAAAATGTGGCAGGTGTAGCTTGAGGGTGCAAGGAGGCGCGTGCATTGGGTAAGGAGAAGCGCAACCCAGTGATTGTGGTGGTGCAGGGAGTGCTGGACGAGTTGAGCATGGAGCTGCCTAAGACAATGGAGATCGGTTATTTTGCTTGCTATGCTTTTCTTGTTCAAAGGTGACATGACTGGCGCAACTATATGCAATTGTAGAGTTAACCAAGATTGAGAGATGTTGTTGGTATCAGGGAAGAGCGTCGTCAGGCTATGATTTAAACAAGTATATAACAAGTTTGAGGTGTGAGAGGGGCACGAAGATATAGATAGATATATAGACGTAGAGATAAATGAAAAAAAAAAAAAATTAATTGTACTTTTGGTTTTACACTTTGGACGATGTTGGTCGCTAAGTATTTTTTGAGTAAATTAAATTCTCATACTTTTTAAAATTAAGCAAATTTGATCTCTCCCTCAATTGTCTTATACCTAGAACCCTCTAATTCTCACTTTCTATTCAACATCTTCATAAATTTAATTGATTAATTCATTTTAAATCTTCTTAATATGAAAACCCACCAATCAAAATATCAAATTTAAATTAATATCGAAAAAATCCCAAATTTTTGTCCTCTTTGAACCCTAATTTCATATCATACAAAATCCTTCAAATTTTATCAATTTTCTATTTAATTTTTTACTTTTGAACATTTTAAATTATTTCATATCTCAAATTCATCATATACACCCAAATATTTGGATTGAAAATGAGAATCTGAGTGTTTTAAGTATAAGACAATTGACAGGGGATCAAATTTACTTAATTTTAAAAGTACCGGGACTTAATTTGCTAAAAAAAAAACCTAAAGGACTTAAACTACTAAAGGGACCAAAAGTGTAATTAAGCAAAAAAAAAAAAAAGACATGTAATGAAAAATTAAAATAAAAATAAGAAGAAAAAGAGGGTGTTAAGGAAAACGTAAAAATATAAGTGTCAACAAATCAAGACCTTTAAACAAATACTATAAAAAAATGTATTCATGTAAGTTGTACTATATATAAGTGATGTAATGAAAAAAATAAATAAAAAAATTATATTACATGAATATTGTTGTATGTATTTATTATAGGCTTAAATATGTTTTTGGTCCCTTTAAAATACACGCGTTTTCGTTTTGGTCCCCCTAAAATATTTTTTTATTTTTTAGTCCCCACAAAATTTTTTCTTTTCAAAATAGTCCTCACTCTTAGATCAGTTAACAGAGTGCTGACGTGTCTGTTAACTCCTATGCTGACCTGTCCTTCTCACGCATATGTGGCAGCCACTGTGTAAATTGATTTGTTTAATAATTGATTTTATTAATTAAAAACGTTTCAAAAATAAAATCAAACTTCTCCAACCAAAACGCTTTCGTCTTCTCCGATTCTCCGTCTTCTCCAATTCTTTGTGGTGCTCAAAGTCAAAACTCAACCTTCCACGGCTACAATCCCAAGAAGAAGAAATTGAAATCGTTTTATCCAATCCAAGACTCTCTGATGTCAAAATCAACTCTGAATCGTAGCAGAACAAAGAAGAACCAGAAACCTCAGTTTCAGGTGGCTTAGGAGGTTGCTGCAATTACAATCCTGGTAATGCCCATTTCATCACCTTGTTCTTCTTATCATTCTCTTCATTTTGATGAAATTAATTGCTCCTCCTCCTCCTTGTTCTCCTTCTAATCCTTCTCTTTAGGTATAGACATAAGCCTCTCAAAGGCCTTCACCAAATGCATCACTCCCCCCGACCCATTTTCAGGAACACTATTCCTTGCCTCTTCCAACAACCTCTCCCTCCTACATTTCACCATGGCACTACCCTCCACTACACAACCACCTTCTTCTTCCACTGTTCTTCTTTCCTCATTTCCAAGGTCATGGATTATCAAACTCGCTTCAATTACCTCTTCAAGAGCATTCTCAACTTTTTTCTCTTCTTCTTTTTCTTCGTTCTTCTCTTTGAAGAAAAACTCTTCCTGAAAAGCCCTAAGATTCTGATAGCTACACAAACACACTTGTTGCGAAAACCACTGTCTTTGCACGAGCACGAAACCACTTCCATTTTCTTGTTGGGGTTGTTCTTCTTCTTCTTTGCCACCACAAACTTCCTTTGCCAGATCCTGTTCTGAGGGGAACGAACAACAACTGGGTTGTTTGGAGGTTTGTTCACAGCAGGGGAATGCGAAGTTTTTGGAGAAGTTTGATTTTATTTTTGAAACGTTTTTAATTAATAAAATCAATTATTAAACAAAACAATTTACACAGTGGCTGCCACATATGAGTGAGAAGGACAGGTCAACATAGGAGTTAACGGACACGTCAGCACTCTGTTAACCGATCTAACGACGAGGACTATTTTGAAAAGAAAAAATTTTAGGGGGACTAAAAGATAAAAAAATATTTTAGGGGGACCAAAATGAAAACACATGTATTTTAGAGGGACCAAAAACATATTTAAGCCTTTATTATATAATTAATAATCTTTGACTCAAAATTCTTCCATTTCCCTTTTTTTAGGAAAAACTAAAATAAAACTCTATAATTACTTAATTTTCTTTCACCGAGTCACTTAATTTCATATAGTTGCCCTTAAGATGGCCTATCCATATCAATTTCAAATTGGCTTGCCCTATAGATTATCCTTCACAACGCTAATATGCATAACGCGTTGAATCTTAAATTGAATTTATCTTAAATAATGTTTAACTCAATTTTTGGGTTTTTTAATATCCTTAAAAGAGAAGTTAAGTCAAAAACCTCTTAAAAAACCTCTTAATATGAAAATTGCATATATTCTATTAAAAATTTAGTTACACTTTTAGTCCTTGTAATCATATGCAATTTTGGTCCCTTAATTTCTTTGAATAAATTGAGTTTTTTTTTTTTTAAATTAAGCAAATATAGTCCCCTCGGGAAAAATATATTTTTCGTCCCTATAGTTTTGGGTAACTTTAGTGTTTGTCCTTGTACTTCATCACGTGTTCTTTGTCTTTAAACTTTCTAAACCTCCAAACCGCGTGGTCCCTACCGTTAGTGAGATCTGTTATCTGATGAGCTGACTAACAAAAGTTATATGCCAACCTCAACAGTGGGTCCCAAATAACTGACCCATCTAATTAACCTTTTTTTTACTAATTTTTAGTTATTGAAATAACCCTAATATACTAAATTAGGGTTTTCACCTCATCAATTTTACCTGATAAAAAAACTTAATTTAGGTAATTAGGGTTTTCAATAATTAAAATTAATAAAAAAAAGTTAATTAGATGATTTAGCTATTTGGGATCAGTACTATTGAGCCTGACATATAATTTACTACTGTGTTAGCCAGCTCATCCGATTTCACTAACGGCACCACAATTTGGGGGTTTAGAAAGTTCAGAGATAAAAAAAAATGATTTAAAGGTATAAGGACGAAGACCAAAATTAACCAAAACAATGAGGACGAAAAATATCCCATCCCCCCTTCAATTGTCCCATACCTAAAATCCTCAAATTCTCAACTTCTATCCAAATATATTTGGGATCGGTTTATGATAGATTTGAGAAATGAAATAATTTTAAAGGTTCCAAAATTAAAAATTTAATGGAAATTCGATAAAATTTGAAAGATTTTGTATGATACGAGATAAAGGTTAAAACACTACAAGAAATTTGTTTTTTATATAGCGATGACCAAGCATCGGCCAACAGGCCGTCGCTAAAACATACTCGTCATTAATGCAGTAAGAATAAGCTAAAATGGAAGAAATAGTTAATAACTCATTCATTCATAAACCATAAACCCTAAAAATAATAAAATCATTTCCACTTACTCAATGTATGGTTTAATTTCATTGCAGTTGATTAGTATATGTACATGAGCTGATTTCCATTCATCGTCGCTTAACCAATGATCACTATATATGCATGCAAGGTGTCCTGACTTATTCAACATTGACAATGTGGAATTGCCGCATTGAAGTCCAGTTTGAGGATCATTCCTCAATCTAGTGTTTGCCAACAAACTTGTATTCTGAAAATAGTGCAAACAAAAATATGTGGTCTCACGGTGTAAGTGGAATGAGCATATTGAGCCTTCCACCCTAGCCAAATTACCCACTGATCGTTTCACATCTCCCATCATTCTAAAGAAAAACATAAATTGTTACTCGACTTAGATTAAAAACTGTTAGAACCACAGGGAACACTAGAAGGGGGGTTGAATAGTGTTTTAAAACTTTATTGAATAATTTTGGAAATCTTTGATTTAATATATCATTTAAAAAGAACAACGTTCAAAGACCAATCTTAAGATCAGAGTTTAAATGAAACATGCGGAAAATAAGAATGATGAGATTGATAATCTTTCAAAACGGTCTTAAGATTGTTTTAAATGAAAGTTTCTCAAAGTATCTTCTGAAGATTATTACAAGGAGTATATTTTAGAATGGTTTCTAAAATACTTCATCAGACTGAAGATCGTCTGAAGTTTAATTCAGGTTCTGAACTGAGTTCTTTAGAGACTCACTTCAGACACCTATTTCAGAACTTCTTCAAGATACATTCTCTGTAATATCTCAAACGATATGAGAGAGATTTGAGTTTTAATTATCTTTGAAAACTTGTTTGATTGAAATTGTTATGATATGGTGATTATGAAAATACTTTTTAATCCCCAAAGTAAATGCAGAACTGGAAATAAAAGAGATTAAGGGAAAGGAAACTTAGGCACAAAATTTATCCTGGTTCACCCACATCACCGTGAGTTACATCCAGTCCCAGTGGCAAACCACCACTGGATTTTCACTATCTGAAACCACAGATACAAGTATTCTTAACAGCCTCTTCAGGCCAACCGAGTATTCCTCACGGCCTCTCCAGACCGACCAAGTATTCTTCACGGCCTCTCCAGACCAACCGAGTATTCTTAGGCACACATGGTCTATCGAGTATTCTTCACGGCCTCTCCAGACCAACCGATTATTTCTTTGTTTTCAACTACCTCTCCAGGCAACCCATGCAGTAGTCTTTTCTACCGAGCCTCTCCAAGCTCTAGCAAGTGCACTTTCTTTCACTAAGCCTCTCCAGGCTCTCAGACACTTATTCAAGTGTGGAGTATTACTACTCAATCTAAGTTAGATGTTCGCTAGAACCTCTCAACTCAGATTCTTCTTGTACATGGAGATTACCGAGTACATACTCAGGATACAGTCATTACAAACTAAATACAAGGATAGACAGTGATACAAGTGTTTGAATTAAATACAATCCCTGTCTTTTCTATGAGGAATACATCCTATGAGAGTAGGCTAACAAAGATATGAAATTAAGCTCCAGCCTTATCCTCTAACCATTGGTTTCCATGGGTTACATTCTCACCCGTATCATTGGAATACCAAGGTATCTTCAAAGCTTCAAACCGTACCCAGTTTGATAGTTATTTGCTCAGCATGGTTGTCTTCAGACCAAAAACCAACTTAATTGATCAAACAGATCAACTGAACAACATGACTAACTGACCAGCTAGTCAGTAGCCTGATTGATTCGAGAACCAACTCTCTGATCAAACTTTGTTGACATATTGATGATCCACTTTAGCTCAAGTCAACTCTTGTTAACCATTTGGCACTCAGCCTAGTTAACTCCATTTGGTTGGGCAGTTAATCTAACTCCCACAACTGGTTGGGCAATCATGCCAACTTGGTTGTGTTAACAACAACAACTGGTTGGACCGACCAACATCTTCAAATTCAATCTTAAGGCTATTTATATGTTCTGCTTGAATATAGCCGTTGAAGATGATTCATAATACCGTTGAGCTGATGATGATGTGGCTCATATAGCCGTTGTGTAATAGCTTCTCAAACGGTTGCTTCTCCTTAAGCGAATAGGTGTACAGACGATCCCGTTCTGACACTTGTTTTTGTGCTTCTTTATGAGAGATATTTTGATATTGTTTTGCGTACTCTCTCTCTTGAATTTCTTCTGCTTTTGCTTTCTCCTTCAGCTTTCTTCTGCTTTCTTTTGGATTGTATCAATGAGGAAATATCTGTAACGCCCGCGTTTTTACCGTTTTTGCCGTTTTTGCCGTTTTGAGTGTTTTATTGGATTTTGAGTGATTAAAATTATTTTTAATCATCAAAATTTATATTTTTGGATTTAGAATTGAATTTCCTATTTTTAGGAATTTTCTGGGAATTTTTGGGATTTTTCTATGAAAAATGACCTTTTTGCCCTCCTGTACCCTGAACCGGGCCCGAATGCTCTTGATCCGGGCCAGAAAAAAATTGCACAAACCTTCTTTTTTTCCCCTAGAAGACCGTGCACATGCAGCATGGTGCATGGAAGCCACTTGTTATTTTCTTTCTTTTTTCTCCAAACCATATGCAAATTGTAAGCTTTATGTCACTTAACCCATCAAATATCACTTTTTCCCTTTCACACATGCAAGCTTGGTCTTTTCTCTCATTTCTCTCTTTCTCTCCTTCTCTTGGCCGTGGACATCCTCCCATTTTCTCCCAAAAATCTTCAATCTCCATTAAACACTTCAAGCCAAGGTTCCATCTTTGAACCAAAGCTTTAAATTTTAAGCCTTCTAGCCTTGAAAAATCCATTGTTGGTGACTAAAAGGAGCATCTTTGGGGGCTGTTTTGGAGCAGAAATTCTGCACATTTTCTCTTGGAGATTTGAGGTAAAGGGGGGGAGAACTTGAACTCTAGTAGGCCATGTAACTAGAGTCAAGGATTTGCCCTTGAATCCTTGCTTTTTCTCTTGTTTTTCTCTTGAAAAATCAAACCTTTGAGCTTGTTTTTAAGAAAATATTTTCGTTCTTGATGAGCTGGGTTATTGTTGTTGTTTGCATGTCTTTGATCTTGCTTGGATTGTTGTTGATGGTTGGATTGTGTTGCATGCAAGCCAAGGAAGGATTTTTGTTGAAAAATCCCTCCTTTTTCCCTTTAAGCTCTCGGCCAAGAGAGGAAGAGGTGGATGCATGTGTGCAAAAATTATTTTGATGGTTTGGATGTGATTATGTGATGGATCTATGTACATGCATGTGGTTGATCTTAAGTGGAAAATTGATTTGGTGATTTATCTTGAAATAATGATGTTTTGAGCTTGAAAAATGCAAGTTTGAGTCTTGAGCATGTGCATGTGTGATTTGGATGGTTTGAAATATCCTATTTGATGTTTAAAATACATGGATGAGATTATGTGTGATTTTGGCAAAGATTGGAGAAAGAAAGAAAAAAATGAAATTTGGATGAACATTCAAGCTTGTTCTTGAAGTTCATGAGAATTCTTGATGAGATTCATCAAGGGAGACCTTTTTGATCTTGAAAAGATCAAAAAGAGGTTTAAAACATGTTTTTAAGTGTAAGGGACTAAAAGTTAAAATTTTTACAAAAAGGGGCCAAAGTGCATTTAAGTTAAGTTTTTAAAATAATTAGTTAAATTCGGATTTCTAATTTAATTAATATAAAAGTCTATATAAAAGTCATGCTTTTAAATTATTAAGAGTAAAAATGGGCTCTCATGGGTCCAATAACACTTAGGCTTTTTATTTTAGTCTAAAGTATTTAAAAAAAAGAAAAAAAGAAGAAAAACCTAGTTTTAAATTAATTAAATAGGAATAATCTAAATTGTTTAGATTAAGCCTGAAATTATTGATAACAATAATTAATTTAATTACTTAGGTTGATTAACCTAAAATTATCTAATATAATTATAATTTATTAATTAAGTAATTAATCACTAAGGATGATTAAGAGTAAATTAATTATGATTAATCTTAATTAAGCATATTTAGAGATTAATCAGGATATTAAATAAGGATTAAGCCTTAATTAAGGAAGACCAAGGTTAATCTAATTATTGAAGATAAATTATAATTCAAAGTTAAAAGTTAACCTTAATTAATTGTATAAAGAGGGAAAAGAAATTAGTAAAAGCCTCTCATAAGACATTCCATAAATCTTAGTAAGTATAGGAATTAAGTGGACATAATTATCAAGGGATATTAGTATAAACTACCATAAAAGAATACAACCAACACTCCCTCTGCATAAGACTTGAGAAGCTTAGAGAGAGAGTGTGTGTCTTCGATTCAAGAAATGGTTGATGCTCCCAAAAGAAAAGCAATGAAGCTATGAAGTGGTACTGTGATATGTGTTGATGATGATGAGGAAAAAGATTCGATCAAAAGTATCAGTATTGATTTTATGACATGCATCATAAGGCATAACGTGATGATCAAGGTTGAAAAGCATTACGACCTATATGGCAATAACGCCCTAGTACAGCGTGAAACTGGATGGGACGGGTGCACTGGGTTTGGCAAGGAACACCAGTGGCTGCAGAGGGCCACGCACCTAAGGATAAGTCGAGTCCCGAAATGGCACAAGTGGCATAGGCTCGCCTCCTATAGTCGTGCAAGCGGAGATCAGGCTTGACTATCCTGTCGCTCTCAAGTTTTCGTGATCAGTGTGAGTTTGTCTGGAAGTTGGGAAAAATTCAAATCGTCCTGGCCGGAGATTTTGAGCAATGCTCTTCGTACCAAATTACTAGTACAGACAATACTCCTGACTAATTGCATATATGGTCGAGCAGTGGCTGGGTGCCCTGCTATTGGTTCTGCTTTCCCCGGGCCCTCATGCATTGGTTATCTGCATCATGGCAAGCATAAATTGCATACTTGTGATAGTGATTGTGATTGTGTTTGTGTTGTGATTGTGATTGATATTTTGTGAAATGATGTAACGCTTTAGTTACGTTGTCCTACTTGCTAGAGAGTTCATGCGATGTTCTCACCCTTCCTTTCTCTTCTATTCTCCGTTATTGTATTTTCTTGCGACTGCCAGTTGGATTTGAAGAGGATCAGAATGTCGGCAATGAGGGTAATCTTGAGGTGGGAGCCACGGGGGGCAGTGGCGGATCACCGACGTTCCTAGGAGATGCGTGTTTACGGGGGACGTCCGCGTCACCATATCTCATCCTGGTCGTTTCCCCCTCATCCCAGAGATCGTCTTCACAGTGCCTGTAGTTTTGGAGTTTGAGACGCCACCGAGACTTCGTCGAGTCAATACATTTCTCAACCGCCGTCGTCACCGTCCAGTTCCATCGACTTCTTCCCAGTCGTCTAGGATGGCTACCATGGAGGAACCTGAGTCCCCACGATACACTCCCGGCCCGAAGGCTTCGACTTCACCACCTGTTCGTTTTAGTGGGTTTGGTCATTCCCCTACTGTTGAGCCTGATCTGATTGTCATCGACGACTCCTCATCTGAGAAGGAGGAGGATCCGGAGGAGGATCCAGAGGAGGACCCTGAGGAAGATCCCGAGGAGGAGGAGCGGAGTGAGGATTCTTTAGACGGTATTCCTTCAGAGGCATTCAGGATGATCACCATCCCAGATATTGGGAGGAGGAGTCGTAGGTCTGCCCCTACTGGGTCAGACGACGACGAGTAGAGATTTGTACTAAGGATGGTTTTGAGTCTAGTGGTAGCAGCTCTGATCAGAGTCCTCTTATTTTGTATGTACTTGTAGAGGTCACATGTATTCTACTACTAGAACTCTCCTTTTGTATGGTGGTGTTATATTTTGAGAATTTCCAGACATTTATGGTTATGATGATATGTACATGTATACATTTACCACGTTCGGCTTATGCTTCATTCTGTAAATATATCTGTGTATGTTAATCTGGTATGAAAGATGATTTGGTCGACTAGTGTTTTTAGAAAATGAATTTCAGATTAAGGTAATACTATTTTATGAATACTTAAAATGAATTTAGAGAGAGTTAGGTTGATAATGACTAAAGCTCTTTTCAAAAAAAAAATCCCATATTTTCCAAGTATTATAAACGATAGTTAACGGTAACGTGTCGTAATGCGATATTCTTAGTTGCGTAACTAAGGGTGTCACAATATCCGTTGAAATACTATTGTTTAGAGATAGCATTGAATCCTCTTTAATCCGTTGTGAGACACGCTTCTGAGGGCTCTGACATGTCTGACATAGTACAGCGTAGGTGCTGCTATAAAGCTACCACCGTTGTTGCTGCGAATGCTGCGTTGCAGAAATTTCCTTAGTGGTGTATGAAATTCAAAAGCACCAGGAAAGGTCTCTGTGTTCATTTCCATAAATATGCTTGAGAAGGAACCGTGTAGCAGAGAATGACTTTTCTCAGCAATCTTCAGAGAGCAAAAGGTCTTCATACTCTTCAGCAAGTAGTGCTACGTCAGAATTCAGAAGGCTTCAATGCTTCAGACGGATTGAGACTTCAGACGGGTTGCGTCCTTCATATAACTTCAATCCTTCAGACAGGTTGCACACTTCAGAAGGCTTCTTCCTTATGATAAAAGGATTGTAACTTCATTCTTCTTTGTATCTTCTTCTTCTTCTTCTTCTTCTTCTTCTTCTTGTATCTTCTTCTTCTGAGATAAAGATGTTGAATTGTATGTACTTTATTCAACCATCTTTCTTGCTTGCTTTTGTTTAGTCTTCTAACCCATTCTGGACAGCAGCAGGTGTAGATGCAGTAGGTCTGCGCACGCAAGTCCTTTTGTTGCAGGTGCAGCAGGCGTTGCAGAAAGTCTTTTCTATATTTCCTTATTTGTGTAAGACTTTGATCGAGGTAGAAAAACATGTCTAGCTTTATCTACTGAAATGAGTGTACTCCATTTGATGAAGTGTGCTTTACACTTTGCAACGTCCCCAAGAGATCATTTCTTGATTTTGACATGTTCAATCTTCAGATACATAGACTGCTTCATATTGTCTTCATTTCTTCAGATGATAGTTGTACTTCGGATAGGTGCATCTTTGAGTCTTCACTTCTTCGAGTCTTTAATTCTTCAAATCTTCAAATAATCTTCGATTCTTCATATAGTCTTCATGTCTTCAACTTGGTTATAGATTCCTTTTCTTAGGATTCTGCACTTTGTCCTTTTGATTTGATCTTCTACTCTTCTTCTTCAGATAATTATTGTGACCTGAAACACAATCAACAAACCAATACCTTTCTCAGTAGAATCTGTTTACATAATCTTATATAAACTCATTTGTCCTTAATTTAATTTTATTTGTTAATCATTAAAACTTAGGGATGCTAAGTCTTATAATCATGTTTAAGTACTTAAACTGATTTATAGACTTCACAAAACAAATTAAGCAATGAAGTCTTATTAACTAACCTTTCAAAATTGATACATCCGCCGAGATTGAACTGGACCCCCAAGCCTTGCTTCCATAGGAAGATGAATAGGTAGGTGCTCCATTGAATCAAAGAATCCTAGTGGAAATATCATTTCCAATATGCATAGAATGATTGATATATTTTGTTCCAAGCTAACCACACCATCCATTCTTAATGTATTACAACATAAATCTTTGCAGAATCGACTTAATTCAGCAATTGGTTTCCAGACACAATCTAGCAGGATCAAAATGCAATTGGGAGTAAACACTCCATGAATACATGACAATCATGACTTTTCATCCCATGCATTGTACCCCTACTGATATCTACAAATTTTGCATGATTTGAGACATAACCATCCGGCATTTTCAATTTTGAAATCCATTCACAAACCATTTTTGCATCTTTTGGTTCTAAAGTGTAGTTTGCCTTTGATTTTCCCAACTTTCCATAACCCAAGTCAGTCAACTCCAAGTCACCTCGGGCACAGAACACAGACACATCCATCCTTGCCTTTACATTGTCCTTGGTTTTACCCGTAACATTCATGACAATGTTAAAGACATTATCAAAGAAATTTTTCTCTATATGCATGACATCATAATTATGCCTGTTTGTGGTGATAAAATACAAATTCGAAGAATTGAATTTATCACTTTGATTCTACGAGCAATCTGGGGATTAGAATCAAATCCTCTTACGGGACTCTTTTAAAAAAGTAGGTTTATGTGTTCAAATGATCAAAAGAATGAATTTTCTGGAAACTTAGATTAAATGGTTCAGAGTTTCACCAATTAATTTTCTAAACGTTTAGAAATCCAGAAACAATAAGTTCTAAAAAGATTTGATTCAAAATTTCATCAAAGAACTCAATTTTCATAAATTGCTTGATTCAGAATTCTATCAAGTTTAAAACATGAGTTTTCAGAAACTGATTTTGAGAAACTTCAGTAAAAAGTTTTGAGTAAGAAATTGTACAAGAAATGAATTGCAAAATGTAAATTGCAGAATGTAAACAAAAGAAAAGAAAAAATTGAATTGTAAGAACAATTGCATTAAGATAAATTCGGATGGGTTCATCACGTACTGTTCTTCTCCTTGTAACCTGTTTGTCGCTGTGAGTTCGGACGTTAAGGTGTTTCAGAGAATTTGAGTGAGTGATTTTTTCCCACCCACCCTTATTACATTGTGGGCTCTAGTATTTATAGATTCTAATCCTAATGGCTAACTAATGCATGCTTGACACATCAGCAACCCTATGTGTTGGCAGCGTAGATGCTTGCCACGTTTCTGCTATCCAGAAAACTAATTACAAATTTTGAAAATCAACCACTAACTAGGTGACACTTGTCTTGATCTTCATAACTTCCAATAACTGCTTTCTTGATATCTTCTATCTTTTTGAAAATGAGCCTTCTATCTTTCGAAAATGAGTCTTCTGTTTTCTTCAAAATTCTTCTGAATCTTCAAAAATGTGTCTTCGAATTTCTGCTTTCTGACTGTTTCGAATTCCTCTTTTGGAATTTCTATCTTCTAATTTCTTGAATTTTGCTGCTTTATTTTCGAAAATATTCTTTATCTTGACTCTGTACCTTTCAAGCTTTTCGAATTCAAAGATGTTGATTCGAATTTTGAATTTCTCTTCTTTTTTGCTATGTGGCATATTTTCATTAGTCATTCCAAAGGTTGTGAAGACTACCGGCCACCGTCCTCTCATTTCACATGTGTTTTTTCTTATTGGACGTTACAGTGGCACATTAACGGCTCTTGGCTCTTTTAACTCCTATAAATGGGAGTTCATTTCATACTTCATTCATTCAAACTTCTTCATTCTTCTCTTTTCTCTTCTCTTCATCTTTTCGAAATCTCTTCATAGAATTTCTTCAAAGAATATGAAGAAGTTAATTTCTTTGGCTGTTACGTTCAATCTAATCTGGAATGACTTCATTTTTTATAAGATTGACGTAATAGCCAAAGTTATTGGCTTTTTAATCTTTCTCCTTGAAAGTTTTATATTGGATTGAACGTAATAGCCAAAATTATTCATTTTTTATTTCCCATGCTGACTTCGATCTTCCTCCTCAGGTGCAAGGAGCTTCTAGGTTTTATCAGACCTGTGCTGGATGAAAAAAAGAAGAAAAGATATGGAAGACCAGAATGAAGTATTTAGTATACTTTAGGATAGTTTCTTTTCTAATATTTCAGGTGTTTAGGACAGTTTCCTATCTAAGTGTATTCCCAATGTATTCGAACAACATGTAATTCGAATTTTGGACTTAAAATAAAGAATTGTCCTTTACCTGATTTGGAATACTTTTCATTTACATCTTTTTACATTTTCGAATTCACAATATATCTTCTCTTCCGAATTTCCAAAGTTTCTGTATTAACTTTGCTTCAAATATTTTCTAAGTTAATAAGATTTTCAATCAGAATTCAAAATAAGGTCATATTGTTCTTCTTCTGGAAATTCGAAATGGCATTATTTGTCATCATTTGAGGAATTCGAAATAATTCAAAATCAAATCCTAACAGATGCCCCCCAAAAAATAGTCTCTTTTGAATAAAAGATTCTTTTTGTTGTAAAAAGAGATATTTTTGGAACAAATCTTTAGCATTCCTTTTTTGCAACAGTTATTCAAAATTTAAATGGAAAATTAAATATCAAATTCAGAATAAAATATTTTATTTTCCAATTGTTTTAAATATTGCAGTTACCTCTTAAGGTTAACTGATTTTCCCACGTTTTTGGGTTACTGGTTCACGTACTAAAATCATGTAACCTTGTTTTTCCTTTCTCATATAAATACTGATTTTGAAGGAAAAGACTTTTCACTTTCACTATTCATCTTCAAGCTTTACTCAATTTTCTCTGTTCTCTCTCTTCACGGCGTTTTTTCTTCTTGCTCAAGGTATGAATTTTATTGTTTTTTCAATCACATTTTGTTGATTTGAGCTTATTTTTCACCGATTAAATTCTTCAAAGTATCTGATTTTAGCTTTTTTGATGCATTTGCAGTTCTTTCAAGAATCTTGCATTCTTTTTCTCTCCCCTCAAAACTTCATAAAACCTCCATTAATGGCTTCCAAGAACTCTTCCCCTGTTCCATTGGCAATTGTAAAAGGAGACTTCTTGGCTCGGGAAGACAGAGTTTATGTTCCTGAACCTGAAAATTCAGAGAAAGATTGCCATTTGGAAACTCTCAGGTACTTATTCCTTTTTCCATTAGAAAAAAAGCAATTTGCTTTTCTTGGACCATACTCCTTACCTTCTCCCTCAAAGCTTTTGATGACTTTTTCCCAAGTCTTTCTACTGAAAAATTCGAATTTTCTCTAGTAAAATTCGAACTGAACATCTCGAAAATACCCATGAGGTTTTCAAAGCAACCCCTCCTTCTCGAAAAGATGCCTATGGTCTTTGGTTAAATAGAGTTGAGCATACCATGCATCCTGTATGGAAGCAACTAGGTATCCATGACCTTATTTTGTTGAGTAAGTATGATCTTAGCTTCGATCATACTCTGATTTCTGCCTCTTTTCTTTTTTGGGAGAGAACTTCTAATGCTTTCCATGTTCCTTATGGAATGCTCAGTCCAACACTTTTTGATGTTGCTGCAATCACTGGCCTTCGACCTGAAGGCCATTTGATTTTCCCTTATATGAAGGTTCCTGAACCACTTATTGAACCTAATTTCGAAAAACTCACTTACTCCTTTTTCATTCAAAATAATGCCAAGACTGGCAAAGTTTCTGAAGTAGAGCATGTTGCTTTCCTACTCTATTGGTTGTCTGCTTTCGTTTTCTGCTCTAGGTCCAATCAAATCACAAAGTCCTTTCTTCCTATGGCTCAAATGTTGGCCAAAGGAATTAAGATAGATCTAAACAGGTGTCTTCTCGCCCATGTATATGACATGCTTTCTGAAGCCGTTGCTTCTTTAAAATCAAAAGATCCTGTTCGAAATTTATGTGGCCCTTTTTGGTTCCTCCAACTTTGGTTTAAATGCCATTTTCAAAGATAAATTCGAAAATTCTGAACCTGCAGAATCTCAAATTCCTGAGTCTGTTGAGGGTTATAAACTTTCTTTCTATACCAATACTTCAAAGAAAGATCGTGAGGACCGTTTTTCAAGACTTATATTTCTTATTTCTTGAACATCAAAGATTATTCCCCAAATTTAGCACCTTTTGCTGCTCGTCTTCGAGGGCCTGAGTGGTTTACTCGAAAATTTCCTTGTGAAACTCCTGGTGCTCAGTCTGAATCCCTCGAAATCTGGAAGCAATTCCTTACTCTGATCTCATATACAGCGACTTCCAACCAAAAGATTTTCGAGTTTATCAATACCACCCTCAACTAGTTGCACGTCAGTTTGGGTTGAGCCAACTTCGACCTTCACCAATTTGCACCAATGTTGATGAAGTGTTAATAGAAGGTTGTGTTGATGGAGAAGAAGGATTTGAAAACTTCAACTTTCAAAAGATAAAAATCCTTTGTCTTTAGAAGCCATTGCTTTCGAACCTTCTTTCTATAGCACTCTCTCCTTCGAAACATGGTGGTCGGAGTATTATTCTTGCATTAAAGTTGATGAAGCTACTTGCTTATCTAGACTGACTTCAAGCATTACTCCTTCGCAGAAATCAGCAAAGAAAAACAAAGGTACGCACATCAAAGAGATTGAAGCATTTGAGAAATTTTTCCATGTGTTCTATATCCCTAATAAAATTCATAGGACTATTGCTGAAGTTGCTTCTTCTTTTAAAAGAAAAAGTTTCTTCCAACGGGCAGAATTTTAAAGTTGTAAATCCCAAAGGTATTTCTGATTTCGAAAAGTATTGTCCAAAATTCCCTTCTTTGCCAACAGCAAAGTTTGGTCTAGCAAAAAGTCTTTATGGTCCAGAATGGACTAGACCTGCTAGTCTTGATTTTCTTTTTAATTGTTTAAAACCTCTTTCGAAAAGAGTCACTTTGACAAAATATACTTTGGACAATTATCCTTTTATACCTCATTTGGATATAGAACATGTGAGAATAATTACTAAAGACTTCATAGCTCAAGGTAACAATATATATGTTGTTGATCTCTTTCTTTCTTATTCCCAAATTTACAATTCTGACTCTCTTTGCTTTGTCATAGCTCAAGAGTGCAAAATTTCCAAAGAAGAAAATTGGGAGAGTGGTGATGAAGAAGAAAAGAAATCCAAGAAAGAAAGAATCCATCTTCTTCTCAAAAACCTGCTGTAAGTTTTCGAAATCTAGATGTAACTTCTTTTTGATTTCGAAATTCCTTTGCTTAATTTCCTTTTACCTTTGCTTTTAGGCTACTGTTTCGAAATCTCAGAAGAAGACTTCTTCTGGAAAGGTTGAAAGAATGATGTGCCTTCTGAGAAGAGTCAATCTGCTTCAGTTGGAAAGAGAAAGAAAGCAGAATTTTCCAAACCAAATATAGAGAAGTCAGTGGCCAAGGTTGAGAAGAAGAAGAAAAGAAAAATTGAGTTACTGAAGAAAAATCTACCTCAGAGGTGAGTTTCGAAAAGTTTTTTCTTTTTTTATTTCGATTTCAAATTTCTTGCTTATTTCGAAACAACTAATGCTTAGTTTCTTTCAAATAGGAATTACTCCTGAAAAACAAATTGTTCCTCTGAGAGAAAAAGTTTCCAAAGAAACAAAGAAAAAGACTCCAAAGCTAAAGGTCCTATCAGTTATTCCACCAGGGAAAACTATTGGAGCAGTAAGTTCTTTTTCCTTTTTTTCTAAATTTTACTCCCAAACTTCTTTCTTTCTTGATTTTGAAAATACTTTCTTTATGCAAACATCAGAGAGTTGGGCAGAGGTTAAGGTTAAAGCATATAAGGAACAAATTCCAAGTGGAATTGTTGAATAAGTAACCCTTTTAACTCTCTTTCGAAAGAAAAATATTTCTCTTAAGACTTTCCTTTTCTTGTTTATCTAACGTTTATCAAATTTTCAGGTGAAACCTTTCTTCTAGTTCCCAAGCTGAAGGGGGTGGTACTGGAGAAGCTACTATTGAAAGTCCACTTGAAGCTACTCCTTCGAAAACATCGAAAGGAAAGGTTCTCGAAAATATAGAAGAGAGCAATGAGGAACAAGAAGAAGAAGGAAAGGAAGAAGGAGAAGTTCAATCTCCATCAAACCCCAATGAGGACGACTCTCAAGAAGAAGAAGACGAACAAAACGATCCTACAAGTTCCTTAGAACCAGATTCAAAGAAATTAAAGGGTCGTGCCTCAAAGGAGATTCAAGTTACTCAATCTGAGTCAGCAACTCCTGAACAGGCTCCTGGATTTTCGAGGGATTCATCCAAGTCAACTCCAATTTATAAAGCTACAAGTTTGGATGATTGCCTCAAAGATCTGGATGAGAATCCTTTCTTAATCTTATATGTGCTTTCAGGGGAAATTTCTCTATCATCTGCTCATTCCGAGGCCACTATTCAGAAGCCTTCAGGTGGAGAAGATTCAGTGGATCAGGTTCTTCAGAATTTCAAGAAACTGATTTCTGAAAAGAAGATGATGAGAGAAATTCTAAAGGATCGTTCTTACAGGGAAGAAATAGAGAGTTTCCTCATATATTTTGGCAAATACAATTCACTGCTTACTGATCGTCAACAAACTTGGGTGAAGAGTTTGCTGAACACTATCACAATAGTATTGCAACCATCAGCCAGATCGAAAAAACTAGATCAGATTTGGATCACCAGAAAAGTGAAAAAGCTGAATTGGTTGAGAAGATGCAACATAGCAAGTTGATAGTAAACAACCATGAACAATCCATCAAGCAAAACTCAGCAAGGGTTGAAGAATTGAATAAAGAGCAAGTCAAACTTGAAAACTTGATTAAGAAATATCAAGGAAGACTCAAGGAAATCGAAAAGGTTAAAGGTGAAGCTGAAGCTACTCTTTCCAGACAACAGGCTGCTCGAATGGAGATTATCAATTCTGTTAAAGGCATTTCGAAAAATGCAGTGCAAGTCACCAAGGACATCGAAAGCCTTGAGAAGAATGAATTAAGCTTCAAGACCCAATACGAAGATCTTATGCATGACTTTACCAAGTTAACAAATGAAATTCCTTTTTAGTCTTCTCTTGATGTAATTTTCTTTGTTTTTTTTTTTTTTATATTTCGAGCATAGGGCTCGAACTCTGGTTGTTATTCAAACTTTATTTTCTTTTATGCACAATTCTTATTTTCTGCAAGTTTGGTTTATATTCTTTTAAGTATTTTCCATTTATTGATAGTATGCGCATATCCCCAACTAATTCTCGAATTGAGTATGCGTTACTGGAAAACACTTTTTCAATTTCAAAAGGTCCTTCCCAATTGGGTGACCATTTACCAAACTTCTTTGACTTTTTATCAATTGGCAAATCAACTTCCAAACATAATCACCAACTTGGAATTCTTTTTTCTTAACTTTTCTATTATAACAACGAGTTATTTGCTCTTTTTGTCTAATTACATTTTCAAGAGCAGTCAATCTTTCTTCATCAAGTTGATTTAATTCATCGAACATCAAATTCCAATAATCTTGAGAAGGTAACTCATATTGTTTTTGAATTCTTAATGATTGTAAGTTCACCTCAACTGGTAACACAACATCATGACCATATACCAATCTATAAGGAGTAGTTCGAGTTGCTTCTCTTGGAGAATTTCTATAAGCCCAAAGAATTGATTCAAAGTCTCATGCCAATTTCGAGGACGTTGTCCAATATGTCTTTTAATCAAAGCAATAATGGTTTTATTAACTGCTTCAACTTGACCATTTGCTTGTGCATAATAAGGTGTAGAAGAAAGTAATTTTATTCCTTTTGATTCAGCAAACCTAACCATCTTCCTCCCTGTGAACATTGTTCCTTGATCTGTAGTAATGGTTTCTGGTAAGCCAAATCGAAATATAATATTTTCTTCAATAAAACGAATGATATCTTCCTGTGTAACTTCTCTTAAAGGAATTGCTTCTACCCATTTGGTAAAATAATCAACTCCCACCAAAATAAACTTATGGTTTTTTGAAGAAGCTGGATGTATCATTCCAATTAAATCTAAAGCCCATCCTCTGAAAGGCCAAGGCTTTATGATTGAATGTAATTCACTTGCAGGAACTTGTTGTACATTTCCATGCTTTTGACATTCCTCACAAGATTTTGCAAAATTATGACAATCTTTAGACATTGAAGGCCAAAAGAATAATTTTCTTTTTCAAAATCCATTCCATTTTTCTTCCTGCCTGGTGAGCATCACAAGCTCCTTCATGAACTTCTACTAAAGTTAAATAAGCTTCAGTTTCTCCCAAACATTGAAGCAAGTTTCCATCAACGGATTTCTTATAAAGTTCTTCACCTAAAATACAATAATTTAGAATTTTGTATTTCAAATGCTTTCTATTTATCAGGGAAGGATTTTGGATAAGAGTCACAATTTCGCTTCTTCCAATCATTCTGATCTAAGAGATTTACATTATGAATATCGAAACCTTCCACTGGAAATCTTCTTCGAATATCACTAATCTTCCTAAGAGTTCCGATGGAAATTCTATATCCAGAAGCTATTTGAGCTAACTCATTGGCTTCGAAATTTTGACCTCTTGGAATATGTTCAATCTTTACCTCGTCAAACATTTCCAAAAGCTTATTGGCTCGAACTAAATACTTAGACAATTTTGGATCTAAACATTTATACTCTTTAGTTACCTGTTTGATAACTAATTGAGAGTCTCCTCTAATATGAACATTTCTTGAATTTAGGGAAACCAATATTTCGAGACCAGCAATAAGAGCTTCATACTCCACTGCATTATTCGAACAATGATGTTTTATTTCAAACATCATTCGAGTTGGAAATCCCTTGGGTGAGATTAATAAAATTCCAATTCCTGATCCATTCTTATGTTTGGACCCATCAAAATATAATTTCCAAGGTTCTACACCAACATAAACTGATTCTTCAATTGGAATTGGGTGGGTGTTCAACTAAGAAATCAGCAACTACTTGTCCTTTCATAGCTTTTAAAGTAACAAACTTTAAAGAAAACTCAGTTAAAGCCAAAGCCCATTTTCCAACTCTACTATGCAATATAGGTTTTAACAACATGTGCTTTATTACATCAAAGTGTGAGATTACAAATACATCATGTGGTTTCACATAGTACTTAAGTTTAGTACAAGAAAAATACAAACACAAACACAACTTTTCAATAGCACAATATCTAGTTTCTGCATCATTAGGGACTCTACTCAAATAGTAAATAGCTCTTTCGACACCATTTTCGTCCTCTTGAGCCAACATACTTCCTATTGTGGCTTCTGAAGCAGAAATATACAATTTTAAGGGTTTTCCTGGCAAGGGAGGAGTCATAATCGGAGGAGTTGTTAAATACTTCTTGATTTCCTCAAAGACTTGTTGGTGTTCATCTTCCCATTTGAAATTTTCTTCTTTCTTCAATTTCAGCAAAGGAGAAAACACTCTTGTCTTCCTGATAAATTCGAAATGAATCTTCGAAGAAAATTAACTTTTCCCAGAAAAGACTGTAATTGTTTCTTGGTTGTTGGTGGAGATACTTCTAGAATAGCTTTAGCCTTATTCTTGTCAATCTCAACACCTTTCTTATGGACAAGAAATCCTAAGAAATTGCCTGCAGATACACCAAAAGCACATTTAATAGGATTCATTTTCAAACCATGCTTTCTCATTTTTTCGAAAGCTTGTCTTAAATGATTCAAATGCAAGTCTTTTGATTCAGACTTAACTACAACATCATCAATATACACTTGCATAAATTTTCCTATTAAATCATGGAAAATCGAATTCATGGCTCTTTGATAAGTTGCACCAGCATTTTTTAAGCCAAAGGGCATCATTACCCATTCATAAGTACCTATTGCACCAGGACATCGAAAAGCTGTTTTCGAAATATCCTCCTTAGCAATAAAAATTTGATTATATCCTGAATACACATCTAACATACTTAATAATTCATTTCCTGCTGCCGAATCAATTAACATATTAGCAACTGGCATTGGGTATTCATCTTTAGGAGTTGCATTATTAAGATCCCGAAAATCAATACATACTCTTAAAGATCCATTTTTCTTAATAACAGGCACTATGTTAGAAATCCAATCAACATACCTGGCAGTTCGAATAAACTTAGCCTTTAGAAGACGCTCAATTTCTTCTTTGATTTTCGAAACAATTTCTGGAGCGAATCTTCTTGGAGCCTGTTTCACTGGTCTTTTCTCTGGAAACGTTGGAAGCTTATGCTCTACCAGTTCTCGACTCAAACCAGGCATTTCATGATAATCCCAAGCAAAATAATCTTTATACTCTTTTAACAAGTCAATGATTTTCCCTTTAAACTCACCTTCGAGATTCTGACTAATAAACGTGGGTCTCCTTTCATTTGCATCACCCAAGTTTATTTCTTCTAAAGGGTCTTGAGCTTCCATCTTCTTGATACCTTGAGAAAAAATCCTTCGAAACCCAAGGGAGAGTCATCATATATGCAATCTAATTTTTCGAACTCAGACTCTTGAGTTTCTTGAACATAAGTCTCAACTCTTTTCATCATTTGCTCAAAGCACTTCTTTTCAGAATCTTTGGTTTTCTCAACAGAAGTTTTAACCTTTTGAGAAGAATCATTTTTATTTCGAGTGAATTTTCTTCTTCTATTATTTCCTCTATGATTATCCTTCCTTCTTGCCACTCGGCCTTAGGGGCCGTTTCTTCTTCATTTTGTTTATTTTCATTGAATTCGGCTTCGAAGCCGCTTCAACCCTTTTTTCGGCCATATAGGCCGAAATTCGAGCCCAGAAGCTCGAATCTACTCTGGATCCGACCATTCAGCTATTTTCTGCGGCCTCACAGGGGCCAACATCACATTGTATCATAAATCCATAATTTGGATTTATCCTCAAGGAATATGGTACCTTGGTAGGCATCAATGAATATTTATCAACAACTTCATAAGGTCTAGTTTTTCATCACTTTTTTCTCAGTGCTCCTAACATCCACTGCATCTTCCTCCACCTTGAAATAATTTTTATCACCATCCACATAAATAGGAATTCCTTCTTTGGTCCACATGTAGAGTTTTTGATGCATTGATGAAGGAACAACACCCACACCATGAATCCATTCTCTTCCAAGTAGCAAATTATAATTTGCTTTCGAATCCACCACCACAAACATGGTAGGTCTCATAATTGTTCCTACGGTTAATTCTAAACATAGAACACCTTCAGACTTGGAAGTTCTACCACTGAAATCGGTAATCACCATTTGGTGTGGCAATAAGTCAAACTAGTTTTCATCAACTTCTTCATCATAAACTTCGGCATTAAGTTCACTGCCGCTCCTGAATCCACCAGAACTTTACCAATATTCACATCTTCAACCATAGCTCTGATAAACAGAGGTTTCATGTGGAGTTGCATTTCTTCCACTGGCCTTTCGAATACTGTTGATGTGTTCTGACAGATTTGTTTGCCTATATAGGTGTAGCAAACTGGATCTTCTCCAATTTCATCATCCTCGAAATCTTCATCTTCTAAACCTCTTTCAAGCTCTTCAGCATATTCTGCAGGCAAAACAGAAACAACTGCACAGATGTCGTCCAGACCATCTGCAAATCCAGTTTCGAAATTTTCTGTTAACAAGTCATCTTCACTCTCATTGAAACCTCCAATTACTTGGAACGAAGGCTTCTTCTTAACCATCTGAGCGTAAGATGGGTTACTTGTATTTTCCTGCACCTGAATGACTTGGGCATTCTTTGCTTGAATGGGTTTGGATTGCTGCTTATTTCCTTCAGTATCAATGTTCCTTTTTGCTTGATTTCGAAAGTTGTCTTCCTCATCCTCTGTGCCCTTCTTCATTGAGTCTTAGTCATTTGTTGCCTATTCCCAAAGTATGGTTTCTGATACTGACTTTGGAAATGATTGTGCTACTTTACAAAACCTGGTCGAATCCATTGATTCGGAGGTACAGATGATGGAGGAACAAAAGTTCTTAGCTTCGAATTTTCTTGGAACCTTTGAGTCATAGGTTGCTTTCCCTTATCAAACCTACTCCTACTCACAGGAGTATTTCCCCCAGAGATGGATTCGGATCTCGAAATCCACCCTCCATATGAAGGATGAGGCTTCTTCTGCCTTTCTCCGCCTGCTTCTGATGGTAAGTAATCTGTTGATAATGTACTTTCATGTCTAAATTTCGAAAAACCTTTGCTGCAGACTTGTCAAACACAACATGACATCTTGGGCAAAGATCTATTGAGGCATCTTCTGCCTTCTTTCTGTTCAGAAATTCCAAAAGAGACTCTCCTCCTTTTGGATAAACATCATGTATTTCTTGGTCTACGTCTAAGGCCATTTCCACAGCCTGACCCACAGAATTCGAGTCTTCAACTTCAACCATGTTAATACTAACTGGCTCAGCATAATTAGCATTCACCTGAAGAGGATCTGAATCAATCTTCATCGCCATTGGTGCTTTTTCCTCAATTTCAATCTCCCTTGTTATAATCGCTTCTTGGATAATATCCCTGAAACGAACACAACTATTAGTCCAATGACCATAAGCATGATGATATTTACAGTATTTCCTACCTCTTCTCTGTTCTTGAGAAGGGACTTTATGATCATCACTTAGAGTTATTTGTTTGTCTTTTACTAAAATATCAAAGATTTGATCTGCTTTCGAAATATCGAAACCATAGTTTTTCTTAGGAAATCTATTTTTGTTATCATTACTAGTGGTTCCACTAGGTTTCAAAGATTGACAAACATAAGGAGGTCCAGGCTTAAGTTCTGCTACATGAACATCATTATCCTCCATATCATATTCGAAATCACTATCATCAGATACTTCCAAATATGCTACTTTGTCTTTTCGAAAAAGTTTATCAGGTTTTCGAAATCTCTCTTTTTCTTTTTTCAGGTGTTCAATTTGCCTAACTTTATCAGCCAATTGGGCCATATCTCTAAGTTGTTGATTAATCAATTTCTTTTGAATTGAATAATCTAGTCCTCCTGCAGCCATTTGGACTAACTCATATTCAGGAATTTGAGTAAAGCATCTAGCTTTCATTTGCCTGAATCTATTCAAATAGTCATCAATAGATTCATTCGAAGACCTTTTAATATTCACTAAGTCCATTAAAGTAACTTTGGTTTCCCCACGAAAGAATTGTTCATGAAAACTTCTTTCCAATTGATTCCATGAATGAATCGAATTTGGGGGAAGTGTTGTAAACCAAGTGAAAGCATTCTTGGTTAAAGAACTAGGAAAATACTTCATTTTAAGTTCTTCATTATTTGCCAAATCACCTGCTTCAATTTGATATCGAGCAATGTGTTCGACAGTGGATTCACCTACTTCTCCAGCAAACTTAGTAAATTTGGGAACTTTCCATCCCCTTGGTAATTCAGTTTGCAAAACCATTTGGGTAAAAGGAGAAACTACATAAGGATGATTTGCAAATCCTACATTGAATCCATGTCTATTCAGGACTTGTTCAACTATTCCAACAACATTTTGTTGCCCCCCTAAGTTATTTGCTCTTAACCTTTCGAGAATTTCATCAGCATTCTGATTTCTATTCAGAATAACTCTAGGAGCATTGTTTTCTCTATTTTCAACAGGATTTATAGGAATTGGTATTTGATTATTCTGGTCTCCCATATTTACAGGAGGATTCATATTAGCCACTTGTCTTACTATAGGATCTGTGGGTGCTCCAAACACATCCGCAATCCTTTCCATTTGCCTAGCCAACAAGTTATAATTTGCATTTGTTGTTTGTACTAGGGGATCAAACACTGTGGCCATTTGAGTTGTCAACATGTTCACCATTTCATGGTTACTTTCATCCATTTGTTGCCTTAGAGTTTGCAACGTTGAATTTGTAATAGATGTAGAAGAATTTCCTAAAAAAGGATTAAACATGGGTCCTCGAACAACTGAAGGACCCGTTGTTGATATAACTTGTGGGGCCGTTCCAGAATTTGGAACAAACCCAAATGGTAAACCATATTGTGGTTGTCCATTTTGAGGCATAGATATAAAACTGGGCATAGGGATAGTAGAACCAATTTGACTAACCACTGGATCTGTCACAGCATTTGTGATTGTAGTCACATTTGTTGATGGGTTTCTATGAACACTATTATTCCCATCGACCCCATTATCATTATTATTCACAGACTCATTCCTTGGAGGAGAAGAATTCTCAGAATTTGTGATATTAGCATTATCCCTATTGTTATTTCCATTTGCATTTTGTCTACCACTATTAGCCATTTGAACAGAAATTGTCCTTCCACTTCTCAAACGCATACAAGAACAAGAACAAATCTACTCAGAAAATCGTAACACACTACTTTTTGGCAATTAGTCCCACTGGGCGTGCCAATTTGTTTGTGGTGATAAAATACAAATTCGAAGAATTGAATTTATCACTTTGATTCTACGAGCAATCTGGGGATTAGAATCAAATCCTCTTACGGGACTCTTTTAAAAAAGTAGGTTTATGTGTTCAAATGATCAAAAGAATGAATTTTCTGGAAACTTAGATTAAATGGTTCAGAGTTTCACCAATTAATTTTCTAAACGTTTAGAAATCCAGAAACAATAAGTTCTAAAAAGATTTGATTCAAAATTTCATCAAAGAACTTAATTTTCATAAAATTGCTTGATTCAGAATTCTATCAAGTTTAAAACATGAGTTTTCAGAAACTGATTTTGAGAAACTTCAGTAAAAAGTTTTGAGTAAGAAATTGTACAAGAAATGAATTGCAAAATGTAAATTGCAGAATGTAAACAAAAGAAAAGAAAAAAATTGAATTGTAAGAACAATTGCATTAAGATAAATTCGGATGGGTTCATCACGTACTGTTCTTCTCCTTGTAACCTGTTTGTCGCTGTGAGTTCGGACGTTAAGGTGTTTCAGAGAATTTGAGTGAGTGATTTTTTCCCACCCTTATTACATTGTGGGCTCTAGTATTTATAGATTCTAATCCTAACGGCTAACTAATGCATGCTTGACACATCAGCAACCCTATGTGTTGGCAGCATAGATGCTTGCCACGTTTCTGCTATCCAGAAAACTAATTACAAATTTTGAAAATCAACCACTAACTAGGTGACACTTGTCTTGATCTTCATAACTTCCAATAATTGCTTTCTTGATATCTTCTATCTTTTCGAAAATGAGCCTTCTATCTTTTCGAAAATGAGTCTTCTGTTTTCTTCAAAATTCTTCTGAATCTTCAAAAATGTGTCTTCGAATTTCTGCTTTCTGACTATTTCGAATTCCTCTTTTGGAATTTCTATCTTCTAATTTCTTGAATTCTGCTGCTTTATTTTCGAAAATATTCTTTATCTTGACTCTGTACCTTTCAAGCTTTTCGAATTCAAAGATGTTGATTCGAATTTTGAATTTCTCTTCTTTTTTGCTATGTGGCATATTTTCATTAGTCATTCCAAAGGTTGTGAAGACTACCGGCCACCGTCCTCTCATTTCACATGTGTTTTTTCTTATTGGACGTTACAGTGGCACATTAACGACTCTTGGCTCTTTTAACTCCTATAAATGGGAGTTCATTTCATACTTCATTCATTCAAACTTCTTCATTCTTCTCTTTTTCTCTTCTATTCATCTTTTCGAAATCTCTTCATAGAATTTCTTCAAAGAATATGAAGAAGTTAATTTCTTTGGCTGTTACGTTCAATCTAATCTGGAATGACTTCATTTTTTATAAGATTGACGTAATAGCCAAAGTTATTGGCTTTTCTAATCTTTCTCCTTGAAAGTTTTATATTGGATTGAACGTAATAGCCAAAATTATTCATTTTTTATTTCCCATGCTGACTTCGATCTTCCTCCTCAGGTGCAAGGAGCTCCTAGGTTTTATCAGACCTGTGCTGGATGAAAGAAGAAGAAAAGATATGGAAGACCAGAATGAAGTATTTAGTATACTTTAGGATAGTTTCTTTTCTAATATTTCAGGTGTTTAGGACAGTTCCTATCTAAGTGTATTCCCAATGTATTCGAACAACATGTAATTCGAATTTTGGACTTAAAATAAAAGAATTGTCCTTTACCTGATTTGGAATACTTTTCATTTACATCTTTTTACATTTCGAATTCACAATATATCTTCTCTTCCGAATTTCCAAAGTTTCTGTATTAACTTTGCTTCAAATATTTTCTAAGTTAATAAGATTTTCAATCAGAATTCAAAATAAGGTCATATTGTTCTTCTTCTGGAAATTCGAAATGGCATTATTTGTCATCATTTGAGGAATTCGAAATAATTCAAAATCAAATCCTAACAATGCCTTAACAAGTTGTCCTTCCAATATGGAAGATCCCAAAATATATTACGTTAAACCCAATTATGAAATTGTCCATACCCTGGAAGTTTGGAACAATTACCATCTGTCACCTTTGGAAAGTTGCACAAATTCCCAAATTTGAGGCCCTGTCAACATACATGGTGGTCCATCATGCTCAACCCTGTTTCTCGTAAACCCTCTTTTACTCCTTCTGAAATGGTGATCACTTTGAAAGAATATACGATGACAATCAAACCATGAGTTTTTTCCACCAATGCTCCAACGTGGATCATTGCTGGAAAGCCTAGATAGGGCTATAATTAATATGGTTTGGAGGTTTAAATTTCCTACAGCTTCTCTGTCTCACCTACCTTTTTTCAATTCTGACCACTGTCCTATCCTAATGAAGTTTGATACTCAAGCAACCCCTAATAGACATAGGAGACCATTTCGCTTCCTAGATGCTTGGTTGACATACCCTTCCTTTAATAGTTTTGTTACGCATAATTGGAACAGTAATGGGGACTGGATATCTATCATTAATGATTTTAAATGTTAGATTCAGATCTAGAACAAAGAGGTCTTTGGGCATATTGTTCAAAGGAAAAGAGTTATCCTTAGAAGATTGGAGGGTATTGTTAGAAGGAAACACTAAGATTGAGAGCCCCCAAAGGATTAATGGAGAGTGGATTACTAATATCTGTGAATTAGAGAATACGATCACAACCTATTATAAGGAACTGTTTAGTGATGAAGGAAACTGTGTCCCATTTTGTCTCAAGGGTTGTTTTCCTACATTGCCTACGGATCCATTAGAGCTTTTGCAATAGCCTATAACAGATGAAGATATTAAGAAGGCTATGTTTGCTATGAGTGGGATGAAAGCTCCTAGATTTGATGGGATCCATGCTATTTTCTACCAATCTCAGTGGGCTTCTGTGGGTTCAGACATATGCAAGATGGTGAAAAAGGTGTTTAGTAATTGATGAGCATAATTTTGCATACACTTTGCATATATAATCTTAGCTTTATTGGGTTGTATTCATGATTAAATCCACTATTTTAATTGGAATTTACCTAATTGGGCTTTAATTGTAATTGTTGTTTAATTTCAGATTTTTAAGCCTATTGACCTACCTGTCTTGTTTTAACGATTTGGGTGATTCCAATTGCGTTGGAAAGCTAAGATTCGGGGCTTTAATTTGATATGCTACATGAAAGTATTTTCACGAGGGAATTGGGAGCAGTTTAATTTTGAAGTTGGGTTACGAAAACTGACGCGGGAACAACATTGTTTTAATACTTGTATTAGTGTATTGGGCTTGATACTTGTTAATCAAGGCCCAACCATCATTTAGATTTGATCAATCATGTGTAGATCTATAAATAAGGGCAGTTACTTTTTTGGAGAAGACCTATTCTTTTATTTTTCAAGAATTCAGATTTGAGACTCTGGATATTCTTTACTTTTCTCTCTTCCTCTTTCTTTCTTCTTCCTTTAAAATTTCAGTTTTTCTTGCTTCATCCTCCATGGACGGCTGAAGATTAAAGATTGATCTCTAGTGTAATTCACAATGGTTCTTGAAGTTTTGATGCATAGTAATTCGAATTCTTTCTTTGCACAGGTTCTATCTTCCCTAATTTCTTAAAACCTAGATTATTGATCTAAAAATGAAATGTTTTCTTAATTCAATTCGTATTATGTTCTTAACAAAGGATTCATAATTCGGTTTGCTTAATTCTGAATTAGATTCAAGGTTTGCTTAATTCCAAGAATAAGAAATTAGGATTCATACAAGTTGCTTAATCTTTGTGTGTGATATTCAAGAATTAATTGATGCTTATTCTGTTAATTTGAATTTGTGAAAGGATTTAGGATCTGTTAATTTGTTAACTAATGATTGAATCAATTGTGGAAGAGCCAGGGATTGATCTGTTTTCTTGAATTGTCTTTCTGAATTTTGAATTCTTTTTTTATCTTGAAACCACAAACAATCCCCCTTGCTATTAATCTTGAAATTCTAATTTTGCACTTGAATTCTTTGCGAAATGACTTTAGGTTAATTTGACCCTTACTGCATTTTAAATCTTTAAATCTTTTATTTGATTGGGTACGACTTCGATCAGTAATCCTCAAGGGGTGGCGGCACTAAATGATACAATTATAACCTTAATTTCTTAGGTGGAAACAACCAATAATCCGATCTGAGTCAGTTTAGACCTATAAGCCTCTGTAATGCGTCCTACAAGATCATTACAAAGGTAATTTCACAAAGACTTAGGGGTTTCATGAATCATTTGGTGGGTCCTAACCAAAGCGATTTCATCCCAGGTAGACAAGGCAGGGACAACATTATGATAACACAAGAAATATTTCATTTAATAAGGAAGAAGAAATGGGAGATTGGCTGGATGGCAATTAAAATTGACTTAGAAAAAGCCTATGATAGGTTTAATTGGAGCTTTGTATGTGATACACTACATGAAACAAATATTCCTTTACAGCTAAGAGAGGTAATTAAGTAGTGTATATCAACCACTAATATGTATTGAGAGATTATTTCATCTTATTAATATTGCAGTTAACCATAAATTCCGAAGACCTGTTAAGATTGGTAGGAGCAGACCTAAAATCTCCCACCTAGCATTCGTAGATGACCTGATTCTTTTTGCTCAAGCTCGCCTGGATCAAGTTGAAATAATTAAAACTATCCTTGAGTTATTTTTCTCCATCTCAGGCCAAAAGGTTAGTATAGATAAAAATAGTTTTTTCTCTAACAATGTATGCTTGTAGGTTAGGGAAGAAATTGCTACTGAATTGGGGTTTCATCGTACAAATGACTTGGGGAAATGCCTATTCCCATAAATTTCATCTCACTGAATACGGATGGCAATAGCCTAGGAAACCCTGGATTATCTGGATTTGGGGGAATCTTCAGAGATGAGCATGGATTGTGGATCCTAGTATTTTATGGAAACATAGGGTTCTCAGACAACATAACAACAAAATTAAAGGGAATTTTACATGGCCTACAAATAGCTTAGAAGAGAAATATCAAAAAGTTAATCTGATACGCTGATTCTAAGCATGCTATTCAAATGATCAAAGAGGAAGATATCTCTTACCATAGGAACACAACTATCATCCATGAGATTCGTCAACTGCTGAAAAGAAATTGGGAAGTCAATATTCATCACATCCTCAGGGAGGGGAATACATGCACCGATTATCTTGCAAAGAAAGGATCTTGTGATCGAATGAAGCTTCAACTGCTTGAAGATATGGATCCTAATATGAGTTCGATGATTCTAGGAGACGCGATAGGGGTTTCTGTCTTGAGGACCTAACAACGTTTGCTTTTTCCTTGTGCTCGTTTCTTTTTGTTTTTGTTTTCCCTTTTGTTTTACCCGCATGTACCAAAAAAAAGTTGCAATAAGAGCTAAGAAGCGTCTATCAAATTGGAAATCTAAAACGCTATCATTTGCTGGGCGCTTAACACTATCTCAATCAGTGTTGAATGCTATCCCATCATATGTAATGCAAACATCTTTCCTCTCTAACGCCACATGTGAGGAGCTGGACAAGATATGCAAAGACTTCTTGTGGGGAGACATAGAGGACAAGAGCAAAATCCACCTCATTGGGTAGGATAGAGTATGCAACTTGAAATTGGTTGGAGGGTTGGGACTAAGAAAAATTAGGGATCTCAACAGAGCAATAAGATTTATGGGCTTAAGTAATACGAGCTAAATATAATTGTGGTAATGATCTGT
Organism: Sesbania bispinosa; assembly: GCA_026901365.1. Taxonomy (NCBI): domain Eukaryota; kingdom Viridiplantae; phylum Streptophyta; class Magnoliopsida; order Fabales; family Fabaceae; genus Sesbania; species Sesbania bispinosa. The sequence continues at coordinate 1,647,129 of QLOH01000124.1, forward strand.
TACCTAATGTGAAAGACAAAACCAGTGCATCAAATTTGTGGCGGGGGTATATGCAATATTTGGCAAGAGCTGTTGGAAAATTATACTTGGAGATTACATAATGGTTCCTCTGTTAAGTTTTGGTCTGACAACTGGATCCCGGATGCTAGGAGACTTGATCAATATGCTGCCTCTTCTCTCTCGGTAGATTCTCTCCAAAAGAGGGTGATTGAGTTCACAACAAACCAGGGAGAGTGGGATATGGACCAACTCTGTGCAATATTATCTATTCACATATGCAACAAAATCAGGGATATACCATCACCAGACAGAGAATTGGAAGAGGATAAATTGTCTTGGAATTACACTTCGGACGAGTGGTTTACCATTAATTCAACATATAAACAAATTACCTATGTTAGGATGCTATCACCAAGTAGGTTGATGGAGAGAATTTGGTCCTGCCAGGGTCCCCAGCGTGTCAGAGTTCTGCTTTGGAAAAATAGCCTCGCAAGAATTACTCACTAATGTTCAGCGCAAGCATCAGAAGCTAAGTCAGGATGATACTTGCCCTATGTGCCTGGAAGCTCTATAAATGTTGTTACATCACTTCCGTGACTACAGGGAAGCATCTCAGTTGTGGAATAATCTCCTTCCAAATGAGTATTATCAACAGTTCTTCTCTCCGAAGAATACCCAAAATTGGCTCCTATTTGCACTAAGTGTTGTTCCCCCAGGTAGCGACGTTGTGCGTAGAGATCTTATAATCGGTCTAACACTGGAAAACATATGGAGATTCCGTAATAACATAGTGTTCAACAACGATAGAATTTAATCTGCAATTTTGATTTTCAAAATCAGAACACAAATTCAATTAGAAGCATTCGAAGCCCTAAACAGTATATCGAAAGCAAGTTTTCAAATTACCTGTGGCAATGTGCGTCCCATTCGTTGGAATCCTCCTGAGGCCGATTGGGTTAAGATCAATATGAATGGGGCGTGTTCTTCAGCTCGGGAAATGGCGTCTTGTGGAGGAGTTATAAGGGATTGTTGGGGAAAATTTATAGTGTGTTTCTATAAAAACCTTGGCCACTGTTCGGTGCAGAGCTTGGAGGCATTCTTCGAGGGTTGAGGATTGCTAAGAACCGAGGATTTCATAAACTCATTGTGGAATCTGATTCAATGATAGCAATCAATCTGTTGCATAAAGGGTGCTCATCCTCTCACCTTGCATTTTTTGTGGTTGAGAAAATTAGAAGCATTTAATGAAGTTTCATAGAGTGTAACTGGGTCCATACTCTTCGGGAAGTTAATGCCATGGCGGATAGCTTTGCTAAACAGGGTCTTCAGATATCAACTTAGCTTAGAGTATTTGAGTCAATTCCAATCTTTTTGTTTTATCTTTTGTTTTTTTATAGTTCTGGAACTATGTTCCAAAGAGGTCTCTAGTTTGTAATTTCTGTTTTTGGCCTTTTTAAGGCCCATAGTTCATAAATAAAAAAGCAAGTTTTGCCGAGCAATCGACAACCAAATTGCTACTTGACAAAGCTTTTTTTCTCTTAAATTTCTCCCCTTAATCCCTTTCCCATCTCTCCCTTTTATTGTTCTGGGTCAAGTGACACCCATGAACGTTGCATGTAGTCTCCATGGAGTGTTTATTATTGTTGACTTGAGTCTCAACCTAGGTGCACCGTTCTCTTTCTTCCCTCTTTCGTTCTTGACTTTAACATTAAAATCTGTTTGGATCAAATTTAAGGAAGACACGACCCCGACACAATTTTGATGGGGTGCGGGGAGAATTTGGATGTGCAAGTACCATTCTTGACCTCACTTTTGAACCTGTCCTAATATAAAAATTAAATAATTTTAATTATAATAATAATTAAATAATAAATATAAATTTACATATTTTCCTTAAAATATGATATGCGGTGTTAAGTTTTTTATTTTTTAAGATCTTAGTGTCTATTTTCATATATTGTTAAATTAGAATGTATTAATTAATATATATGCTTATTGAAAAATATGTATTCATGTTATTAAAATTAAAGAAAAATAAAAAATAAACTAGGGTGGGATCTTTGTGAATTTACTCGAGCTCGACAAGAACTCATGAGTTTCCCCAAACTCAATGGAGAATTGTGAGTTTCCCTAAACCCAACAGGAACCCGCAGTTTATAATTTCATACTCATTGATCGCAAAATTGCCGCAACTTTTATGGGGGAAGAGGCGGAGAGAGCAAAACCTACTCCCAAAACCACCTTTGTTGCCATGAGGAACCTTCTATTCCCCCCCCCCCCCCCCCACTTTTTATGTTTTCATTAAAAAAAAGTGTAAACATAACAATATGAAGATGATATGAGAAGAAAAAACAACCCGCTTTTTCATTTTTTAAGTTTTTTTAAATTACTTTTTACAATTTTCATATATTTTATTAAAATTTATTTAATTTATAAAAATATTAAAATAATGTTTTTAAAGGTTTGTTTTGTAAAAAATATATAAATATTATAATTTTTTAGGATTTTTGAGATTGCATAATTCCATGGTACATTCTTTGTGTTGGACTAAATTAATGGGTACCAATACCTTACCACTCTTTAGGGCCTGTTTGGTTTACGAAAACATTTCCTGTTTCCATTTCCTATTTTCACTCTGTTTCCTGTTTTCTGAAATTTTACAAAGGAAAAACTGGAAATGCTGGAAATAGCAAATTTTTGTTTCCAGCATTTCCAGTTTTTCCTTTGTAAAATTTCATGAAACATGAAACAAAAAATGGAAACATGAAACGAAAATGCAAACCAAACAGACCCTTATCTTCCATGCACTACACAAAATTACTCTTTTTTTGTTATTTTCTTATATGTCCTCCATCTCTTCCTTTTTTTCTCAATTGCAAACCCCCTAAAATTCAATATCACCCCCCAATATAAAAGTCTTGCAGCGTGCCCGCGTCCTTAAACCCAGCCACGTACATGCATCGTACACCACCCAGAACCGTGAGTCACTACCATTGTCCTTAACTATCTTGGTCGCGACCACTAGAATCGCATTGCACTACCAGCCACCCTCGTTTCCCTTTCCCCTTGCGCCCGGTATCCACCGTTAGTAGGCCAAATGACATCGAAAATTTTCATGTTCTCCACCATGATAATGGTGACACTGTTTCCAAATTAAGTTCACCACAGTAACAACTCTACAATGTATATGCCTTTAAGGTCATCCACGCAGATTCCAATCCCATCACTCGAAAGATAGAGATCCGATAAGAAATGGATTTTTTTTTGGTGATCAAATCGACTACCCTCATGTGGTCCAGTATAACGGCTTCTTCGAGATACCCTTCGGCGACAGAAAATAAAGCTTCAAAGAAACTGACTTTGGAGACAGAGTCACAACGAAAGAAACTAAAAAAGACTGTATACCATTCATAAGTGAGAAACATTAAAAAACATGGATCTGGATCCTCGGCAGCCTCTTTTGCCTCTGTAGCTAACTTTAGCTACGAAATAGCTACGGAACCACTAGGTAAATAAAATTCATAGCTGATCCGCAGCTATTTCGTAGCTATATATTTGCTGCAGACCACACCGCACTACAGAGAATCCTTACGCAAAAAAAAAACATAGGAACAAAAGAAACAAAGACAGAATATTCTACATGAGAAAGAGAAAAAAATGGTCTTTTTTTAGGAAATATGGTTTTTGTTTTACACGAAAACCCCTACGGCAACAGAAGACAAATTTTGAAGCTTACGACCTTGTCTGAGGTCCAATGTAATTGTTATGGTTGTTGCAAAGTACGAATATGGAATGATAACATGAGTAATAAAACAAAAACTGAACTAAAATTTTGGAGGGTTTGTAATGAGAAAGAAGGTGAAGTTGGAGGGTATATTAATAAATGATAAAAAAATAAAAATGTTCAGTGGAATCCACATGGATAAATTTTATCCGGTACCAGAGTAATCACTTAATTCTATTCCACAAATGAGAGAGACTAGTCTTTGAATATAGCCTCTTCACTCGACACATATTGGTACACATTTTATGTGCATCTTTTAATTAATAAAATGTTTTTTTATTAAAAAAGTACAAACAAATAGAACTTGTACTACATGTTTATTACCACTAGAAATTGGATTTAGGGTTATAAAATATAAAATATAATGTGTGATGTAATAGAAACAAACTGAGAGAAAAATATGTATAGTATGAAATTTATTATATATTACATTACTCTTATTATTATATATACTTGAATTTTTCTTATAACTTCTTATCTCATTTTCTTTCTACTTTTTTCTTTTCTTTTATCACGTGTCATTCATATGTGTCTTTATTACTTTCTCTTTAGAAAAATCTACAATATTCAAGGAGAAGATAGTTCTTCCATTTAAAATCGAATACTTGGCATGATTAGTTATATATGCATTCCCAAATTTATTTATTTTTAAATTAAATAAAATGTCAAATATTGAATGAGGGGTACTGAGTAGTGGGTATTCCTAGAGTAGTAAAAAATTTAATCCTACCTCTTCCCATGTATACGCCAATAATTTTTCTAAGCAGGGAAACAAATTTGGTAGAAGATGTGTGAATATATGGAAAATCACAAGGTTAGAGATAAAAATTAAATCCAAATTCGATGGATACTCATAAAAATTACACATATAATAAACTTTTCACTTAATTAAAGTGCGGATACAAGGATATATATATGTGTGTGTGTGTCCAATGAATCATGAATACGAACATTAAAATTACTGCTTAATTACTAGGATCCTTACAGGAATACATAATTTTTTTTTTTGGGTTAAATATATATGTTTATAGTCCTCAAATTTGACCTGAATTTGGTTTTAGTCCCTAAAATTTAAAACCGTTGGTTTGGATCCCTCAAATTCTGAAATCAAGTAACTTTAGTCCCTCTCCTTAATACCGTTAACTTTAATGCTAACATGACAAACAAATTTCTGAGTCAGTTTGTCTAATCAGTTTCAATGACCATGATGTAACAATTAAATTACACCTTAGCCCATACAATCAGGTTTTATTTAGGGTTATTTTATAAAATTTAACTTCACATTTTTCATGAACGGGGAAGACCAACAAAACTAACTGAATGAGTTAAGATATAATTCAATTGTCGCATCATGGTCATTGAATCTGATTAGATAATTAAGTTGACATAGAATCGTCAACGTCAAAAATTAACGGTGCAAAGGAATGAACTAAACTTACGTGATTTCAAAACATGAGGGATTAAAGTCAATTACATGATTTCAGAACATGAGGAACTCAAATCAATGGTTTTAAAGTTTATGAACTAAGACTAAATTCGAGTAAAATTTCAATTAGGGATGACAATTGAGCCCAGGTCTTACGGGTACCCGCAAAAATTACCTGCAATGGACAGAGTGAAAACCCGCAAAACGGGTATGGGCGCGAGTAAGGGCAATAGCCCGCTTTTTTTAACGGGGACGGGCACGAGTACGAGCACTATGATGCTCAGCCCGCCCCATACCCGCACTCACACACACACGCACATATATATTAAATTATTTAATAAATAATACCATATATAATTATATATAGTAATTTTATTAAAATATCTAATATATTTATACATATATTTAAAATTGATATATATATATATAATATTACAGATTAAAAATATTTTTTAAAGTTACCTATTTGTATTTTTCACTTTATAATATATGACTAATTAGTGTTAATAATAATTTTTTGCACATCATGGAGAATGCTAACACATGATATCCAAGTTTATAAAATAGTGTGATGTCAAGTATATTGTAATATTTAATAAAAAATTTGAACATTGATCATGTATTATGTTTTATAATATTAACGTATTATCTTTCGATTTAATTAAATTATTATGTCATTGATATTTAATAAACATGTTTAAATGATTTTTGAGTAATTTTTCAATTAAGTTATAATTTTCTTTAATTAATATTTTTTAATGATTTATTATTTTTTCACTTAACTAATTAAATTGTGGGTAACGAGGACGAGTATGGATATATAGGTGCCCAACGGGTACGTGAACATGAATTAAAGTCGCTGCCCACACGGATATAAGTACGGGTACAGGTTTTTTTAAGTGCGGGTATGGGGACACGGATACCATGATACCCTTACCAGAGGTACCCACTGTTATCCCTATTTTCAATTACTGTGCAAACATAAGACCGTGTAGTGCCCTGTCCACCCAATTTTCATCCCTCCGGGAAGGTTGCTCGTACATTAACACCAATTTACACAGGCGAGTCAAGAGAAACCCGTGACCACTCTCTTCCCTCACCGTCATAAATGACTATAAGTTTTCTTTCTTTTTTTTTTCTTGCTTTTTCTTTCAAATATTCTTCTTCATTTTTTTTTTAAAATTTTGTTTGTCACCTAACCGTCATTAATATTATCTCTATTTCTCACATTCAGTTGACTGTTTACATTCCACTTAATTCTTGCGAGATTATTATTTTAATATTTTTGGTATAAAAATTTGAAAGTTATACTATTTTTAGTGAAATCGTTGCTGTTCCTGTAATAATGGGTTGGACTGTTGGAATAGCCTTATATTCCACTTAACCAAAAAAACCTTTTTAATGAAATATCACTTTTATTCAAAAAAATTCGAGATAAATATCATCTCATTTTTATACCTAAAAGATAAATAAAAGTGAAAATTATGATTTTCATGTTTTAGCAACTAAAGTTATAGACATCAAAATTTATAATTAAGAATAAAGATTATGTTTTAATTTACTCCATTTTTTTAATTCTTGAATTGTTTTCTAAAAATAAAAGCAAATTTAATCCATGCAATAACTTTTTTTTTTGGTACTTGACCAGAGTATCCACCGCCGACAACAGTGACTAATCCTCTCGCTGGTTTATAGGCACCTCGATTGTCTGGATTTTAAAGGAGCTGCATGCCCAAGGCGGGATTCAAACCCCCGACTTTGGTTAAGCTTGAATCAGCCCCCTCCGTTGAACCAACCCCAGCGTTAATCCATGCAATAACTAATAATACGGTAAATGAATCACAAATATTACCGTTTTATTAGACTATCGGAATGAATTTATTGAATAGTTTAACGTTAACTTAAATTTAGTGCAATATATAGTGAGAGTTTTTTTTTTTTTTTATATGAGACCATGGCGAGGTACCCTATAAAAAGTTTAATCATGTCACAGTCGTATAAATTCTCTATATAGATGACAAAATCTTATTGCATTGTATAGTTAAAACTTGAATTTAATACTACTAGTTAAGTTGAAATAGTGTTGTTGTTTTTTTTTTACGGTTGAAATAGTGTTGTTTATCCACACGTTTGGTGATTGTAATAGTGAATTTTCACTCTTTTAAATGTTATTCTTTCCAAAATAAATTCCCATCATAATAATTAAAATCGATTTTTTTTAATTATCCACTATTTTTGGTTAAAATTAAAGAAAACATTTTTAACCACGCGATGATTAATAGCAAATGTTATTTTTAGTCTCATTTGTTCGGGATATGAGTTTATTGAGTAGTTTAATGCAAGTTGAAATCATATTAATGGTGGATTTATTTATTTTTTAATATTATGAAAAAAAGGATTCTATTGACTATTAAAATCAATTTAAAAATCATTAAAATGAAACTTTTGTCTTTTTAATTTCCTAATTAAGTAATTAATTGCTAACATAAATCATATTAGTTGTATTTGTGTTTTAATATTTGAATTAACAACTATACACCAACATTCAATAATGTGTTTATATATAACTATAATGATAAATGAGACATCATATTCATTAAATAATATTATATATAACACATCATTCGATATCAGTATAACATTTGTTTTTACTAACTGTGTATGATAATTAAACTCTTAATATTTTGGCGTATATATATGTGATTGAAATATTTTTTTGTTTAACCTTTTTGACAAATGATAAATAAATAATTTTAAACGCACATATAATGATCAATTAGTAAAGGCTGTTGACTGTTGATCGAGTAGTGAACGCTATTTTCAATATAATTTGAATTATAAGAATTTGTTAAACACTCTTATACCAACTTGAATTTTTTTTTTTTTTTTGTTACAAGGAAGTAAAGAAACACGAACAACAAAAGAAAACTAAAACAAGTACTCTGCAAGGAGAGGAAGAAAAGAACCCTCCCATAAAACGAAATCTTCAGCAAGCATCCGTCCCTTCTTCGCGAGGAAGTCTGCAACACAAAATACCAACTTGAATTGTGTGCAATAATTGATTTCAATCTTTTTTATTTTCACAAAAGGGTAAATTAAATTCAATTAATTTCCTAATTAATCGAAAGGAAATCTTTTTATCAATGTTTTTAAAACCGGACCGGTCATTGAACCGGCCTGGCCACCGGTTCAAGGTTCAATGGTTGGACCGTGGTCGAACCGTGGTCGGACCGGTAGTAAATAAAATAATTTTTTTATATTTCTACCTAGTAAATTAAAATTTAAATAGAAAAAAAAAGTGATATCCATGACTTCAAAACAAAGACATCACTCACACTACAACATATATCACATATACTCCTAAAAATAATAGGACACAGTTCAAGCAACATAACATCCATAAAAAAATAGCAAGATATCACAAATAGTCAAATACATAATACTTCTAAAAATCCAGTGAATTCACATAACATAAGGTCATAAAGAATTGATCACAATGGTGAAAGAAAAAACCTGTGCAGGTTGAGCATCATCTCCACTGGCCATTTGGAGAAATGAGATGCAGATCTTGTGCGTGCAGAGACAACAACGAACAGGGGAGCAGCTAGCCAAGAAGACGCGAGTTGAGCAGCAGCAAGAAGAGTGGACGGAGGTCGAGCAGCAGGCAGAAGACGGAGGTCGAGCACCAGGTTGCAGCGGTGGGCGGAGAGCAGGCCGCAGCGGAGGACAAAGCAACAAGCCGCAGCGGTGGGCGGAGCAGCAGGTCGCAACGGAGGACAGAGCACCAGGCCGCAGCGGAGGACGGAGCAGCAAGCCGCAGCGATGGGAGGAGAAGCAGGCCGGAGCAGTGGACGGTGGCGGTGCAGCAGGAAAAAGGTTTCTTCATATCAGAGACACACACGACAGAGAGAGAAGAAGAAAATTGGGTTTCTTCACTTTCATTTCTTGCTTTCCAATTTGGCAATTTCTGAATTTAGGGCAGCAAAGGATTGAGTTATTTTTTTAAAAAAATATATATTTAAAAATCAAAACGACGTCATTTTGGGCAAAATTCTTTGAACCAGTGAAAACCGTTAAACCACCGGTTCTGCACCGGTTCACCGGTTCCTGGCCGGTTTTTTCCGGTTCCTGGCCGGTTCTGTGTCCATCCGGTTCTCTGGTCCAATCAAACCGCCCCTACCACCGGTTACCGGTTCGACCGGTCGAACCGGCCGGTCCGGTCCGGTTCTTACAACAGAGCTTTTTATTAATCACACTAAGAACAACCAAAGAAGATGTTTGAATAGTGTATGTTGTTTTTATATCATTTGGATCGATCATAAATATCTATTTAAGTATCCCAGTATTAACCTCAACTTTCAAAATAAAAAATTATTTTTAAAAAAATTAACCATTTCACAATTTTTTTTTTAAAAGTAATGCGGCTTCCCTTCCATTAATTAAGAATACATAGGCGTCATGATTTACCCTATCAAGCAACAATTAAACTTTCACTTTTTTTTTCTTATTTTCTACTATTTCTTTCTTTCGTTCATTTGTCTTAATTCTAAAACTAGATTTTCTTACATTGTGCTTTCTCATCTCTTATTTATTTAACCTAAAGTACATGTAAAGTTATTATAAATTTGCATAATTTATTTAAAATATTTTTTAAAGACAAATGTATTAAGGATTTTTGTAAAATTAAGTTTGATTTTCCTAATATAATTTGATTTCTATATATAGACCAATTATTTTAATAACAGTATCAATCACTATATATTTAGACTGATTTTTTCAACAAAAGTATGAATGATCACTATATATTAAGGTAAAACGCTATCAAACAAGTGAATCTTTTAGGTTAATTTACATGACATATTTATTTTATTTTAAATTATAATAAAACAATCAATTAATAAAATGATTTTTTTAAAAAAATTTCCTTATCCTTTTAATTTTTTATTAAATTTTAAAGCACATTAATTGAGAAACACACTAATAATTTATATATATATGACGTACAATTTCTTTATTAATTCTTTTGCTTTTTATTTAAATTTTAATAATATAACATCTTTTGCTTGACTTTTTTTTTGTTTTAAATTATAATGTAGTATAATAAAAGCAAAAGATCATTACAATAAATAGATAGTATTTATTTAGAGTCTAAAATTAATTAAAGGAAAACGACCGGCTTAATGTTGATACTTGAAATTAGAACAGATAATGTATCTATCATAAACATAAATTGGTCATTAATTACTTGAAGGCCGTGTTATTGTCCTCTCGGTTGGCCTCAGCCTCAGCCTCAGGCTCAGGGGTTGGATTCCATTCCCACTGTCGTTCAGAGAAGGCGGTTGGAAGTGAGATGGGTAGCGAGTTTAGAGCCACAGGTGGTGGTTGCATCAGCAAACTAGAGAACTGATTGGGGAAACTGTAGAATTGCTGTTGATAACTTACCAGCCTATTGAGATCATCCATCATTGCAATGTTCGCTGGGAAGAAGGTTGCTTGTGGTTGCTTAGATTGCTGCATGAGTATCTCCTCCACTGGAACTGCAGGTAGTCCAAGTGTACGGTAAGCATTGTGCTTTGGAATTAGCCCCCCAAGAGTGACATCTGACCCAGCTGCTGTACTAGTACTGCTGCTGCTTTCATTCATCAGTTTTTGATGATCAATTTTCTGTGGATGGCCCACAAATCCCATGTTCAGGTGAACCGTTTCATTTGGCTTATAATTCTTAATGTCTGAATGTGATGAGGATGGCCGGGTTGGGAGACAACGAGGGAGGGAGGGATGGTCTTCCACACCAGCTCTCTTATAAACACGGCAAAGTGATATCTCAGCCTAGAAAATGAAACCATTCAACTTACTATATCATATCAGAGGAAGAGAAGAACATTGATGAAGAAATTTCAGTGCATATGCATGAGCAATTAAATTATGGTCACGAGAAAATTCATTTCATCAATTGGATTTATGGTTACTGAATAAGTTCATGCATGCAGTTATAAATATTCTCACCCTTATTCTGTCGACTGCCTATATATATATATATTAATTAATTAATTATTGCTCCTCGATCGGCCGAAAGTTTCACCCCGCCCGCCAGTTTTTTGGCGAGCTATTTTTGGGAGCAGTGGATCGAGCACAGTAACAGCAATTAAATCTTCAGAAGCTATAAAGACAACGAAGACCCCAAGACCAGATGAATTATTCTATTAATTTCTAGCTATATACATATATATAGCTTTAATTAAAACTAGGGTTTTAAAACTACAAAAACCTTCTTTATTCGTTTCTTGATTAAGGAATGATAAATGAAGGATTTTATTCTATGAAATTCAAGTGAGAATGAATATTTTAGCCAAAAGCTCCTCCAGATCGAAGATATCCATATTTTTTTCCTAACCAATATATATATTTTACTTGATTATAAGGCTTAATTATTAAAGAGATGATATATGTACCTTCTGATATCTTTCAGTTTCATGTTGAGGCAAACGATACTCATTCATGATCCAACTGGTTCGGAGGCCTTTTGGAGCTTTCCCAGAATAGAAAACTAGGGTTTTCTTCAGCCCGATAGACCTGAAGTTCTCGGTTCGAATCATCCTATCGGCTCCTGTTGCTTTCCAATACCCAGAGGTTGTAACACGATTGGGACGATCACCGTTGCGGTACTTTCTATCTCTAGGCACATAAAAGTACCACTCCTTCTCACCAATTGCTGCTAAGGCTGCTCATACATGATCATACATACATGAAAACACCTTTAAATTAGTTCATGTTGTGTACATATATATTTAATTAGGGCCAATTTCACACGTCTCTCTATGTGTAGGAATTATATATATGTATGTATATGTTTGACTGTTTAATTTGTATGTGTGTACATATATACATCCATATATAGAAGAAGAAAAAAAAAGATAAGAATAAATTAGAGGGATAAGGAAATTGATAAAGGCAAAGTAGCTAGCTAGGCTTATTCAAGAATTCCTTCAAGAAAAGGGAAGTTTTAATAATAATATATTATATACCAGGAAGCTCCCAAGGGTCATAGCGATAAAGATCAAGGAAAGTAATAAGCTCAACATTGAAACGCTTGCCCTCCACCTTACGGCGAAGGTAGAACTCCACGAGCTCTTCTTCAGTTGGGTGGAAACGAAATCCAGGCATCACCATGTCGTGCGCATGATCATCTGGCTTGTTGTTGTCATCGTTGATGGTGTCGTCATGGCTGTGGTTTTGGCTCATGCTCAGGCTCATGGTGACTGATGAGGTTGCTGCTGCAATTGTCATGAACTTGAATATGAACAACTATGGTTTGGCCTCACCTCTTTATACTCGGGTAGAAATTTTTGCAAATTGGATGGTGCACTAGTGCTAGCTAGCCGAAGATATAAGAGATTGATAGTAAAATTAAATTGTACAATATATTATATAAATCTAGAAAATCAGTTTTAATTTAATTTTTTGTCTCTCTCTTTTTCTTTCTCACTCTACAAAGTGGGTAAAGGTTAGCTAGAGTGAAAATAAAACGTGAAAGTAGAAAGAGAGTTAATAGAAAGATCTACATAGCTTTCAGGCCCTACATGAGAATAGCCGAAGAGGGTATCGCTAAGGTGATTTTATGATGAGAAAGTGACATTTCATGAACAGGACAGGGTGGCCAGTGGCCACACCCCCAAACATGGTGCCGTTGGACCTTTCTTCCACCATGAAAGCTTTCAAAGAATTAATTCCCAATTTTAGACACACATACATGTGTCTATATAAAGTGTGAAGTGTAATATAGGTGATGAGTAAGATGATAAAGAGATACAAAGAGAAAAAATACTGTATATTTAAATGCGAATTATATTATTGTATAATTTTACCATAAATGTTATATATATATATATATATATATATATATATATATATTTATTCTAAACCAGATTATGGATGCCATTGCTCACCTAAAACACTCGTGTGCCGTGTTTATAGCACTCTGTCCTGGTTCTTTCAGTATTTTTTCTCGAACCGTGATATATGTCGACCTGCAAACAGTACTGTCCTGTTTGTACCACTACATATTGTTTGTATACTTTGCTTTGTTACGTTTTTTTTTATTTTATTAACATATTTATTTTTATTTATTTATTTTATTAAATAAAAATATAGATTAATAAATACAATAAATGTACATTCTCGGAAGGGTTGCCATAAATTTCTTATAATCCTTATTCTGTTTCGATGCTAATAACCAAATATACAATTTTATTCACAGTTTCTGAGCATACAATTAATCTCATGTTTACAATCATTTTTAATAACCAAATAAACTATTTCATTCACTGTTTATGGACACACAATTAGCCTCGTGTTAACAATCATTGTTTCATTGTGACGTAAATAACCAAATTTATTACTTCATTATCCTTTAATGGACATACAATTAACCTCATGTTCATATATTACATTTCATCAAGGATTAATATAAATTTCATGTTGATGCAATTACCAAATTTACTATATTTCATTAACCGTTAATAGATATGCAATTAACCTCACAAATTCAATTAGCCAAAAATCCTATTATGTTAACCGCCAATGGATACACCATTAATCTCATTTATAAATATGTTCACCGACACATAATTGACCTCGTATTAACATAATGGTTAACACAAATTTCATGTAATCATTTATTGTATTTCTTAATCTATATTTTTATTTCATGAGATAAATAAATAAAAATGAATATAATAATAAAATAAAAAATAAATAAAAACTAAAAAAAAAAAAGAGCGCTAAAAGACAAAACCGCAACAGTGGTAACAAAATATATTCATACAACACAAAATATATAATAACTTAGGATTAATTTACTGTTGGATAGAATTGAGTATGCACTATGCCAAAAGGGGTTGTTAACCGCGTTCTTGCGTTGGGCGATAAAAAGATATCATTGTGGTTGTTATTCGGAATCACGATATTTGGTTAGATTTTCTGTCATTCGACAGAGGGAGATACACGCAAAACATCTTCCGGGTGGAAAATCGAGGGAAAACGGTAGTCGCAGGGTCTCACGGAGCAGCTCGAAGTAAAAAATTCACTAAAAATCATGCGAGACTCCATTTTCTGTAAAACCAGCGCCAAAATACTCCTGACAGACTGGGCCAGCCGCTTGCGAATTTTCGCAGTCGAATTCGATCGGCACAGGGAGATATGACCAAAACAGTTTTCTGTCCGGACTGAGAACTTCACCGACCTCCTCGCAGTAAAAGTTCGTGTAGGTAGCGTTTGGTAGTGGAACGAGACAGAACGGAACAGAACAGAACAGAATGGAACACAATAATAATGTATTTATAACCGTGTTTGGTAAAAACAAAATAGAACGAAACAATGTGTTCTATTATGTGATTGGTGCTTGTTGAACAGAACAGAACAGAACACCATGTTCAATTACATATATATCCCTATCCTGTTTAATGTTTGGTTGAGTATAAAAAACTAAACTGAACAGAATAGAACGTTTTTTCACATTTGCTATTTTATGACTATTATTATATAATATTCTTAAAAGTTATTAATATATTATTATTTATATTTTATAAAATATTTTATAATTATTTTCTAAATACGTAAATATGAAATATTTGATAAAATATAATTTATAACATATAATTAACTTAAATATATTGTTATTACTATATGAAAAACACAAAAAAAACATTAAATTACTTGTTGATATATATATATATATCAACGTTGATTTGAATGATCCAACATCCTCTTTATTTGTTGACAAAAAAAACATCCTCTTTATTTGAATGGGGAAAAGAACAATAATTCAAATGATCAATATTCAAATGATGTAAATAGCAAAGCACAATAATTCAAATGATGCAAATACCAAAGCAAAAGAGAAAAAAAAACATGCTTTGTCCTTGTATACAGCGGGAGTAGCGAAAAGTGCACTGATAAGTGTAAATTATGTGATATTTTCCTATGTTTTTATTACACTTATC
The DNA here is from genome assembly GCA_026901365.1 of Sesbania bispinosa. Taxonomy (NCBI): domain Eukaryota; kingdom Viridiplantae; phylum Streptophyta; class Magnoliopsida; order Fabales; family Fabaceae; genus Sesbania; species Sesbania bispinosa. The sequence goes on from QLOH01000124.1 coordinate 1,662,340, forward strand.
AATGCTAAAGTATTAATTTATGCCCCAAAATAATCCTTTTCTGTGAATAATTGTAATAATTGTAATTATCTGGTTTGAATTTGAATTTGATGCTATTTTGATTAGAAATCTGTTAATTTATGCAGATTTATGGAAGATTTGAAATAGAAGAGAAAATAGCATTAAATGGGGAGATTGTTTGCAGATTTGAAGTTTAAATGAGGACAAAATAAAGATAAGATCAGTAGCCATTTAAACAAAGGATCCTGTGGATGACTTTCCCCAATTTGAATTCAAGCTCAAATAAATACAAAATCAAGCCAGAAAAGGGAAACAAGGGAAACTAATCAAGCAAAGGAAAGATCAGAAAGAGATCAAGTGGATAAATGAGGAACTAAAGAAAGTCTACAACGTGTTTCATGCTTCACCTGCGCTTAGCGCAGGTGAAGCGCAGCTTACTGATTGACAAGTTTCATCTGCGCTTAGCGCAGGTGGATCCCAGCACGCGAATCAGCTTTTTAAAATACAATTTCAGATTGATCTCTTCCAGATTTAGATTAGGTTTTTCCAGTCTATAAATAGGACCTTTTTGCATAAATCAAAGGGGAGCATATATAGAATTGAAGATAGAAGCACAAGGATTGAAGAAAGTGACAGATTCTTCAGTGGTTTGTAATGGCTACCATGAGTAGCTAAGCTCTCCAGTAGGATTGGATGTAGTGGATTCAATCCCCAAGTGTATGTTAATTCTCTTGTTTTTAATTATAAATCCCTATTTTTAATTATATCGGTACTTTTATGTTGTTCTTAATGCATTACTTCCGCGCGTGCGCCGGAGTCGTAGGCTAGTGATCAGGATACAACGAGAATGAGAAATTTCGGCTAGTATTAGAGTTTAGGGGAGCCTAGACATAGGAAACCTAACCTCCGATTGCTAAAAGTACTCGTTTAGTCATATGGGAATATGGTTCTTTCCGAAAATTGAAGTGTTTAGGCGAGTGACAGCCCCTTCATAAGTGTTCTGTAGGAAAGTATGACTATGATAGTTCAGTTGTAGTAATGTAGGGATTTTTCCTGACGATTGGGGGTATATCCACACCATAGGGGCCCTATAGATAATATAATTGGTAATTGCTAAGGTATAATTATTAACAAATTTATAATTGAAAGAAGGGATTCACATGCATGAGGGGTGCGAAGAAGCGAAATCCAGTCCTAGTCCAAGTAATTTTATCTCTTTTCAATTTTATCGCTCACTGTTTACTTTTTTTTTATTCTGAACCACAATTACTCTCATAAATTGTTGCTCACTTGCTAATTCGATCACTAAAATCCTACAAAGTGAACCGCTCCCTGCGGATACAATATCTTATACTTACTATTATACTGCTGATATTTTGGTACGCTTGCCAGAATTTCATCAAGTATTTTTGGCGCCGTTGCCGGGGAGCGGTGTTTCACTTCGTATAACTTTGGGAGGTCGAATTATCAAGTTTTTCTTTGATTTTCTGTAATTTAAATTTCTGTTTTTTTTTAAAATATTTTTATTTGTTACACTTATCCTTTTCGAGTTCTTTTTGTTTATGCTTTTACGAGGCCAGGTGTCCCCAAGCCAATTAAATTTCGATCCAGAGATAAAGAGGACAGCCAAAAAGAATAGAAGCAGAAATAAAAGAAGGAGGAGAATGATACTATCTGAAGAACCAAAAGACATGGCAGAGGTACCACCTAGAAGAAGGACTCTAGGAGAGTATGTTATGCAACAAGGCCCTCGCCATCATTCTAGCATTGTGCTACCTGCAACTGCAAAGACCTTGGAACTAAAAGCTGCTCATCTCAACCTCATAAATGCTTATCAATTCGTAGGATTGGATCACGAGGATCCACATTCTTACCTAGCTAACTTTTATGAATTGATAGGCACTATGGGATTTGAATAGGGAGATTTAGAATCTATTTACTTACGTCTTTTTCCTTTCTCTTTGATAGGTAAAGCGAAGGAATGGTTGCGGTCCCATCCAAATCAAAGTTTAAATGCTTGAGGAATTGTTGAAGACAAGTTTCTAAATAGATTTTTCCCAGCAGGGAAACATATCCAAGCAAAAACAGAAATATCCTCATTCAGGAAAGGAGCTGATGAACCACTTTGTGAAGCCTGGGAAAGATACAACACCTTGCTGCGGAAGTGTCCTAATCACGGGTATGAAGACATTGCCCAGTTGAACATCTTTTGCAAAGGACTCAGACCGGACTCCAAGTCCTTTATTGATGCCGCAGTAGGAGGAACTATCTTGTCCGTGGATGCTGAAAGGGCTGTTACAATTATTGATAATTTCGCTCAAACGATCAACAAGCCCAATGTGGAAGGCAACCATCTCAGATTCAGAAAAAGGGAATGCTAGAGCTCAATTCAAGTGACGCCATCTTGGCTGAAAATAAACTGATTAAGAGGCAAATGGAGGCAATCACGGAAGCATTGAAAGAACTCCCTCAGCAACTCAAAGCTGTTCAATCTCAACCAGTCCAAGCCCAACCATTGATATGTGACTTCTATGGAGGATACCATCCAAACGATCAATGTTCTTTCCAAGACACACAAGCAGAGCAAGTGAACTTTATGGGAAATCAGAGGGGGCAAGGAAGTTTCTCCAACAACAATAACCAATATTCTCAAGGGTGGAGGAACAACCAAACCAACTCTGGTTGGGGGCAGAATGGTGGAAATAGACAGACTCCATACCAGCAGCAGCAACCATCAGTACATGACAAACTCGCTAGGTTGGAAGAAAAGATTGATACCTTCATATAAAGATTTAAAGGGTTTAAAAAGAACAATGATGCTTCAATCAAAGCGTTGGAAAATCAAGTGGGCCAGCTAGCACAAGAGATGGAAGAGTTCAAGAAAGGCCAGTTTTCAGCAAATACTCTTACCAACCCCAAGGAACATTGCAACTTAATTGCTACTGATGGCAACAAGTCAGAAGATAGTGAGATAGAGGAGAATCTTATTTTTGAAGAGCAGTTACCCCAAGAAGAAAGAGTCCAAGAACATTTTGAGAAAGAGAAGGATCAAGAGGTAGCACAAGAAAAAGAAGAGCAAGAGGAACCCAAGGAGGTCTTTATTACAGGAAAGTCTCTTGACCCAGGTAAGTTTACGATATCCTTGTCTATTGAAAACTTACCTACCACTCATGCTTTATTAGATCTTGGAGCGAGCATCAACTTGATGCCGCTATTGTATTTTAATAAGTTGGGTGTTTTGAAGGTCAAGCCTGGTAACGTAAAGTTATCGCTTGCAAACAAGTCTACTCAAATCTTTATGGGATAATTGAGGATTTACCAGTGAGAGTGGATAAGTTTGTATATGCAGTGGACTTTTATGTTTCAGAGACAACAGAGGAGGATACTGATGTCCCCCTCATATTAGGAAGACCATTTATGAAGGCTGCCAAGATAATTGTTGATGTTGATAAAGGGGAGTACCGGGTAAGCTCAAATAATGAAAGTATCATCTTTCATATTGATAGAGGAAGCCCCAAGATCTTGAAAACTCCAGAAAAGAATGAAATAGATCCTACTGATGGGATCTATCAATTCCAAGCAAAGCTGCAAAAAGATAAGAAGAAAGGAGTGCTCATTGCTGATGATGAGCCAAGGAAGAAGAAGAAGGTTTCCAGATTTTTGAGGAAACCAAGAATAAGAGTAAAGCAGCCAGAATCTATTTGGGAGTTCAAGTATAAAAAGAGAAAAAGATCAACATCAGACATTGAAGAAGGAGAAGGTAGTGAAGAAAGTGAAAAAAATTCGAGCAAGTGGCATGGAGGATGGGAGCTTAAAGGAAGGACAGGAGCAGAGTCATCCATCATCCTCCAATTGAGGCCACCATAAAAAAATAAAAGAACCAGGCGTCGAGCTAGAAGACGTTAAACAAGCGCTTTCTGGAAGGCAACTGATGGGTTTCTGGCAAGCGAACCACAAATCCAGCAGTATAATAGTAAGAGAGTATCGTATCCACAGGGAACGGTCAATTTACGTAGACTGTGATCTATTTATCAAGGGAAAGCAATGGTTTAGAGAATATTGTTTGCGGAATTGTAAATAACAAAGTAATAATCAATGGAATAGAAAAGAAGAGTTAGAGACACTTTACTTGGATTAGGATTGGACTTCATATCATCACACCCTTTATGTATGTAAAAACTATCTATTATTTTAGGTTTACTCTATAATATCCTAGACAAACTTTATTGCTAAGACCCCGAGTTACCAGCGGCCTCACACACTCAAAGATAATCCATGCGGGCTCTCCCAGGCGACAGACTTACCCTCAACTTATTTTGCTCTTTTTTAGTCAGTTTGTAAAAGAACTAGTTGATAAACGAGGCCTAATGCTGTAGATGCACCTTCGCTCCAGTACTGTCACTACCATCACTCATCAGGACACGCCTATGTTCGGTCCTGGATTCATAATCAACTAACTCTTTGCTATCGGTTTATCAATACCAAGCTTAATGGTCGGATGCCCTTCATTATGGTACACACACTACCCATCAATCATTAGTAAACACCCATGTTCAACCAATGGTTAACCGAGTATTCTTATTCAATCATAGAATGAGTTTCTTCAGAATCCGCTCCCCCACTCTTAGTCCTAATCAAAACTAACTTAGTTAAGACTAGCCTATAACTCCAGGCGCAAGCGCGGGAACTAGGAATTAAGTACAGAATAAGATTACCAATATTATAGACAGAGAGCACAGAAATAATAATATAGAGTTTACATACACTTGGGGATAGAATCAATTACATCCAATCCTAATGGAGAGTTAACTACACAAGGTAGCCATACAAACCACCGTAGATGCTGTCACCATCTTCAATCCTTGTGAAGCGCTCCTCCTCTCCTACTCTAAACTTAGCTCTGGTACATTATCACTGAAATATAGACTGGATTACATTGATCGTGCACCCCGGAATTGATACAAGAGGTTCCTATTTATAGACTAAGGAAAGACACAACAATTTGGGGAGAAATCTATCTAAAAATGGAAACAGGTATCAAATCAGCGTAACCTGCGCTTCAGGCTGCGCTACAGCGTAGGATGAGGCGCAACTTCCAGAGAGTCTGCGCTTCATCTGCGCTATAGCGCAGGGTGAAGCGCAGGTAGCGTCTTGCAGCTCCAACTTTCTCTTTTTAATCTTGATCTGTAACATCCCAACTTTTGATAATTAATTATGAGATTTATAGGTTTTAATGTGGTTTGAATCTTAGGAACTAAGTGTAAAGGGTAGGAATGGGTAAGGTAAGTCAAGTAACTCATTTTGAACTAAACCCTTGAGTTTGGGCCACTGGTAATCGATTACAGAGAGCTGGTAATCGATTACCAGAGAGTTGGAAAAATGGTAATCGATTACAGAGAGCTGGTAATCGATTACCAGAGAGTTTGAAATATTGTAATCGATTACATAACCCTTGTAATCGATTACCAGCAGCTTGGAAACTCAGTAATCGATTACAAAAGATGGTAATCGATTACCAGGTTCCCAGAATGGGTTCTTAGGCTAATTTTGCCTTCAGTAATCGATTACCAGGGTTTGGTAATCGATTACTGAGCGAAAATATATATACCCAGGACGCGAAATTCATCAGAATTTCGAGAGAAAACCTAACTTTAGAGAGAGAAAGAGTGAGTCTAGAGAGAGGAAGTGCCGGAACGGAGTAGAAACGTCGAAACGGAGCTAGGAATCACAATCCTCCATCTAAACGACTTGAATTTCTACATTGTTGTGAGTAATTCCTCACTTGAATTCTTAGATTTTAGGAATTGGTCTCAATCCCTTGAACCCCCTTCTTTCTCCCCTTTCTCTGAATATATATTGAACTTATCTTGATTGTTTGTGTTTGTACGTGTTGATTGATAACTGGGAACGATTTTAATCGGTTAGAACGGATCGATTCTTGATAATCGTTAGTTTCGAAACTTTTGAAACTCTCGAAAGTTTCGAAACTATCGAAACGTCGAAACGTTTCGTTTCCTCCGATTAAACTTGTTCCGAAATGAAAACCTAGGATTGATAATTGGATTCGATATTGGAATTGATGAGTATAAAGGGGCTTGACATCGGTTAAGCGTCGAATCTCGTTCGTTTCGGAATGTTCGAACTAGCGAAAGTGCCGAAATTAACGAGATTCACAATATTTATCAATTCCGGGTATCGAGTTAGTTGTTCAATCTCTTTGTGAAAGATTATGGACTTCGGTCTCTTTGTGAAGGAACATAGCCTTTGGTTATGACTGGACTTCGGTCTCTTTGTGAAGGAATGTAGGGTGGGATTCATCCCCTGGGGAGATATCCCCTGTAGTCTGAGCTCAGGTCTAACTCTAGACTGTGATTGTACATGGCCTATTGGCAAGCATTTTAAGCATACCATTGCATAAGTTAAATGGAGACTGTTATAGTAATTTAAAGCTTGAATTTCCATGAGATATATGTTTTGCATCCATGCATGAGATTTGCTCACTGAGATTGTATCTCACCACAAGTTATGTGGGTTTTGTTTAGATGTTCAGGTTCCTCCTCCTCATTGTAATGAGCATCGGAGATGATTTTGGAAAGCTGAAGATTTAATGTTCATTGTATATATTTAATGGATGGCTTACTTTTGTCTATGTCTTTGTAATAGTTAGACTCGTTTGTATTTTCGGGAGTTTATTCTGAACGTGTAGTAACTCTTGGATTAGAAATGTAAAATGGACTGTATGACTTTTCATGGTTGGGTATTATAACTTGTGTTGAACCAAACTCTTAAGTTCAGGCCACTGGTAATCGATTACAGAAGGCCTGTAATCGATTACCAGAGAACCTTTCCACTGGTAATCGATTACAGAAGGTCTGTAATCGATTACCAGAGAACTTTGCCAATTGTAATCGATTACAGACTTAATTCTCTATGGTTTGATGTAAATTATCCTTTTGTGTTGGGATTGCGATAATTTATAGAACAGGTCGATATTTAAAGTATAATATTCTAAATTCTGAGTTAGGAATTTGGTTTCCAACGGACTAAATTCCTGCTTGAGAATTTAGGGTGTTACATTTTGGTATCAGAGCAGTTCAATCCAATTGGACTGTGAGATTAGGATTTCTGTGGTTTGTTAATAATTTTATATGTATTATTTTGTGAATTGAGAGACTGATCACCTCGATATTTGCTTTATGATATGTAGAGAATTATGGCAGGCAACAGGAAGGGTAGGTCAAGGGTAGATCGTTCTTCTCCACCTTCTTCATCTTCTCCTGAAACGATCCCAGATCCGATGGTGGCAGCCCTCCAGGCACTCACTCAGATGATGGGGAATCAAGCAGCTACCAACACGGCAATCTTGCAAGAGATGGCTAGGCACCGACCGGAGCAACCACCACCCACCTTGGACGTATTCTCGGTTGGATTGTCGGAGTTCAGGAAACACAATCCTCCACAATTCAATGGAGAGTATGATGCCGACGTGGCGGCAAGGTGGCTCAAGGACCTGAATAGAATTTTTGAGGCCATGAAGTGTGTTGATGAAGTCAAGGTGAGCTTGGCGGTGTATATGATGAGAGGAGAGGCTGAGGATTGGTGGAGGACGGCTAGACTACAAACGGCGGGGGCGGAGGCTCCTTTAACTTGGGAGGCTTTTCAAAATCTGTTCTTAGAGAAGTACTTCCCGGCGACCATCAAGAGGCAGAAAGAAGCAGAGTTTTTACAACTTCAACAAGGGGAGATGTCAGTTGGGCAGTATGTATCAAGGTTCGAAGAATTGTCAAAATTCTCTCGGTACCTTCAGGCGGTAAATGACGAGGAGTGGAGATGCACCCAGTTTGAAGGAGGCTTGAGGCCGGAAATAATCGATCGAGTAGCGGCCCTGGAAATCAGAAATTTTTCTACCTTGGTGAGCAAATGCTACATTGTTGAGAAGAATTGCAAGGAAGTAACATCTTCTGTGGCACCACAAGATAACAAGGGGAAGAGGAAAGTGGAACTTGGGAATTCAAACAGGAGCTTCAAACCTAAGTGGCAAGGAAGACCACCAGTGACTAACCAACATTCGCAACACAAGGATACTAAAGTATGTGCTAAGTGTGGAAAGGAGCACGGGGGAGAGTGCTTAATCGGGAGGAGGGTGTGCTACTTCTGTAGGCAACCTGGTCATTTTCAGAAGGATTGTCCTGCTGCCAAGGGAACCCAGAAACCTCAATCAACTGGAAGGGTTTTTACCCTCAGTGGTCAAGTGGCCACTTCTTCAGATAATTTGTTAAAAGGTAAATGCACCCTAGGAGAGGAGACTTTAATTGTATTGTATGATTCAGGAGCATCCCATTCCTTTGTTTCTTTTGAATGTGTAAATAATCTGAATTTGTCTACTGTTTCCTTGCCTTATATTCTAAATGTTGTTACCGCAGCTAAGGAAACAATATCCACTTCTCTTGTGTGTATGGACTGTCCCTTGATCATACAGGATAGAACTTTTGTTGTTGATTTGATTTGCTTGCCTTTGATTGGTATTGACGTTATTCTGGGAATGAACTGGTTATCTTTCAATCAGGTGTTGTTAGACTGTTTTAATAGAAAGGTTGTTTTTCCTGATTTTTTCTGTTCCTTCTAAGGAAGGGTTGCCCATTCTAATGTCTAGTGTTTCTCAAGTTTTCCAGAGTATCAATGATGGGGGTGAATGTTTTCTGTTGTTACTTTCCTCAATTCTAGAAACAAAATTTGATTTGAGTAATGTGGCTACGGTTCGGGAGTTCCAAGATGTTTTTCCTAATGAAATTATTACCTTACCACCTGAGCGAGAAACAGAGTTCACCATAGATTTGATACCCGGTTCAGGACCCATTTCTAAGGCACCCTATAGGATGTCCCCCTTAGAACTTAGTGAACTCAAGAGACAATTAGAAGAGTTGTTGGAAAAGGGGTTTATTAGGCCTAGTGTCTCTCCGTGGGGGGCTCCAGTGTTGTTAGTGAAGAAAAAGGATGGGAGCATGAGGTTATGTGTAGATTTTAGGCAATTGAATAAAATAACAATTAAGAATAGGTATCCATTGCCTAGGATAGATGACCTCCTAGATCAACTTAGAGGTGCTTCTGTGTTTTCCAAAATAGATTTGAAATCAGGATATCATCAAATCAGGATAAGGAAGGAAGACATTCATAAAACTGCTTTTCGAACTAGATATGGACACTACGAGTACTTAGTAATGCCATTTGGTGTTACTAATGCCCCGGCAGTATTCATGGATTACATGAATCGAATCTTCCGACCTTTTCTAGATAAATTTGTGGTTGTATTCATTGATGATATTTTGATTTACTCTTCTAGTATGGAAGATCATGAGAAACACTTGAGGTTGGTGTTGGAAGTTTTGAGGGAAAGGAAATTGTTTGCCAATCCGAGCAAATGTGAGTTTTGGCTAAACAAAGTCCATTTCTTAGGTCATGTAATTTCAGGGGAAGGGGTCTCAGTTGACCCTAACAAGGTAGAGTCTGTTCTTGAGTGGGAAAGGCCTAGAACTGTTACAGAAATTAGACGCTTTCTAGGATTAGCTGGCTATTACAGGAGATTCATTAAGGGTTTCTCCCGTTTGGCATTGCCTCTCACTAAGCTAACCAGGAAAGGTCAAGCCTTTGTGTGGGATAGTGATTGTGAGCATAGTTTTCTAGAATTAAAACATAGATTGACCAGTGCCCCAGTGTTAGCATTACCTGATGTGTCTAGAACCTTTGAGGTATTTTGTGATGCCTCTGGGAAGGGGTTAGGAAGTGTTCTAATGCAGGATAGAAAGGTTGTAGCTTATGCATCTAGGCAGTTAAGGCCTCATGAGGAAAATTATCCTACCCATGACTTAGAATTAGCTGCTGTGGTTTTTGCCTTAAAAATTTGGAGGCATTACTTGTTTGGTGTAAGGTTTGAGGTCTTTAGTGATCATAAGAGCTTGAAGTATCTTTTTGATAAAAAAGAACTCAACATGAGGCAAAGAAGATGGATGGAGTTTTTGAAAGATTTTGATTTTGAGCTGAAATACCACCCAGGTAAGGCCAATGTAGTGGCTGATGCTCTTAGCAGAAATTCCCTGCATGTGTCGTCATTGATGATACAAGAGATGAATCTCCTAGAGAAGTTTAGAGATTTGAACTTAAGTGTGGAGTTTGGGGTAGGTAGCATTCAGATGTACAGGTTAGAAATTTTCAGTGAGTTTCAAACCTTGATTAAGGAGGCTCAGGATTTGGATTATGATCTTCAGGGTAAGCTGGGTCAGGTAGGATTTTCCAGGTCAGGTGAGGGATTAATTCTTTTTCAGGGAAGGATTTGTATCCCTAAAGGAAGTAGAGTTAAACAGCAGGTACTAGAGGAAGTTCATAAGGGTAAAATGTCTATACATCCTGGTTCTACCAAGATGTATCAGGATTTGAAGAAAAGGTTTTGGTGGGTAGGTATGAAGAGAGAAATAACTGAGTTTGTGTCTAAGTGCCTAACTTGTCAACGAGTGAAGGTGGAACATCAGAAACCATCTGGAGTTCTATTACCCTTAGAGATCCCTGAGTGGAAGTGGGAAAGCATAGCTATGGACTTTGTGGTGGGTTTACCTCGAGTCCAATCAGGGTTTGATTCAGTATGGGTCATAGTCGACCGTTTAACCAAGTCAGCCTATTTCCTTCCAGTTAAGAATACCTTCTCCCTGAATAAGTTAGCTGAGTTGTATGTCAGAGAGATTGTCAGGTTACATGGCATTCCTTCTAGCATCATTTCTGATAGGGACCCCAGGTTTACTTCAAGGTTCTGGAACGCACTACACCAGTCGTTCGGGACTAAACTTAGGTTTAGCACCGCTTACCACCCTCAGACTGATGGTCAGTCTGAGAGAACCATCCAAACCTTAGAAGACATGTTAAGAGCCTGTTCTCTAGAAGAGTCGGGCAGTTGGGATAAGTACCTACCACTAGTAGAGTTTGCCTACGACAACAGCTTTCATAGTAGCATAGGCATGGCTCCATATGAAGCCTTGTATGGTAGGAAGTGTAGGTCCCCAGTTTGTTGGCATGAGGTGGCTGAGAAAGCCCTGTTGGGCCCAGACTTAGTTCAGGAAACTTCTGATAAGATTAGAATGATTAGGGAAAAACTTGTAACTGCCCAGAGCCGTAAAAAAAGTTATGCTGATAAAAGGAGAAAGGAACTAGAATTTGAGGAAGGAGAACATGTATTTCTTAGAGTAACTCCTGTCATTGGTATAGGGAAGTCGGTGAAATCCAGGAAACTGAGTCCTCGATACATTGGTCCCTTTCAAATCTTGCAAAGAATTGGTCCTCTTGCATACAAATTAGCTCTTCCACCATATCTTTCCAAGGTCCATAATGTCTTTCATGTATCTAAGTTAAGAAAATATGTGTTTGACCCTTCTCATGTCTTGTCTTCTGAACCAATACAATTAAAGGACAACCTCACACTACCTGCAAAACCCATACAGATTATTGACAGAAGTGCCAAGACTCTGAGGAATAGAAATATTCCTTTGGTTAAGGTAGTTTGGGAAGGTCTATCCGTGGATGAAGCCACTTGGGAGAAGGAAGAGGTTATTAAGAATCATTTCCCTATGTTGTTTGAGTAATGGTAAGATTTCATATCTCTCACTTAGTAAATTTTGAGGGCAAAATTTCTATAAGGAGGGTAGAATGTAACATCCCAACTTTTGATAATTAATTGTGAGATTTATAGGTTTTAATGTGGTTTGAATCTTAGGAACTAAGTGTAAAGGGTAGGAATGGGTAAGGTAAGTCAAGTAACTCATTTTGAACTAAACCCTTGAGTTTGGGCCACTGGTAATCGATTACAGAGAGCTGGTAATCGATTACCAGAGAGTTGGAAAAATGGTAATCGATTACAGAGAGCTGGTAATCGATTACCAGAGAGTTTGAAATATTGTAATCGATTACATAACCCTTGTAATCGATTACCAGCAGCCTGGAAACTCAGTAATCGATTACAAAAGATGGTAATCGATTACCAGGTTCCCAGAATGGGTTCTTAGGCTAATTTTGCCTTCAGTAATCGATTACCAGGGTTTGGTAATCGATTACTGAGCGAAAATATATATACCCAGGACGCGAAATTCATCAGAATTTCGAGAGAAAACCTAACTTTAGAGAGAGAAAGAGTGAGTCTAGAGAGAGGAAGTGCCGGAACGGAGTAGAAATGTCGAAACGGAGCTAGGAATCACAATCCTCCATCTAAACGACTTGAATTTCTACATTGTTGTGAGTAATTCCTCACTTGAATTCTTAGATTTTAGGAATTGGTCTCAATCCCTTGAACCCCCTTCTTTCTCCCCTTTCTCTGAATATATATTGAACTTATCTTGATTGTTTGTGTTTGTACGTGTTGATTGATAACTGGGAACGATTTTAATCGGTTAGAACGGATCGATTCTTGATAATCGTTAGTTTCGAAACTCTCGAAAGTTTCGAAACTATCAAAACGTCGAAACGTTTCGTTTCCTCCGATTAAACTTGTTCCGAAATGAAAACCTAGGATTGATAATTGGATTCGATATTGGAATTGATGAGTATAAAGGGGCTTGACATCGGTTAAGCGTCGAATCTCGTTTGTTTCGGAATGTTCGAACTAGCGAAAGTGCCGAAATTAACGAGATTCACAATATTTATCAATTCCGGGTATCGAATTAGTTGTTCAATCTCTTTGTGAAAGATTATGGACTTCAGTCTCTTTGTGAAGGAACATAGCCTTTGGTTATGACTGGACTTCGGTCTCTTTGTGAAGGAATGTAGGGTGGGATTCGTCCCCTGGGGAGATATCCCCTGTAGTCTGAGCTCAGGTCTAACTCTAGACTGTGATTGTACATGGCCTATTGGCAAGCATTTTAAGCATACCATTGCATAAGTTAAATGGAGACTGTTATAGTAATTTAAAGCTTGAATTGCCATGAGATATATGTTTTGCATACATGCATGAGATTTGCTCACTGAGATTGTATCTCACCACAAGTTATGTGGGTTTTGTTTAGATGTTCAGGTTCCTCCTCCTCATTGTAATGAGCCTCGGAGATGATTTTGGAAAGCTGAAGATTTAATGTTCATTGTATATATTTAATGGATGGCTTACTTTTGTCTATGTCTTTGTAATAGTTAGACTCGTTTGTATTTTCGGGAGTTTATTCTGAACGTGTAGTAACTCTTGGATTAGAAATGTAAAATGGACTGTATGACTTTTCATGGTTGGGTATTATAACTTGTGTTGAACCAAACTCTTAAGTTCAGGCCACTGGTAATCGATTACAGAAGGCCTGTAATCGATTACCAGAGAACCTTTCCACTGGTAATCGATTACAGAAGGTCTGTAATCGATTACCAGAGAACTTTGCCAATTGTAATCGATTACAGACTTAATTCTCTATGGTTTGATGTAAATTATCCTTTTGTGTTGGGATTGCGATAATTTATAGAACAGGTCGATATTTAAAGTATAATATTCTAAATTCTGAGTTAGGAATTTGGTTTCCAACGGACTAAATTCCTGCTTGAGAATTTAGGGTGTTACATGATCTCTCCCCGAGAGTGGTTTTAGCATATTTGTCTTTCCTTGTTTCCCTTTTCTTGATGAAATCATTGTATTTATTGAGCAATCTTTGATTTAATTGGGAAGCTTATCTACAGAATCCTTGATTGGTTGGCAGTGATCTCCTCATTAATGGCTTCAAATCTTCTTTATATCTTCATTAAATATCTTTAATCAATCTCAAATCTTGCAGACATCTCTCTCATTTAATCCTATCTATCCTTCAAATTAAATCTTTGCAATATCCTGCAAAAATCAGCAATATTTCTATCAAAATAGCATCAAATTCAAATCTCAGATTAATAAATACAATTTATCTAATATTTAATAAAAAGTGATGACACTCTGCTAAAAGCTTGGACCTGCAAGACCTACATTGGAGGATATGCACCAACTACAAGCTTGAGCTTCAAGCAAGGAAAAGTTGGAGAAATTAGTGTCCTGCAAATAAAGGGTCACTACCCTACAAAATAAAGGTCACTACCCTACAGAAGGACACCTTGACCTTGGATAGGACCCTTGTCCTATGGACCACCCTTAATTATGACTCTCTTATATTTTCTTTTTTATTGATTGTAATTTTCTTTTAATTCCTCCTACTTGGGAGCTATTTTTAGTGGGTTTATTGGTTAGTAGGTTGCCTTGCTATAAGGCTTAGGAGGTCATGGGTTCTATTCCCACATAGGATAGAAATTTGACTCATCTTGTATTTTCCTACATGAGTGGGCGCCATTTTGAGAGGTTTATTGGCTTAAGACTTAGCTTAGCCATAAACCTTGGGGGTCATGGGTTCAAAACCCACTTAGGAGTGTTTTCACTCATCTTTTATTTTTATCCTATTTTGGGCTCCTAAAAATCCGCCCCCTTCCCCCTCCTCTCCTATAAATAGGAGCCTTCTCTCTATGTATTCTCAATATTGAATTTTAAGTAAAGGCACTATGCCCAAATTTCTCCTCTTAGTGAGTTGAGTCTCCTCTTTGTGAGTTGAGTGAGCTTGGTGGTTGTTGCTTAAACCATGGATGAGACTTATCTAATTCTCCTGAATTAGTGGCGTCTGGCAATTGAACTTATCTGCTGCAAGAGGATTCTTGCACCAGTGGCGTTCTTCCTCTTCATTTCTTCTCCACTTTTTCTTTCATTTTCTCTCATTTTCTCACGCAAATTAGCTGCTGCCCAGCACCTAATTTTCGTGAATTAATTACTATTTTGTGGTTCTAATTGGTTTGTTTTGCTCAATTCTAGATCCTGTGCAATTCCTGTCATCATTTGGTATCAAGAGCTTGATGGATTGAGCAATTTGGGGCTGTTTTGTGGCTGTTCTTGGGCGTGTGGCTGCACCTCATATGTGCAGAATTTTGCTTCATTTTAGTGTAATTCAATCCCTCTTTCAGTTGTAATTTGGACTTGGACTGTTTCCCGGGCCCGAGGTGCCTTTCTGCTACTACTTTGTGCTTGTCTGCTTGATTGATTTGGGTGATAATCTTGCTAGTTGGGGGCTGTTTTGGGCCTCTAATTCCCACCCCCTAGGTGTTTGTTTAAATGCCTCTTAATTGCTCATACTTGTTCTTGAGTGATTTCTACATATAATTGCTATAAACTGCTTGTTTGTTGGTGAAGTGTGGTAAGAGGAGGCATTGTTGTCTTCATTTTTCCAAAGATCGTTCACCTACATTTTCTCCCTTCACCATTAATTGTTCATCCCCCATATTCATCTCTTTACTTTCCGCTTTTAATTTCCGCCATTTAATTTCCGCTTCTCCCATCCCTTTAATTCCAGCTCTCCCCTTTACATTCTGCTATTTACTTTTCAGTTCTCCCCATCCTTTTAATTTCAGCTTCCCCCTTTACTTTCAGTCATTTATTTTCAGTCCTCCCCATCCTTTTAATTTCCGCTTCCCCCCTTTACATTTCAGTCATTTACATTCCTGTCCTCCTCATCCTTTTAATTTCAGTTTCCCCTTTTATTTTCTTGCAATTTATTTTGCGCAATTCCTCTTCTTTTTTTTTGCCATTTATGCACATTTTTTTGGGCTTATGTTTTGTTCATATTCTACTCTTGTTATGTCTGTTTGATTGGCATTCTGATTGCAAATTTGGATTGACTGCTATCTCTACCTTGGACTTTCCCTGTTTGATTGTGCAAAACGCTCACCTATAGGATCTTTTTTGGTTCATGGTATTGGAAGAAGATCAACAAATTCTAATTGTTGATTTTCCTTCAAATTTAATTCCAAACTTAAAATTGAACCAAGCGCGTTTCTGTGACCACACTAATCTTGTATAATCAACAAGGAAGTGCTAAGCAATTTTTTTGGCCATTTTTGAAATCAAGTTGCCATCACGTTTTTACAGTTTTTAGAAATCAGTTTATTCATTATTTTTGCTTTTCTGGGCCACTTGGACCAGTTTAGTGTCAGAAAATTCCAAAAATATTACAGTAGGTTCAGTATATTTTCTTTTCATTGTGTACAAATTTCTGTAATTTTCTATTGGGGAAAAAGCCAAAAAAAGAAAGAAAAGGCAAGAAAAATATAAAAAGTACCTACGTGCCAAAAATAGAAAAAAAGGTGTAAAAAGTAAAAAAGGGTGCAAACGAAAAAAAAGACAAAAGACACCCAAAAAGAGTTAAAAATTCAAAAAAATTCAGAAAAATAGAAAAACAAAAACAAAGAGATATCCCAACAATACAGTAACATTTTTTACTGTAATTTTCTGTTTCATTTCCCTGTATACTGTAATTCAGTTGTATTTGCTGTTTTTCTTTAAAAACGACAATTTTGGCAACTCTTTTTCAAAAATCACCAAAAACAATTCTCTTTGCAATTTCTTCTGTCATGTCTTTGTTTGCTGTCTGCTCTTGTGTATAAACTTGTTTGAGTGCCAGCTTTTCTTGTTTGTCTTATCAACTCTTCTGTTTTGTCTTAGGATTTTTCTTTTCTCTTCCGGTAGATCTTTTCTTTTGTTAGTGCACTTCTATTTTGGGTAAGGGTTAAGACTTAGACTCAATCTGGTCTTTGCAACTTCAATCAACCTCCAACCGAGTAGAAGAGGCAAGAGAGTCTCATTATAGAAAAAAGCCAAAAAGAGTGACATACACGAGTGTTAACATTCCTTTGAGTGTAAACACTTAGTTGAGTGGAAAGGTCCTTAAAAGTTTTAACATAAAATCAATTAGGAGAATGGAAGGAAGGAGGCAAGGGGAAAGGGCAACCATGTTGTTTAGGAAAGCCTTAGAAACGCCTTTGGGTGAAGAAGAGAGCCAAAGAGAGAACCTATTCCACACTAGGTGCCATATTGAAGATATGGTTTGTTTAGTGATCATAGATGGAGGAAGTAGTAGCAACTTAGCTAGCCTTAGGTTAGTTAACAAACTAAACTTACCTACTACTCCACATCCAGAACCTTATACACTTCAATGGGTGAGTGATGAGGAAGAATTTATGGTGGATAGGCAAGTAAGCTTAAGGTTCAAAATTGGGGATTTCCAAGATGAAATGACCTTTGATGTTGTACCCTTAGAAGCCTCTCACATCCTTTTAGGAAGACCATGGCAATATGAGAGAAGGGTAAAATATGATGGGTTTGCCAATACCTATAGGTTCCTCCACCAAGGAATAAAATTTACACTTATGCCTATGACCTCAAAGGAAATAAAAGAAGATCAAACCACACTTAAGAGGTTAATAGAACAAGAGAAAAGAGAACAAATAGAAAAAGAGAAGGAAGAAAAACTTAAAAGAGAAAGTGAGGAAAAAGAATTAAGAGTGCAAGAAGAGAAAGTATGTTTATCTTGTGATCATTTGAATACTAACTCTTCTAGTGAAAGCATGAATAGGTTGATGAATAATACTTCTAGTGTTGCAAAGAGTACAATTCAAGTTGTTGAAAGGGAGTTTCCTAAACTTACTTTCTTTATGCATGAAATGCCTCTCTCTATGCACAATTTTATGCCACAAAGCATTACATGTTTGAAAGAAATAAACAATTTTGATAATGCTTTGAAACCTATTGCATGTTTAGAAAAATCAACTAAGTTTAAGAGTACCATAAAACTTTCTAGAGATGCATGTTTAGTCAATTCCTTTGATTAGTTAAGATTGCATGATAGGAATGATAACAAAGTTGGATTGAATATGCATGCACCTTTGGTTTGTGTTTATAAATTGAATACATATTTTGGGCCTAAAATAATTGTTTCATATAAAGATGTGTATTATGCTCTTGAACTAGTTAGTGAAAAGAATAAAAATTTTGATGAAGTTGTTGTTGAGTCTCAAAAATATCATAAAGAAGTTTATGATGTTTTAAAGACTGAAATTTCTCTAAGTTTTAATGATCAAAAAATTCAACTTGAGTTGTTTCTCATAAGATACAATTGTCTAAATTGTTTATCTATGATTTTCAGCAAGAAGCCTACTTTATAAGACTAAGTGTTGTACCCTTCTGAAGAAGCTGATGCTGTCTGAAGATGATCAACCCGTCTGAAGCATCAAAGCCGTCTGAAAGCTTTTGATGACATGGCATCTCTTGTCTGAAGCTGTGACAATCCATGTACCTCTGCACGTTTTTCACGCATGTTCTTTGTTACAAACAGCTGGCACCTGTGCAATGAAATTCAAGCACGCGCTCTGTCACAACGTGTCCTCTGCTACGCAGCAATTGCAGCAGCAATAAAGAGCACCTTTTTGGCAGGAGCAAACCTTGTAAAAATGTCAGAAATTGTCAGGGAATATCAGAATATGTCAGAGAATATTCTGTACTGCAGCAGCTGTCTCACAACGGCTAGCATGGAATTCACAAACCTGAGAGTCTTCAATGATTCAATCATTTGGTTATAAATACCCCCTCATTTGAAGACCTGAAGAAATAGAGAAGCATAGAAAAAGATTAGAAACTCTGCAAGTTTTTCGCTGCAACACTCTGATAGAATTTATCATCTTTGTACACACAAATTTTATTCTGAGCATACCTCAGTAATTACTGTACAATCTGTAGCTGTTTAAGTCTCAAAACTGATATAGTTTGTGAGCTTAAGCATTTCTCTCATTTGTATTTTGTTTTTGAGCCTGAAGAGGCTTGTCTGAAAAAGAATACTTGTGTTGTTGAGCCTGGAGAGGCTTGTCTGAAAAAGAATACTTGGTTGTAGAGCCTGAAGAGGCTTGTTAGAAAAGAATACTTGTAATCTTGCAAGATTAAGAGAAAATCCAAGTGCTAGTTGGCATTGGGACTGGACGTAGCTCACAAGTGGTAGTGAGTGAACCAGGATAAATTCTGTGGCTAAGTTTCTCTTTCCCTTATCTTTATCATTTCAGTTTTAAACTAATTAAGGGGAATGAATATTTAATCTAATATTTTAAAAAGAAGAAACTTCTTTTAGAACCATTTTAAAGCAGTCTGAAACCAACTTCAGACAACTATCTAAAAACTTCAGACAACCTACTAGCAACCTGTCTGAAAGTCTGTTTTCTAAATCTGTTTTCGAAAAGCTTCTTAAAATATTTAGAAACACTATTCAACCCCACCTTCTAGTGTTTCCCTGTGTTCCTACAGTTGGTACCAGAGCTCTACTCAGGGTTGATACACCTAACAAGTGTCTGAGGACTGAAAGATCCACATGGAAGCTTCAAACAGTAACAGGCAATACATCACAGAAGGAGCCTCTATCACAAGACCTCCAGCTTTCAATGGAGAAGATTATCACTACTGGAGAGATAGAATGAAGCTGTTCATTGAAAGCACAAACATTGATGTTTGGTATGTGGTCACTGATGGAGACTATGTGCCTATGCTAAATGATGTGCCTATACCTAAGACTGAATGGACTTTGGAGCAAAAGGCTAGAGTCCAGATGAATGCTAAGGCCAAACTCTATCTGATATGTTCCTTGAACAAATCAGAATATGAGAAGGTTCATGGATGCACCTCTACCAAGGAGATTTGGGATACTCTTGCAGCAGCCCATGAAGGAACTGAGACTGTCAAGCAATCCAAGATAAGCATGCTCATACATCAGTATGAGATGTTCAAGATGGAGGAGTCTGAAATCATTGACCAAATGTTTGGAAGGTTTCAGACCATAACAAATGGACTCAGGTCCTTAGGCAGAACAGGACCCAAAAGAACTTGGGTACCTAAAAACTTGATCATTCCTGTTGCAGATGTGTTTAACAGGACAAAGGAAACCCCACAAATGGTACCTGGACAGTGGGTGCTCGCGACACATGACAGGAGAAAGGTCTTTGTTCCAAAACCTTAGACCTAAGGAAGGAGGAGTGGTCACCTTTGGTGGAAATCAGCAAGGGAAGATCACTGGCATAGGGACTATAGGTATAATTCCTTCATCCCTCATTAAAAATGTTCTTCTTGTGGAAGGACTACAACATAATTTACTGAGCATAAGTCAATTATGTGACAGTGGTTATGTAGTATCCTTTACCAAGGAAGGATGCATAGTCAAAGACTCCTCTGATCAAACACTTTTTACTGCTAAGAGACACAGCAATGTGTATAAAATTGATCTAGAGGATTTAGCAAGTCAAAATGTAAAATGCTTCATTTCTGTTGAAGATGAAAAACAGATTTGGCATCAAAGACTTGGGCATGCTAGCTTGAGATTAATCTCAAGATTAGCAAAACACAACCTTGTTAAAGGATTGCCCAAGCTTTCATACAAATCTGACATTTTATGTGATAGCTGTCTGAAAGGGAAACAAACAAGACACTCTTTCAAGAGTAAAGATGTTGTTTCAACTAGCAGACCACTAGAACTTTTACACATTGACTTGTTTGGTCCAATTAGAACAGAAAGTCTTAGTGGAAAGAAATATGGTTTGGTCATTGTTGATGACTATTCTAGATTCACATGGGTGATATTCCTTAGAAACAAGGATGAGACTTTTAAGAATTTCACAATATTTTGTAAGAAGGTACAGAATGAAAAGGGATTCTGTATTTCTGTCATAAGAAGTGATCATGGTGAGGAGTTTGAGAATGCAAATTTCAAATTGTTCTGTGATGAGAATGGGATCTCACACAATTTCTCTGTGGAAAGAACACCTCAACAGAATGGGGTTGTTGAGAGAAAGAACAGAAGTTTGCAAGAGATGGCAAGGACCATGCTCAACTCAAGCAACTTACCTAGAACCTTCTGGGCAGAAGCTTTTAACACAGCTTGTTACCTTCAAAACAGAATATTGACAAGACCAATTCTGAAAAAGACTCCATATGAGTTGTGGAAAGGAAGAAAACCTAACATATCATATTTCCACACCTTTGGATGTGAGTGTTTTATACTGAACACCAAAGATGATCTTGGAAAATTTGATGCAAAATCTGATAATGGATTTTTCATTGGATATTCTGAAACATCTAAAGCATATAGAGTGTATAACTCTAGAACTTTAACTGTTGAAGAAACCATTCATGTAAAATTCAATGATAACAAAGAGACTGATAGGGAACTATCAGATCTAGAGGATGATTTTGCAGGAATGGAGCTGAATGATCACAACAACTTGATGGATGAGCACCTGTCTGAAGTTCCTGCTGTTTCTGAACCTCTTCAGACAAATGTTGAGTCTCAGACAGATGTGATACCTCCTCATAAATCTGATTGGAGATACAAGTCACATCATCCTAAAGATCAAATCATTGGCAGCACTTCAGAAGGAGTTAAGACAAGATCAAAATTCAGACATTTGAATTCTCTTGCTCTCCTGTCTGAAATTGAGCCAAAGAGCATTGATGGAGCTCTGCATGATGAAGGGTGGATCCTAGCCATGCAAGAGGAGCTAAATCAATTTGCTAGGAGTGATGTCTGGACCCTTGTTCCTAAACCCCATGGGAAAACAATTATTGGAACCAAATGGGTGTTCAGAAACAAGTTGTCTGAAGAAGGGAAAGTTATCAGAAATAAGGCAAGGCTAGTAGCTCAAGGTTATAACCAGTAAGAAGGTATTGACTTCACTGAAACCTTTGCCCCAGTGGCCAGGTTAGAAGCAATTAGAATTCTTTTATCTTATGCTGTAAATAATGGCATCAAACTATATCAAATGGATGTCAAAAGTGCCTTCCTCAATGGTTTCATTGGAGAAGTGGTTTTTGTTAGACAACCCCCTGGTTTTGAAGATGTAACTTTTCCTGACCATGTTTTTAAACTTAAGAAAGCTCTCTATGGTCTGAAACAAGCCCCAAAAGCTTGGTATGAAAGACTGAGCAGTTTTCTTGCAACCAATGGTTTTGAAAGAGGAAAAGTTGACACAACTCTTTTTAGAAAACAGTCTAACAAGGATCTCATACTTGTCCAAATATATGTTGATGACATTATTTTTGGTTCAACTAATTCTTCATTATGCAAAGAGTTTTCTGAGTTAATGCAATCTCAATTAGAAATGAGCCTAATGGGTGAACTAACGTTTTTCCTTGGACATCAGATTAAGCAAGATTCTGATTGTATATGGATCCATCAAGAGAAATATACAAAGGAAATGCTTAAAAAGTTCAACCTAAGTGATTGCAAACCCATGACAACTCCAATGCACCCTTCTGCATCTCTAAATAAAGATGAGAATGAAGAACCAGTGAATCAAACTTTGTATAGAGGAATGATTGGTTCATTATTGTATCTAACAGCAAGCAGGCCTGACATCATGTTCAGTGTGTGCCTGTGTGCTAGATTTCAATCCGATCCAAGAATCACTCACTACAAAGCTGTAAAAAGAATTTTCAGATATCTTAAAGGTACTACTAATCTTGGTCTGTGCTATAAGAAAAGTAAGGATTGCAGGCTAGTAGGATACTGTGATGCTGATTTTGCTGGAGACAGAGTTGAAAGAAAAAGCACCAGTGGTGGATGTCACTTCTTTGGAGAAAATATGATCAGCTGGTCAAGCAAAAGGCAAAGCACAATTGCATTATCAACAACTGAAGCAGAATACATCTCAGCAGCCAGCTGTTGCTCACAATTGTTATGGGTGAAGTATCAATTTGAAGATTTTAATATTACAATATCTGTTATACCTGTGTTATGTGATAATACCAGTGCCATTAATTTATCTAAAATTCCCATTCAACATTCTAGGGCTAAACATATAGAAATCAAACATCATTTCATTAGAGACTATGTTCAGAAAGGTGTTTTTGATATTCAGTTTATTGATACAGAGCATCAATGGGCTGATATATTCACAAAACCTCTAACTGAAGATAGATTTAAGTTCATCAGAGATAAATTGAACATTCATGCATTGTGAGTGTGTATGAAAAATGATGTGTTTGAAACTTCAGCCTGTCTGAAACATGTGACCTGTCTGAAGTTTTGGTCGTCTGAAATTAACTGGATGTCTGAAATCTTTCACTTGTCTGAAATAAACAAATGACGTGGCAATAAAGGGACGGTTTAAATCCACTTTGCACGTTACCCTATGTCTGCGCAGCCAGTTTCTGCCATCATTGCCTCAGAGGTCTATAAGTACTGTAAGGGAGTGAGACTTTGGTACGTTACAGCTCTCTACCCTCTCAGAACCTTTGATATTCTTCAAGAAAGCATTTTCTCTCTCAAGTTCTTTCCAACCTTCAACAATGGCACCAAAGAAGTCTGGAGCTGATAATATTGTGAAGACCAAGGGTGTCTTTCTGGAAGAGCTTGAAGCACTAGGAATGGATCTTCATGCAGAATTTCAAGCAGCTGGGTGGCTTGAATACTTCAACAAAAATCGTTCACATTGGCATGAGCAGAGTATACTTGATTTCTGGGCCACAGCCAGAGGAATCCCTAACCCTCAAGGCATCTACACCACCATCAGGGCTACTGTGCTTGGTACGTCCATCTTTATTGATGAAGACATCTTGGCCATTGTCTGTGGTGACAAGACTGAAGGTGATGTCTTCTCTCCTGGCTGGGAATCAAGAAATGGAGGTCAGAAGCATTTTACAGAGTTTTTGTATGGAACTCCCTCTCCTGCAAGTCTGGATGCTAAGAATATGTTAGACAAGGCTAGGGTTCTGCATGCTATCTTAGGGAACTCTGTAATCCCTAAAAGTGGCAGCAGAAACCATGTGTCTGAACTAGAGAGATTCTTCCTCATTCACCTTCTGAAGAAGCAGAAGATAAATCTTCCAAATATCATCTTGTACCACCTTCAGAAGAGTCTGAGAGACTCTGCTTGAAGTTTTCCTCACAACACCATCATCACCAAGGTGTTGTTGCATTTTAAAGTTCCAGTTCACCAGCTCTTTGATCACCACTCAATTCCTGTGTTTGGTGAATCAAATCTGAAGAGCATGAAAATTAAGCTGACTCCAAGGCCTCCCTCTCCAACCATGAAAGAAAGTTTGCTGATGGAGAAAGCTCAGAGGAGAAGTTCTACTGTGCAGATTCTGGAAAATGAACTAAAAGGAGATATCAGAAGACATGAGTTCAAGCCCTCAAAGGCATCTCCTCAACCTAAACTGAAGAAGCTACCTGTGAGAAGCTCAGCTAAGATAGCTTCTACATCTGTTCAGATTCAAGCATCTGAACCTGTTCAGAAACCTTCTCAAAGGTTGTCTGAAATTGTGGGTCAGATGTCTGAACCTACATAATCTTCAAAGCCTACTTCTATAATGGAAGGACAGGCTGGAGAAGCTGTGGATATCGATGCAGTTGCTGCTCAACCTCTAGCTGCATGCTCTTCTGACCCTGAACTGATTCAGGTTGCTGCTTTGGCTACTGCTATTGAACAAGAGGAGTTAGAACTGAAGGAAGAGCAAGAGAGAACTGACAGAGCTCTTGCAATAGCCTCACAACTTGCTTATGCTGAGGATGATAAGCAAGCAACCATTGCTGAAGCTTCAAAGAAAAGAAAGAGGTCAAGTGCACCTCAAAGGAAAAGGAAGAAGGGAAACTACTTCAGACAGTGTCTGAAGTTAGGGTTACCAGAAGTACTGCTTCTCACCTAGAAGAAGCAGACATTGCTGGAAGGTATCAAAAGTTTGTAAAGGCTAATCAATACTTCAAGAGAAGAAGGGCTCTTTCAACTGAAGAAAGAGAAAGGGAGGATAAGGAAGCCAAGGATAAGGAAGAAAAAGAAAGAGCTGCTAAAGCTCAAGATGTTGCTGCTCCCAAACCTTACAAAAGGATCAAGGTGAGATTTGATAATGTAACTCCCTCACCCCCTTCATCACCTGAAAAGCAACCTCAACCCTTATCTAAACCCACCTCACCAGAAAAACAACCTTCTCCACCTACTTTCCAATCTTTACCAACCTTACAGCTAACTACATTACCCTCTGAACCTTTCATACCATCTGAACCCTCATCACCTACACCTATCATACCCTCAGACAACCTGTTGTCTGAACCCCCTGCATCTCAAGAAAACCAAAGTTTTGAATCCACATCTTCACCATCCAAACCCCCCTCACCTCTGTACATACAGCTATCTGATAGCTCATTACCTTCACCTTCATCACCTACCTCACCATCATCATCTCCACCTCTTACACCTTTACCTCCCTCACCACCTTCATCTATTCATCAATTCAATCTTTCAGCTGAGATAGCAGCCTTATGCAAGAGACTGACAAGAACCTCCTTTGGCTCTTGCCCTTTGCCAAAATTCGAGCATCTGTCTGAAGAGCTGCATCACTTTAGAACATCCCCTGCTGTCTCACTTCATCATGGTCTCACTAAGAAGACTGTGTCTGATGAAAGGGCTTTGTACTCCAACAATGTTGATGGTTTGGAGAAGATAAGGAAGGGTGTTGTCCCTCTTAATCATACATGGGATCTTATCAATCCATTCTATGAAGACTCATGGAAGCTGAACAATGAAGAATGGCTCATGGTAAGGATGCTGAACACTGAAGCTGAGTTGTTCCAAAGAGACTTGGCTAGAGGAGTTGGAATGATGGGCTACAGGCCTCCTAGAACCAGTTCAATCAGGCCTTCAACCAAAATCTTGGTGAAACCTGATAGGATTGTTCCTAAGTATCCCCTCAAAGAAGGACAGGATGAAAAATTGAAGGGTCCTAAGGTCTATTCTATTTCAGCACCCCTGTCTGAAGCCATGACTGCTTCAGAATGGGAAGGTCTTCCTGAGTTCATCATATCAGAAGGAGGAGGCTTGAATCACCTGTTTGAAAACTGGATGTGGGAGTCTTACTGGAAGATCAGAGAAGCTGCTGGGTCTTCTTCTGGGTGTAGTGGTCCTGATGCTGAATCTGTAATGGGTGTTGGACACTTCACAAATGTTCAGTACCATTTCTTAAAAGATCACTTTCCCCCACAGGCAGATTCATTCAACCAAGCTTGGGTGCTTCTGAAGTATGTTGGGACCTTTTTCTGTCCAGTCTACAATCCTTCAGAATATGGCTTACAGCCTGGTTTTGGAGTTTTGAGATTTGTATGTCCCTACCTTCAGCTCATCCTAGTTGAGTCTGAACCTGACCTGTTTGAAGAAAACCAGAAGATAAAATCCAAGGTCAAGGCACTTGAGAAGAGATGTGAAGAATCTGAAAGAAGATGTGCAGTCTCAGAAAAGAAAGCTCAAAAGGTTATTCAGAATCAGCGAGAAATTCTTCATGAACAGCAGCTGATAAGAAGTGGTCAACAAGAGTTGAAATCTTCTATTGAAGCTGCAATAGACAAGGCCAAGGAAGAACTGATCTCCTTTCTGTCTCAAGCCCTGCTGAAGAAGAAGGACTAATTTATTGCCATTGTCTTATGTTCATATTTCTTTTTCAAGTGCTGATTGTCTGATTAATCCTTACATTATTTTAATACAATCAGTGTCTTCAATCCATCTCATGTGATCTTTGCTCTAATACTTGTTTTTACTTTATCTGTACTTCACAATCATGTTTGTTTTATTGCTCCGTTACTGTTATTGCTCTGTGATTCCCTTTTGATTGATGACAAAAGGGGGAGTATTAAATCTAACAAAATCTGGAGTGATTACAGGATTCAAGGGGAGTACATGAAACAGTCCAAAGTTGTCTGAACTTCTGAGAAAATCTTATATAAAAGGATATATTTGTCCTAGGGGGAGCTAAATCTTAATCTCTCAATTTTGCAGATTTAAGTTAAATTTGTCATCATTAAAAAAGGGGAGAATGTTGAGTCTCAAAAATATCATAAAGAAGTTTATGATGTTTTAAAGACTGAAATTTCTCTAAGTTTTAATGATCAACAAATTCAACTTGAGTTGTTTCTCATAAGATACAATTGTCTAAATTGTTTATCTATGATTTTCAGCAAGAAGCCTACTTTTTAAGACTAAGTGTTGTATCCGTCTGAAGAAGCTGATGCTGTCTGAAGATGATCAACCCGTCTGAAGCATCAAAGCCGTCTGAAAGCTTTTGATGACATGGCATCTCTTGTCTGAAGCTGTGACAATCCATGTACCTCTGCACGTTTTTCACGCATGTTCTCTGTTACAAACAGCTGGCACCTGTGCAATGCAATTCAAGCACGCACCCTGTCACAACGTGTCCTCTGCTACGCAGCAATTGCAGCAGCAACAAAGAGCACCTTTTTGGCAGGAGAAAACCTTGTAAAAATGTCAGAAATTGTCAGAGAATATCAGAACATGTCAGAGAATATTCTGTACTGCAGCAGCTGTCTCACAACGGCTAGCATGGAATTCACAAACCTGAGAGTCTTCAATGATTCAATCATTTGGTTATAAATACCCCCTCATTTGAAGACCTGAAGAAATAGAGAAGCATAGAAAAAGAACAGAAACTCTGCAAGTTTTTCGCTGCAACACTCTGATAGAATTTATCATCTTTGTACACACAAATTTTTATTCTGAGCATACCTCAGTAATTACTGTACAATCTGTAGCTGTTTAAGTCTCAAAACTGATATAGTTTGTGAGCTTAAGCATTTCTCTCATTTGTATTTTGTTTTTGAGCCTGAAGAGGCTTGTCTGAAAAAGAATACTTGTGTTGTTGAGCCTGGAGAGGCTTGTCTGAAAAAGAATACTTGGTTGTAGAGCCTGAAGAGGCTTGTTAGAAAAGAATACTTGTAATCTTGCAAGATTAAGAGAAAATCCAAGTGCTAGTTGGCATTGGGACTGGACGTAGCTCACAAGTGGTAGTGAGTGAACCAGGATATTCTGTGGCTAAGTTTCTCTTTCCCTTATCTTTATCATTTCAGTTTTAAACTAATTAAGGGGAATGAATATTTAATCTAATATTTTAAAAAGAAGAAACTTCTTTTAGAACCATTTTAAAGCAGTCTGAAACCAACTTCAGACAACTATCTAAAAACTTCAGACAACCTACTAGCAACCTGTCTGAAAGTATGTTTTCTAAATCTGTTTTCGAAAAGCTTCTTAAAATATTTAGAAACACTATTCAACCCCCCCTTCTAGTGTTTCCCTGTGTTCCTACAGCTGTCACATATGGGAAAACTTGTTTGACATCTAATTCATATGATGATATGTTTCTTGATATGCACACTCAATGTGATTCTTTTTGTATTTCACCTTACATGAACACATTTGATAATATGCAAAAGGTATCATCTTACTTGAGTGAGTGTTTTAGCATGAATATGGCTCTTGAGCAAACTTGTATGAATGCTTCATGGCACAAACACATGCACTATAATTTTAACAATCATACTCAAGATGTGTCTCATATGTTCAATGAGCATGATGTGATCTCACTTCCAAGAAATAGGACATTCATGCCACATAGTTTTAATTGTGCATTCATTTGGCAATATATTGTGGATTATTTTGTTGGTTTGAAACATGCATATCACTTGCTTAAATTTCGTTTTAACCAACTAACCCCTTTACTTGAAAAGAAGGGCTTCAAAAGATTAGTCTTTGATCCAGGATCTAAATCCATAGAGTACATGGACAAGATGGTTCAATCTCCATTGAGGGAGTTTTCTAACCATTTTCTCAAATACCTCTTGTTCATATCATATGTTTTTCTTTTGCTAATATTTATGATCCCCAAGTATTTTTGTTATGAGCCTTCACTTTGATTGCTTTGGAATAATACTTATGGGTCTTCTTCTTGTTGTCTAGGCTCAAGGAAGATGTTCAACTTGTGGATCTATGACTCTACTCTCCAAAAGCGAAGGGAAGCATCTTCTTACTTCCTATATTTTGTCATCCAACTCCTTCTTCTACCCAGTTCATTATTTTTACTGCTCCTTTCTGTATTTTCAGATTTGAGGTCAAATCCTTTTCAAGGGGGAGGGAATGATGACACTCTGCTAAAAGCTTGGACCTACAAGACCTACATTGGAGGATATGCACCAACTACAAGCCTGAGCTTCAAGCAAGGAAAAGTTGGAGAAATTAGTGTCCTACAAATAAAGGGTCACTACCCTACAAAATAAAGGTCACTACCCTACATAAGGACACCTTGACCTTGGATAGGACCCTTGTCCTATGGACCACCCTTAATTAGGACTCTCTTATATTTTCTTTTTTATTGATTGTAATTTTCTTTTAATTCCTCCTACTTGGGAACTATTTTTAGTGGGTTTATTGATTAGTAGGTTGCCTTGCTATAAGGCTTAGGAGGTCATGGATTCTATTCCCACATAGGATAGAAATTTGACTCATCTTGTATTTTCCTACATGAGTGGGCGCCATTTTGAGAGGTTTATTGGCTTAAGACTTAGCTTAGCCATAAACCTTGGGGGTCATGGGTTCAAAACCCACTTAGGAGTGTTTTCACTCATCTTTTATTTTTCTCCTATTTTGGGCTCCTAAAAATCCGCCCCCTTCCCCCTCCTCTCCTATAAATAGGAGCCTTCTCTCCATGTATTCTCAATATTGAATTTTAAGTAAAGGCACTATGCCCAAATTTCTCCTCTTATTGAGTTGAGTCTCCTCTTTGTGAGTTGAGTGAGCTTGGTGGTTGTTGCTTAAACCATGGATGAGACTTATCTAATTCTCCTGAATTAGTGGCGTCTGGCAATTGAACTTATCTGCTGCAAGAGGATTCTTGCACCAGTGGCGTTCTTCCTCTTCATTTCTTCTCCACTTTTTCTTTCATTTTCTCTCATTTTCTCACGCAAATTAGCTGCTGCCCAGCACCTAATTTTCGTGAATTAATTACTATTTTGTGGTTCTAATTGGTTTGTTTTGCTCAATTCTAGATCCTGTGCAATTCCTGTCATCAAAAAGGGATTAAATTGGGGTAAAATTACCATTTTATCCTTGATAAGTGAACTAAAAAGTGCTCTAATTTATCAACTAATTTTCACTTATCAAAATCCCCCCAACTTAACTTCTTGCTTGTCCTCAAGCAAGAGACCTCTTTGCAATAAAAAATCAATTCTATTCCAGTGTATTCCTAATAATTAAAAAAAAACAAATTCAAGGAACTATCCCTCAACTCTTTCCTAAGCTGCAGTCACTTTCCAAACATAAGAAAAATTTAGAATCAAGGGATGTTACCAATCATCAATCAAAATAGAAATACAAACATCAATTAAACTTCTCAATAATAGCAATTAAAGCAGTAAGTGGTAAACCAAGGAAATCTCTCATTCTCACGGGTAAGTGTTTCCCTCAATCTTATTCACCACTGCTGAACAACTAGAATTGATAGTCGTTTCCAAGATCTAAACCTGCAAGCAGTTAATATGGATCAAAAGGTCTTTTTTAGGTTGTAATGAGGCTGAGCTATCAAGAAATCATGTTTTTTTTTTGGATATTCAAAGAACACTTTTGAATAGAGAGCATCTTGTGATTGTGGTTGGGACTTCTCTCAATTCACCTGGTCATTCTTGAATGGTCACCCATTTTCAGCTTGGCCTCATTGTTTGAAGAATTTCTCACCCCAACTTATTTAATTCCACACTTTTGTGCAAATCTTTTTTTTTTGACTGAAAGAATAACATAGAAACTTTATTTGTGGGAGAGGATCCTTCTTTTGTGATTTCTTGTGCCTTCTCTTGAATCTCTGTGACCAACCTCTTGTCCCATTTTGTTGTGGTGCACCTTGCTCTCTATCCCAAGTGTTAAGGGACAGGTTTCATTCAATGAATATGGTTAGGGTGCATCAAAGGAAATATTCAAGCTCAAATGAGCAATCAATAAATGGAAACATTTAATCAGGGTTGGCTGTTTGGCATTGAGCAAAATATTATAATCACAAAATATGCCTTTGTCACTTCCATATCTTCTACTAACAAGATAAAATTCAGAAACTCAAGAAATAACAGTTGACAAGCAGCGGTGAAAAGCTCTCAATTTAAGTGTTTAGGCTCTCATCTCACCGGTTATGGCTAAAATTTTCTTGATAAAGCACTTAATGGATTTAATTAACTACCTTGATAGGTTCTCTTGAGAAGTACCCTAATCCTAACTGATTATGGAATTAATCACAAGACCCTATTATCTTTCCTAATCAGGTTAGTTAAACTACTTATTTACAGAGAGTAAGGAAAAAGTTACCTTGATTCCTAATTTCCTATGGTCCTAAAAATCCTAAAAATTTTAATGTATCAGTATTGTATAATATATAATGTATCATTGGAGAATTATATACAGTACAAATCAAAAGAAAAATAAAAGAAAATAATAAAATAAAAAGATAAAAAGCAAAAGGAAAAGAAAAAGAAGGAAAAGCACCAAATAGGAAATAAAAATAATCAGTCCTCGTGGTCCTGATCCATGTGAGCTGCTCCATCCTCAGCTCCGGCTGCTCCATCCCCCCTAGGAAAATAGGCCTGTCCCCAGGCCACTGTAAGTAATCATGAAAGAACGCAGGGAGCATGGGGTCTACACCAGCCTGATAATGACTGTTTTGAAAGTGTACAACGACTCTGTAGAGAGTGGACATCTGAGCCATCATGTGAGTGTTCTGGGCCTCAAGTCGCTGGGCCCAGACTGAAACATCTTGGTCTGCTGGTGGTGGTGGTGCTGGCTGCCCTCCACCCTCCAACTCCTCAGGTGGGATGCAGTAGGCGTCAATGTATGCTCTAGTCATAGGTGGTAGGATGCGAACCCTGGGGTTCTCCTCCACACCCCTAGATCTACAAAGTGAGGTAATAAGAGAGGGGAAGCCAAGTCTGATCTTGGAGTTAGGGGTCCTGTTTGACACAGCAGATGCAAAGTATACTATCCTGCTGGTGATGACCCGTGAAATATCTACTGTGGCGCCAGTGAGGATGCAATATATGAGGTGGGCCACTAGCATAATGATGTCGGAAACGTGCCCGGTGGAATGTATGTTGGCCATCGTCAGTACTGTCCATATCCTAGTAATACTCCTCATGTCATGCCTGTGTATCCGGGCGGCCTCCCCCTGTGCATTCGTCTCAAAGGAACGCCCTGGTAAGCATAAGAACTGAGCAGTCTCAAGGTCAAGGGGGTCATTGCCCTGCAGCCCCATAGCAGCTGTCCTCTCGTGGAACTCGCACTCCACGAGGTCTCGATCCCCCTCAATGGGATGTCCTAGGTATGCGTTGATTGCATCGCAATCAAACCTGATAACTTGTCCTCGAACGTAGGACTCCCTCCTAGGTTTAACACCGTGCTCTCCTATAGCATTGGCGTAGAACTCCCTCACAATATCTGGATCGAAATAGTCGTCAGGGCGACTAAGGAGATCCCATCCTCTCCTATGGATCTCAGCAGCAAAGTCCTCATACTCGCCTTCCTCGAGCTGGACTGGCCTCTCCAAGATGAACTTGCAGTCAGATATGTCAGTATACGCTTCAAAGGACTTGAGGTCCCTGAAGCGGTGAGGGTCAAAATCAGGTTCCCTCTGAGGGGCCTTCCTCTTGGCACCCCCTGTTCCTCTCCTAGAGGAACTAGGATCACTGACGTTCTTTGTGCGAACCATCTGCAAAAGAGAAGCAAATCAAATTTATGCATCATAATGTTTAATTATTCATAATTATGAAATAAATGGCCAATTTAATTTAAAAAATTAGAGCAATTAATCAAACGATTGTGCACAAAAAATTTGATTTTAATCATTACCCAATGAATGCCAATTAATTAATTAAGACATGCTAAAGTGATCAGTTAAAGCAGTCCTAAACAATCCTAATCAGCCAAAAGTGAGAATTGAACTCATGCTAAAAAATCGTGTCATCAGTAACATGCAATAGGGCATAATTATTTTTTTGAAAGGGCATGAAAAATTATCAAAGCATTTAATCAATCATACATGCACTAAAAAAAATTTTGCAGAAATTATTGAGCACTTTAAAAACTACCACCTAAGCAAACAAGAATAGCTCACAAAAGATTCTAACCACATGCAAACTATTTTAAAAACATTTATAAATAATTATTTCTTTCCTAAAGGGTCCTAAACTCCTAAGCTCAAATAAAACAAAAAATCAAAATTTTAATCGGCTAAAAAGAAAGAAAACTATAAAGACATACCTGGTACAAACTAAGAAACTGAAAATGGGGCTGTATGAGTGAGAGAAAGGCAAGGAAAGAGACAAGAATATCAGAGAAAATGCGAGGGAAGGAACGGAGGGAAGTTCGAAATGAACTCCTTCGTTCAAAATTCGTAATTTAAACTGTACGTCCCCTGTGCTACACCCTGCACTATAGTGTAACATCCTGCTAATTAAGACCTTAATTCATAGGAATATCATAACTTAAAGTAGAACGAAGAAAAGAATAGGTACAGGAAAGCTTAAGAGGCAAAAACTAAGGTTTTTGCTTGATGTTGGTTCTAAGCCTAATGACCTTGGTGCACTAAATTGCAAATATCTAAAGTTGTAGATGTCCGATTGAGGTGATTACACTCTCATTAGAAAGCTTATTTCCGGGGCTTCAGTTTGATAGGTTATATGATAGGGTTTGGATGAAAACTGAACCTTTGCAAGAAGGGAAAATTTCAATCTAAGTTTCTCGCTCGAGCTGAGCTCAAGCGCAGCCTGAGCGAGGATATCAGCAAGAAGGGAAAATTGCAATCTGGTTTTCTCGCTCGAGCTGAGCTCGAGCGCAGCCTGAGCGCAGAAAAACAGAGAGTAATTTGAGAAATTCAGCTCGAGCTGAGCTCAAGCGCGGCCTGAGCGAGAACTTGCGCTTGAGCTGCGCTCAAGCGAGGCTTGAGCGCAGGCCCGATCTCTGCACTTTAAAACACGTTCTTGGACGGTTTCAGTCAGTTCTTCCTTCCGTTTTTTCATATTTTCAGAGAGAGAGAGTGATTCTAGTGAGAGAAAGTCCCAGCAAAGGCCAAGAACGATTTCTACTCATCAAGAACGAGTCTTGCATCAATCTTTCCCCCATCAAGGCCCTCCATTCTTCGTTCTTTCTCCGTTTTCTCGACTCACAGGTGGGTGTAACTCTCACTTGATTGTTCTGGATGTTGCCACTGCATGTTCCCCATTCTTTTTCCCCTTTCCTTCGATGAATTAATGATATATGTGTAGTATGAACATATGAATTATGAATGTATTGATAATTGTATGTATTGAATTGCCAAAACCTTAGGATAGGTGATTGGATGATTCTGTATGATGGATTTGATTATGTTATTCTGGAATTCATGGGCCTTTGGCCATCACAGTCATGGAATTATGAATTTAAGAAATCATAGAGCTTTCGGGCTATCACAGGGTCTTTGACCATCACAGGACTTCGGGCAAATTATTTAAGAACAACGGGGTAACCACATCGAACTCATGGCCAAGAGGGAGATGGGGTCCCCAATCACAGAATTTTATTTAAATGCTATTTAAAATTTAATCATAGGTAACCTTGGACGACGGTCCTTGGTTACATGGCCGAGCGCTCATCACAGTCACGTTACAGAGAAAAGACCCCGGGTGTCGGGAACAACACCTCACAGCCATGCATTGCATCTTGATGATTGATTTTCTTTATGTTGAATTCTGTATCATTATCTCTATTATGTCTCTTAAATTTATATGTATGCCATGATGGTTCTTGGTTGCTTTCCCCCACACTGCACACACTGTTACACTCACTGGGACGTTGGTCTCACCCCATTCCATGGGAACAATATTTTAGTGGTGCAGGATACTGATCAGAGCTATGACGAGTAGTGGATGGCATGTGAAGACCAGTAGTCTTATTGTTTATTTTACTTTGACGTTTTCCATGTTGTTTAGAACCACTAGTGTTATTTGTTAAAGCTACTTTAGGAATCATTATGTTAGTTTAATATTTTTGTATTGGAGCCTTGATGGCAATAGTATGTTATTATTTCCTTGAGTTATATATGTATTTTTGGAGCTTTAGTAATTGTTGGGTTACTCAAGCGATGGTATTGTATGTCGATACGCGAAATGAATGAAATAATTTCACGAATTTGGAAATAGTGCTTCCAACAGGCATTATTTCTGAATTTAGAAATTAGGACGTTACATATAGCGCAGGGTGGAACGTGCACTGCTTCAGAAGATGAAGCGTGCCGCTGTGCTTCACCCTGCGCTATAGCGTAGGGTGAAGCGCAGAAAACAGAGAGTCTCATTTTTCCAGTTAATTCTGCGCTTTACCTGCACTGTAGCGCAGGTTGAGGCACAGAGGTGCAGTATTCTCTCTGTTTCTGCTACTCCTACCCGATTCCATGCATTCCTTTTAAATTTACATCCCCGATTTAACAATTTCCTAATTACACAGGCAATTCCTAAAACAAAAAATTGAAAATAAAATGAAAATAAAGACTCACAAACATTGGGTTGCCTCCCAGGAAGCGCTTGTTTAACGTCTTTTAGCTCGACGCCTGGTTATGCAACCTTCTTATGGTGGCCTCAAGTGGAGGATGATGTTTGACTCTATACCAGTTCTTCCTTTGAGTTCCCATCCTCCATGCCAATCTGTGACTCTTCCTTCATTGTCACTGTCCTCCTCAGTATCAGATGTTGATCTTTTTCTTCATTTAAACTTGAATTCCCAAGTTGACTCTGGGTGCTTTACCCTCATCCTAGGCTTCCTCAGAAATTCGGAGCTTGGCAGTTTTGAAGAGTTTTTGGAAATAGCATCAGTTTGATCTAATTTGGGTATACCCCTATCAATATGAAACACAATGGTTTCATCCTTTGAGCTCAATGCATATTTTCCTCGATCAACATCAATGATCATTTTAGCAGCCTTCATGAATGGTCTTCCTAATATTAGGGGGACTTCAGTATCCTCCTCCTCTGTCTCTGCAATGTAGAAATCTACAACATATGCAAATTTATCTACTCTCATTTGTATATCCTCCACTATTCCATGTAGGCTTTGAGAAGATTTATTCGCAAGAAGCAATCTCACATTAGCAGGCTTAACCTTCACATTACTCAACTTATTAAAATATGATAGCGGCATCAAATTGATGCTCGCTCCAAGATCTAATAAAGCATGAGTAAAGGGTAGATTACTAATTGAGATGTGATAAGTGAAAATTAGTTGATAAATTAGAGTACTTTTTAGTTCACTTATCAAGGATAAAATAATAATTTTGCCCCAATTTAATCCCTTTTTATTAAATATTAGATAAATTGTATTTATTAATCCTAGATTTGAATTTGATGCTATTTTGATAGAAATATTGCTGATTTTTGCAGGATATTGCAAAGATTTAATTTGAAGGATAGATAGCATCAAATGAGGAAGATATCTGAAAGATTTGAGATTGATTGAAGATATTTAATGAAGATTTGAAGAAGATTTGAGATCATTAATGAGGAGATCATTGCCAATCAATCAAGGATTCTGCAGACAAGCTTCCCAAATAAATCAAGGATTGCTCAATAAATGCAAGGATATCATCAAATAAAGGGAAATAAGGAAGGACAATTATGCGAAACCAGTCTCGGGGAGAGATCAAGATTTAAAAGAGAAAGTTGGAGCAGCAGGACGCTAGCTGCGCTTCACCTGCGCTATAGGGTGAAGCACAGACTCTCTGGAAGTTGCGCTCACTCATGCGCTATAGCGCAGCCTGGAGCGCAGGATACGCTGATTTTGTCCTTGTTGCCGTTTTTAGATGGATCTCTTCCCAATTTGCATTGTCTTTCCTTAGTCTATAAATAGGAACCTCTTGCACCAAGCCAAGGGGGCTGGAAGTAGTCAATCATTGTAATCTAGTCTATAGTTTAGTGATTATGTACCAAAGCTAAGTTTAGAGTAGGAGAGGAGGAACGCCTCACGAGGATTGAAGATGGTGACAACATCTTCGTTGGTTTGTATAGCTACTTCATGTAGTTAACTCTCCAGTAGGATTGGATGTAACCGATTCTATCATTAAGTGTATGTAAATTCTATATTATTATTTCTGTGCTCTCTGTCTATAATATTGGTAATCTTATTCTGTACTTAATCCCTAATTCCCACGCTTGCGTCTGGAGTTATAGGCTAGTCTCAACTAACTAGGTTAGTTTTGATTAGGACCGAGAGTTGAGAAGTAGGTTCCATAGAAACTCGTTCTCTGATTGAATAAGAGTACTCGATATCAGAAAACCGACACATGAGCGTTTCTAATGAGCGATAGGTAGTGTGAGTACTCTAGCGAAGGGCGTTCACAAGATTAGGCCTGTGTATCGATAGCAAGGGGTAGTTTATTGTAATTCCAGGATTCGAACATAGGCGTATCCTGATGAGTAAGGGTAGTGACAGTACTTGAGCGAAGGTGCGTCTACAACGTTGGCCTCGCTTATCAACTAAGTTCCTTTACAAACTGACTAAAAAAGAGTAAAATTAGCTGTGGGTAAGTCTGTCGCTTGGGAGAGTCCGCATGGATTATCTTTGAGTGTGTGAGATCGCTGGTAACTCGGGGTCTTAGCAATAAAGTTTGTCTACAGTATTATAGAGTAAACCTAAAATAATAGATAATCTTTACATGCACAAGGGGAGAGATGAGATGAAGTCCAATCCTAATCCAAGTAAAGTGTCTCTAACTCTTCCTTTCTAATTCCATTAATATTTTATCTGTTATTTACAATTCCGCAACAATATCTCTAAACCGTTGTTTTCCCTTGATAATTAGATCACAGTCTACGTGAATTGACCGTTCCCTGTGGATACGATATCTTTCTTACTATTATATTACTGGATTTTTGGTTCGCTTGCCAGAAACCCATCAAGATGGGTATAGTAAACTTACCTGGGTCAAGTGACTTACCTGTAACCAAGACCTTCTCTTCATGAGGTTCCTCTTTTTGTTGGGCTGCTTTTTCTTCATCTTGATGAATAGCTTCCTCTTGAAGCAATTGTTCTTCGAAGATGATTTCTTCTTCCTCGTCAAGTTCCTCCTCCTCTGACTTGTTGCCATCAGTAGAAACTAAGTTACATTGCTCCCTTGGATTGGTTTGGGTCACAGCAGAGAGGTGTTGCTGCCTATGCTCTGCCATTTCATTTGCTAACTGACCCACTTGGTTCTCTAGAGTCTTGATTGATGCCTCAGTGGTTTTCTTGAATCCACTAAATTCTTGCACTAATTCATCAATCTTACCTTCCAAGGAATTCAGCTTATCATAAGTTGAAGGCTGCTGTTGGTACGGTGGTTGTCTTCTTCCATTCTGATTCCACCCAGAGTTGGTTTGGTTATGTCTCCAGCCTTGAGAGTACTGATTGTTGTTGTTGTTGGAGTAATTACCTTGCCTTCCCTGGTTACCCATTTAGTAGACTTGCTCTTGTTGTATTTCCTGGGTAGCACATTGACCATTAAGGTGGTCACCTCCACAGAAATCACAAATCAATGGTTAAGCTTGGATGGGTTGTGAGTGGACAACTTTGAGTTGTTGAGGGAGTGCCTTTAGCGTCTCAGTGAGTGCTTCTATATGACGCTTAATGAGCTTGTTTTCAGCTAACAAGGCATCATTCTGATTAAGTTCTAGCGTCCCTTTCTTTGGTACTTGTGCAAGCTGCCTTCCACTTTGAGCTTGTTGATCGTTTTGAGCGAAGTTGTTAATGATTTCAAGTGCTTGATCAACGTTTGCGGATAAGATTGTTCCTCCTGCTGCAGCGTCTATGAATGACTTTGAGTCTGAACGCAGTCCTTTGCAGAATATATTGAGTTGGGCTATATCTTCATAGCCATGGTTTGGACATTTGCGTAACATAGATTTGAATCTTTCCCAGGCTTCACAAAGTGGCTCATCAATCCCTTGTCTGAATGTGGATATATCTGCCTTGGCTTCAATCTGCTTCCCTGGTGGGAAGAATCTTGTGAGGAATTTCTCCTCAACCACACCCCAACTGGTTAGACTTTGATTTGGGTGTGATTGCAACCATTCCTTAGCTTTACCTATCAAAGAGAAAGGAAACAAGTGTAAGTAAACAGATTCCGGAGTACCTTCCTCGAATCCCATAGTACCAATCAATTCATAAAAATTAGAGAGATGAGTATTTGGATTTTCATGATCCAATCCAGCGAATTGATGTGCACTAATGAGGTTGAGGTGTGAAGTCTTCAACTCCAAAGTTCTGGCATTGGGTGGTAACACAATGCTGGAGAAGTGACGTGGTCCTTGATGGGAGATGTAATCTCCTAACGTCCGTCTTGGACGTTCCTCTGCCATGTTTTTGTTTTCTTCAACAATTATTCTCCTTCTTCGCCTCCTCGAGTTCCTACCTCTGTTCCTTTGTGACGTCCTTTCTATTTCCGGGTCGAACTGTAGTTGATTAGGAGACGCCTGACCTCTCAGAAGCATAAACAAGAAACTTGAAAAAGGTAAGTGTTGAAGAGAATTTTAAATTTTTCTTTTTAATAATAGAAAAACAATAAAATTCCTAAGATATAAAATAGAAATCCTAAAAAAGAAAAACAAATAACAAAATCCTAAGATAATTAAAAAAAACTTGATAACTAGATCGCCAAGGTCTACACAAATTGGAAACCGTTCCCCGGCAACGGCGCCAAAAATACTTGATGGGTTTCTGGCAAGCGAACCACAAATCCAGCAGTATAATAGTAAGAGAGTATCGTATCCACAGGGACGGTCAATTTACGTAGACTGTGATCTATTTATCAAGGGAAAGCAATGGTTTAGAGAATATTGTTTGCGGAATTGTAAATAACAAAGTAATAATCAATGGAATAGAAAGGAAGAGTTAGAGACACTTTACTTGGATTAGGATTGGACTTCATATCATCACACCCTTTATATATGTAAAAACTATCTATTATTTTAGGTTTACTCTATAATATCCTAGACAAACTTTATTGCTAAGACACCGAGTTACCAGCGGCCTCACACACTCAAAGATAATCCATGCGGGCTCTCCCAGGCGACAGACTTACCCTCGGCTTATTTTGCTCTTTTTTAGTTAGTTTGTAAAAGAACTAGTTGATAAACGAGGCCTAATGCTGTAGACGCACCTTCGCTCCAGTACTGTCACTACCATCACTCATCAGGACACGCCTATGTTCGGTCCTGGATTTACAATCAACTAACTCTTTGCTATCGGTTTATCAATACCAAGCTTAATGGTCGGATGCCCTTCATTATGGTACTCACACTACCCTTCAATCATTAGTAAACACCCCTATTCAGTCAATGGTTAACCGAGTATTCTTATTCAATCAGAGAATGAGTTTCTTCAGAATCCGCTCCCTCACTCTCAGTCCTAATCAAAACTAACTTAGTTAAGACTAGCCTATAACTCCAGGCGCAAGCGCGGGAATTTGGAATTAAGTACATAATAAGATTACCAATATTATAGACAGAGAGCACAAAAATAATAATATAGAGTTTACATACACTTGGGGATAGAATCAATTACATCCAATCCTAATGGAGAGTTAACTACACAAGGTAGCCATACAAACCACCGTAGATGCTGTCACCATCTTTAATCCTTGTGAAGCGCTCCTTCTCTCCTACTCTAAACTTAGCTCTGTTACATTGTCACTGAAATATAGACTGGATTACAATGATCGTGCACCCCAGAATTGATACAAGAAGTTCCTATTTATAGACTAAGGAAAGACACAACAATTTGGGGAGAAATCTATCTAAAAAGGACAACAGGGACCAAATTAGCGTAACCTGCGCTACAGCGCAGGATGAGGCGCAACTTCCAGAGAGTCTGCGCTTCATCTGCGCTATAACGCAGGGTGAAGCGTAGGTAGCATCCTGCAGCTCCAACTTTCTC
Organism: Sesbania bispinosa; assembly: GCA_026901365.1. Classification (NCBI taxonomy): domain Eukaryota; kingdom Viridiplantae; phylum Streptophyta; class Magnoliopsida; order Fabales; family Fabaceae; genus Sesbania; species Sesbania bispinosa. Next base: position 1,702,960 of record QLOH01000124.1, read on the forward strand.
TTTTTAATCTTGATCCCTCCCCGAGACTAGTTTTAGCAGATTTGTCTTTCCTTGTTTCCCTTTTCTTGATGAAATCCTTGTATTTATTGAGCAATCTTTGATTTAATTGGGAAGCTTATCTGCAGAATCCTTGATTGGTTGGCAGTGATCTCTTCATTAATGGCTTCAAATCTTCTTTAAATCTTCATTAAATATCTTCAATCAATCTCAAATCTTGCAGACATCTCCCTCATTTAATGCTATCTATCCTTCAAATTAAATCTTTGCAATATCCTACAAAAATCAGCAATATTTCTATCAAAATAGCATCAAATTCAAATCTCAGATTAATAAATACAATTTATCTAATATTTAATAAAAAGGGATTAAATTGGGGCAAAATTACCATTTTATCCTTGATAAGTGAACTAAAAAGTGCTCTAATTTATCAACTAATTTTCACTTATCAGCAACCCAACAATTTTTAATTTGCTTTCATTTTTCTTTTGCTTTGTGTCTTTGTTTTTTATTATGTTGTTTTTGTTGAGTCTATACCTGTATAGATTAGGAAGAGGTTAAGTAAAGGATAAATTTCTTAAAAGGAATGTGTGAAAAATAGTAAAAGGTAGGAAGAGAATGTAAAAATTAGCTTCCTGCGCTTAGCGCACTTAAAGCGCAGATTTTATATTGTTCTCTATTTTTCACGCTTCATATGCGCTAGAGCGCATAATGAAGCATGAGCGCAGCACTTCATCTCCCAGGAGATGCGCGCTGCACATTCGCTAAGCGCATATGCAGCGCAGCTGCGCGCGTCCAGAATTCCTTTAAATTCTGGATGAGGGAAGGTTTTTCAAAACCTTCCCTCTGCAGTTTCCTTCCATTTCCCTCTGATTCTTACCCTCCTTTTTGCTCTTTTTGCTTCCATATCTTTGCTTTTCCCAGTTCCGAGGCTATATCAGGTATGTTTTTATAGTTTTGGTCATTTTGCACCGATCAGAATTTTCATTTTTGTCCCTATTTGAGCAGAAACCTTAGGGTAGGAAACTTAGGCTTTTAGGACACCTTAGGATAGAAATATTTGTTTATTAAGCCTTAAGTTTAGTGTATATGCTGTTAGGACCTATTTATAACATGTTTTGCTTGCTTAGGTGGTAATTTTTCGAAGTGCTCAATGAATTTTTGCAAGTTACTCTGTTTGGTGCATGTATGCTTTGTTGTTTCGTATTTTTGCATGACCATGCATGAATAACTGTGCCTTATTGCATGTTATTGATGACATGATTTTTGAGCTCAATTTTTGTTACCAATCTGTTATGCCATGTTCTTAGAAAGTAATTAAGACTGCTTTAATTGATCACTTTAGCATGTCTTAATACATAAATTAATTGGCATTTGGTAACTTTAAAATCAGATTAATTGTGCAAGTGCTTGACTTGAGAATTGTTCTAAATGTTGATTTAAATTGGCCATTTAATTCAATAATTTTGAATAATCATTTATCATGCATAATTAATTCTAGTAAATTTTGCAGATGGCTCGCACTAAGACTGTTCGTGGAGCAGGATCATCTAGGGAAGGTGCCAAGGGAGGCAAGAGATCCAGGCAGGCACCTTAGGAGGATTCTGATTTTGATCCCCACAGATTCAGAGATGCCAGAGTCTCTGAAGCTTATAGTGCCATTCAGGACTGTAACTTCGTTATAGAGAGGCCAATGAGACTACAGCCAGATGAGCATGAGGAGTTCAGGGCGGAGATTCACAGGAGACACTGGGTTCGCCTCAGCAGCCCAGACAGTCATTTTGACCCCTCCATTGTGCGGGAGTTCTATGCTAACGCCATTGGAGCTCATGGCGTAGATGCTGACAAGAGGTCCTATGTGCGAGGCCAGGAGATCAGATTTGATTGCGATGCACTCAACGCCTTGCTGCAGTATCCAGCACCATTGGATAGGGCACTGATGGAGTGCCAGTACCACGAGAGAATGAGAGAGGTGGGGCTCAATGGTAATGACCCCATGGATACAGATACTGCATAGACACTATGTCTGCCAGGATATTCCTTTGAGAGGAGTGCATACGGACAAGCTGCTCGCATCTACCGAAAACATATGAGAGCTATTGCGAGGATGTGGACAGTGTTGGTTCTAGCCAACATCTGCCCCAACAACCATGTTTCAGACATCCAGATGCCAGTAGCTCACGTCATCTTCACCATACTTTCCGGCGGTGACATCTATATCTCCAGGGTTATCGCCCAGAGGATATCTAATTTCATTTCTACTATTGCACGCCGCACTCCCACCATGAGGTTCAAATTAGGTTTTCCCGCACTTATCACAACACTCTGCAGAGCTAGGGGTGTGGATGTGAACCCCGCGGTTCGCATCCTTAACCCCATGACCAGATGATACATTGATGCCTACTGTATCCCATATGAGTATGGCGAGGAGGAGCAGCAGCCAACACCACCACCACCACCACCAACAGTAGATCCTACCTTCAGACAGTGGGCTCAACACACCACTTTGCATCTGATATCACTCCATAGGTCCCATGTTCACTTGCAGGAGTACTTGTACTCTATTAGGCCAGACCCCTACCCAGGCATGACACCGAAGCAGTTCAGAGATTATATCCAGTGGCCTGGGGACAGGCCTATTCCTTCGGGAGAGAGTGGAGCAGCTGCAGATGGAGCCGATGCTGACCCTATGGACCACCAGGACCAGGACCATCATGATTGATATTTATTTGGTGCTTTTCTTTCTTTTTCTTTTATTTCTTTTTTCTTATTTTTCTTTTCTTTTATTTATTTTTATTTTATTTTGGATATGTACTGTATATATTCCACTGATACACTCTATATTTTGCTATGTAGTATATTTTCTGTATATTGTTCTGTTTATTTTACTTTTATTTTAGGATTTAGGCAAATTAGGAAAGTAAAGATTTTTTTTTTTCAAATTTTTGAATTTAGGCAGTTTAACTAACCAAATTAGGAAAGTAGAAAGGATCTTGTGATTAATTCCATAATCAGTTAGGATTAGGATGCTTCACAGGAGAACCTATTAGGGTAGTTAATTAAAACCAGTAAATACTTTATCAAGGAATTTAGCCAAGAAGCCGATGAGTTGAGAGCCCAAACACTTGAATTGAGAGTTTTTCACCGCTGCTTGTCAATTTTTATTGATTGAGATTTTGGATCTTATTCTGCTTGTGAAAAATATGGAAGTGACAAAGGCAATTTTTGTTTTCAATATATTTGCTCAGTGCCAAAAAGCCAACCCTTGATATAATTTTTTCAATTCTTTGATAACCCACTTGCGCCTTTATTGATTATTCTTGTGCACCCAAACCATAATTGATATATCTATATCATGTCTCTTACACATTTGGGATAGAGAGCAAGGTGCAAGCAAAGACAATGGGAAGAAAAGGTTGGTGGATTGAAAGTCAAGAAATTCAAAGAGCAGGTACATGAAAGCAAAAAGAAGATCACTCCCCCCAAAATCAAAAAGAAAAAAATGAATAAATTGAATAAGTTGGGGGGAGTGCAAAATCAAACAAAGAAAGAGGCCTGCAAAAATGAGAAAAAAATCAAGAATGAGATGGTGAAAGGAGAGAAGTTCAAAGTTAAGCAACATCAAAAGATGCTCTCTATTTCAAATGATCATTGATTATCCAGAAAAAACCATGATTTCTTGATAGCCCAACCTCATTACAACATTGAAAAGAACTTTTGATCCATATTGACCATGAGCATGTTTAGGAACTAGAAACGACTATCAATATTAGTTGTTCAACTGTGGTGAAAACATTGAGGGAAACAGTACCCGTGAGCATGAGTGAAATTCCTTGGTTTATCATTTATTGCTTTAATTGCTACTTTTGAGAAAGTTTGTCTGTTGATTATGTTCTATTCTAATTAAGGATTGGTAATATCTCTTGATTCCAATTTTTTGTGATATTTGGAAAGTGACTTCTGCCTAACAAAGATGATGAAAATTTTTCCTTATAGTTGTCTATGAGAATTGTACACAAGGGTGAATTGATTTTTGATTGCAAAAGGTATCTTGCTTGAGGACAAGCAAGAAGTTAAGTTGGGGGGTTGATGAGTTTCTGGCAAGCGAGGGTACGGTCAATTCATGTATAGTTGTGATCTATTTATCAAGAGAACGAAACGGATTTATGAGAATATTGTTGTGCGGAAAACGTAAATTACAGATTAATAATCAATTGAATATAGAAAGGAAGAGTTAGAGACACTCTACTTGGATTAGGATTGAACTTCATCTCATCACATCCCTCATGTATGTCAAGACTATCTATTATTTATGGCTTTGAACTATAACACTGTAGACAAACTATATTGCTAAGACCCCGAGTTACCAGCAGCCTCACCACTCAAAGGTAATTCGTGCGGGCTCTCCCAGGCGACAAACTTACCCTCAACTTATTTTGATTTTATTCTATTTCTAAACGAACTCATTGACAAATCATGCTTATCCTTTAGACGCCCTTCATTAGAGTACTGTCACTACCCATCAATCACTAGCAACGCCCATGTTTCAGTCACTGGGATTACAATCAACAAACCTTTGCTATCGGTCCATTAGACCATGCTTATCCTTTAGACGCCCTTCATTAGGATACTCACACTATCCATCAATCACGAGCTGCGCCCATGTTTCAGTCACTGGTTAACCGAGTATTCTTATTCACTCAGAGGTTGAGTTTCCTATGTCTAGGCTCCCCCAAACTCGATCCTAGTCGTAACGTTAATTACAAACTAGCCTATAACTCCGGCGCAAGCGCGAAAGTTAGGAATTAAGCACAAAATAAGATTACCAATATTATAGCTAGGGAACTACATAAATAAATAGATAGAGTTTCACATACACTTGGGAATGGAATCGATTACATTCAATCCTAATGGAGAGTTAACTACACATGGTAGCCATACAAACCACCGAAGATGCTGTCACCATCTTCAATCCTTGTGAAGCGCTCCTCCTCTCCTATTCTAAAATTAGAACTGGTGCATTATCACTGAAATATCACCGAATTACAATAATCGTGCACACCTGATCTGGTGCAAGAGGATCCTATTTCTAGGTTAAGGAAAGACAAAGAAAATTGTGGAGAAATCTATCTAAAAACGACAACAGGGCAAGAATCACGTGTTCTGCGCTTCACCCTTCGCTACAGCGCAGGTTGCAGCGCATGATCCAGAGAGCTGCGCTTCAGCGCAGGTTGAAGCGCAGAATGCGTCCTGCAGCTTCAAACTTTCTCTTTTTAATTTGATCTCTCCCCGAGACTGGTTTTGGTTGATTTGTCTTTCCTTGTTTCCTTTTTCTTGATGAAATCTTGTATTTATTTGAGCATCTTGGATTTAATTGGGAAGGTTGTCTGTAAAATCCTTGTTTAATTGGCAGTGATATCTTCATTAATCGCTCTCAAATAATCTTCAAATCTTCATTAAATGCCTTCAATTAAACTTCAAATATTGCAGATATCTCCCTTATTTAATGCTATCTTTCCTTTAAATCAAATCCTTGCAATATTCTGCAAAAATCAGCAATATTTATATCAAAATAACATCAAATTTAAATCTAAGATTAATAAATACAATTTATTTAATATTTAATAAAAAGGGATTAAATTGGGGCATAAATACTATTTTATCCTTGATAAGTGAATTAAAAAGTGCTCTAATTTATCATATAATTTTCACTTATCAGGGGTATTTGGTAAGTGTAAATTATGTGATATTTTCCTATGTTTTTATTACACTTATCAAGGCTAAAATATTAATTTATGCCCCAAAATAATCCCTTTTTATGAATAATTGTAATTATCTGGTTTGAATTTGAATTTGATGCTATTTTGGTTAGAAATCTGTTAATTTATGCAGATTTATGGAAGATTTGAAATAGAAGAGAAAATAGCATTAAATGGAGAGATTGTTTGCAGATTTGAAGTTTAAATGAGGACAAAATAAAGATAAGATCAATAGTCATTTAAACAAAGGATCCTGTGGATGACTTTCCCCAATTTGAATTCAAGCTCAAATAAATACAAAATCAAGCCAGAAAAGGGAAACAAGGGAAACTAATCAAGCAAAGGCAAGATCAGAAAGAGATCAAGTGGATAAATGAGGAATTGAAGAAAGTCTACAGCGATTTTCACGCTTCAGCACAGGTGAAGTGCAGCTTACTGATTGACAAGCTTCATTTGCGCTTAGCGCAAGGGAATCCCAACACGCGAACCAACTTTTTAAAATACAATTTCAGATTTATCTCTTCCAGATTTAGATTAGATTTTTCCAGTCTATAAATAGGACCTTTTTGCACAGATCAAAGGGAGCATAGAATTGAAGATAGAAGCACAAGGATTGAAGAAGGTGACAGATTCTTCAGTGGTTTGTAATGGCTACCATGAGTAGCTGAGCTCTCAGTAGGATTGGATGTAGTGGATTCAATCCCCAAGTGTATGTTAATTCTCTTGTTTTTAATTATAAATCCCTGTTTTTAATTATATCGGTACTTTTATGCTGTTCTTAATGCTACTTCCGCGCGTGCGCCAGAGTCGGTGGCTAGTGATCAAGATACAACGAGAATGAGAAATTTCGGCTAGTATTAGAGTTTAGGGGAGCCTAGACATAGGAAACCTAACCTCCGATTGCTAAAAGTACCCGTTTAGTCATATGGGAATATGGTTCTTTCCGAAAATTGAAGTGTTTAAGTGAGTGACAGCTCCTTCATAAGTGTTATGTAGGAAAGTATGACTAAATTGATAGTCCAGTTGTAGTAATATAGGGATTTTTCCTGACGATTGGGGGTATATCCACACCATAGGGGCCCTATAGATAATATAATTGGTAATTGCTAAGGTATAATTATTAACAAATTTATAATTGAAAGAAGGGATTCACATGCATGAGGGGTGCGAAGAAGCGAAATCCAGTCCTAGTCCAATTAATTTTATCTCTTCTCAATTTTATCGCTCACTGTTTACTTTTTTTATTCTGAACCACAATTACTCTCATAAATTGTTGCTCACTTGCTAATTCGATCACTAAAATCCTACAAAGTGAACCGCTCCCTGCGGATACGATATCGTATACTTACTATTATACTGCTGATATTTTGGTACGCTTGCCAGAATTTCATCATGCACGGAGAGTGAATAAGGAGCAACGAACATTACAGGGCGAAAAAGGATTGCAGAAAGGGTTTTGTTTTTTAGTTGGGTGTGCAGTGAAAGAGTTATGAAGATAAGAAGTGGTAATTTTGTCATTAAAAAATGTTTAATAAAATGTCCTGTTCCGTTCCAGTTGGTTCCACCTTTTTTAGAGAACAAAATTGTTCCACTATTTTAATCATGTGTCCCGTTCTGCTCTCCCTTTTAATTTCATCAAACGGGAACAGAACTCATATGTCCCGTTCTGTTCCATTCTGAAGTGTCTACCAAACGCCACCGTAGAATCTGCTGAGACTCCGATTTTTGTGAAACCAACGCAAAAAAACTCCTGACAGACTAGGGTAGAACCACGCGAAGTTTGGCGGGGGGATTCATTCGACAGAGGGAGATACGCGCAAAACATCTTCCGGGTGGAAAACCGAGGGAAAATGGTAGTCGCAGGGTCTCACGAAGCAGCTCGAAGTAAAAAATTCACTAAAACTCACACGAGACTCCGTTTTCTGTGAAACTGGCGCCAACATACTCCTGACAGACCGGGCCAGCCACTTGCGAATTTTCACGGTCGAATTCGATCGACATAGGGAGATATGACCAAAATAGTTTTCTGTCCGGACGGAGGACTTCACCGACCTCCTCGCAGTAAAAGGTTCGTGTAGAATCAGCCGAGTCTCTTATTTTTGTGAAACTGACGCGAAAATACTCCTGACAGACTGGGGTAGTACCACGCGAAATTTGACGGCCGGATTCATTCGACAGAGGGAGATACGAGCAAAACATCTTCTGGTTGGAAAATCGAGGGAAAACGATAGTCGCAGGGTCTCACGGAGTAACTCGAAGTAAAAAATTCACTAAAAATCACATGAGACTCCCTTTTGAGTGAAACCGGCGCCCAAATACTCCTGACAGACCGGGCTAGCTGATAAGCGCAAATTATATGATAAATTCTTGTATTTTTACTGCACTTATCAAGGTCAAAATAGTAATTTATGCCCCAAAATAATTTCTTTTTAGTAATAATTGTAATAATTGTGATTATTTGGTTTGAATTTAAATTTGATTTGATTTTAATAGAAAATCTGTTAAAATTGCAGATTTATGAGAATATTTGAATGAGGAAAGAAGATAGCATTATTTGAGGAGAGGATCTGCGAATTTGAAGTTTAAATCAGAGCAAATAAAGATAAGATCAGCTGCCATTTAACAAGGATTATGCAGATAACATCCCAATTTAAATTCAAAAGCAGAATAAACTCAGAATCAGATCAAAAAGAGGGAAAAAAAGAAAGCCAAGCAAACAAGGATAAGATCAAGAAGAGATCAAGTTGTTAAAAGAAGAAACAGATCAATCAGTTACGCGTTTCACGCTTCACATGCGCTTAGCGCAAGTGAAGCGCAAATACCAGAATTTGCTTACTGTTACCTGCGTTGCAAATGCGCTGAGCGCAGATGAAGCGCAGCTGCGCAGATTAGTTTTAGATCTGTTTTTCAGATCTATTTTCAAATCAGATTTCTTCCAGATTTAAGATAGCTTTCCTTAGTCTATAAATAGGACTCTTTGTAAAGAAGTAAATGAGGTTAGTAAAGGAGCATTTAGGAAGGAAATTAGAGAGACGACAAATGCAGAGCTAGGATTGGAGCAAGGTGACAGCTTCTCCATTGGGTTGTAATGGCTACCATGCGTAGCTAAACGTCTCAGTTGGATTGAATGTAGTTGATTCAATCCCCAAAGTGTATGTGAATTCTCGTTATTATTTATGAATCCCTATTTTATAATATTGGTACTTTTATACGTTGCTTAATGCGTAGCTTCCGCTTGTGTGCCGGAGTTATAGGTTAATTTTAGGATTCAAGTGACAGATGTTTCTATAAAATTAACAGCGAGTTTGGGAAAGCCTAGACCTAGGACACCTAAAATTCTGATTGGTAAATGTACTCATAGTAGTTACGATTGGGTTATAGGAGAAAGTGACCATTGAAGAAGAAGTAGGCAATCTCTTCATAGCTGACACTATAGGTCTATAGGGCGAATTAATAGTGTTAACGAACGGAAAGATAGATCAATCAAGCCAGGGTAATTTGTCGCTTGGGAGAACCCGCATGAATTACTTTTGAGTATCTCGTGATATGGGACACCGGCAGGGGATAACATAGTTTGGCTAAGGTATTATAAAAATATATTCATAAATAATATTGGGATTCACATGCATAAGGGGTGCGATGATACGAAGTTCAATCCTGATCCAAGTAAAGTATTTTATCTTCTCTCAATTGTCTCTTTACTATATGCAAATTTACTTTCTTCACCACAAACTCTCAAATACCGTTTCTTACTTGATAGTCTGATCACGAGTAAATACGAAGCAAACCGTTCCCTGTGGATACGATAAACTCATACTTACTATTATACTGCTGAAATTTTGGTACGCTTGCCAGAATCTCATCAAGTAATTTTGGCGCCGTTGCCGGGGAACGGTGTATCGATTCGTATATACTTGGGAGGTCTAATTATCAAGTTGTATATACTCTATCTTAGGACTTTAGATTTTTATTTTTTAGATTTTTTTAGGAATTGTTTCCTTTTGTTTTTAATTTTTCTTATTATTAAAATTCTCTTCCACATTTACCCTTTTTCAAGTTTTCTTGTTTATGCTTTTAAGAGGCCAGGTGTCCCCAAATCAGTTACAATTTGATCCAGAAATAGAAAGGACATCAAGGAAGAACATAAGTAGAAACGGGAGAAGGAGAAGAAGGATACTTGTGGAAGAACCAAAAAATATGGCAGAACAACAAATACCAAGAAGAAGGACCTTAGGAGAATATGTCATGCATCAAGGACCTCGCCATTTTTCAAGCATTGTCTTACCCACAACTGCGAAGTCCTTGGAGTTGAAGGCTGCTCACCTCAATCTTATCAGTGCCAATCAATTCGCAGGATTGGATCATGAGGATCCAAAGACACATCTCTCAAACTTTTATGAATTAATAGGCACTATGGGTATTGAGGAAGGTGATTTAGAGTCTGTATACTCACGCTTATTTCCTTTTTCATTGATAGGTAAAGCTAAGGAGTGGCTGAAGTCGCATCAAAACCAAAGTCTAAACAACTGGGATGTGGTTGAAGAAAAATTTCTGACAAGATTTTTCCCACCAGGAAAACACATACAAGCCAAAACAGACATTTCCACATTCAGACAAGGATCAGATGAACCATTATGTGAAGCTTGGGAGAGATACAAATCTTTGCTGTGCAAATGTCCCAATCATGGCTATGATGACATTGCCCAACTCAACATTTTCTGCAAGGGACTCAGATTTGATTCCAAATCTTTCATAGACGCTGCAGCAGGAGGAACTATCTTATCAGTGGATGCAGAGCGAGCAATCTCAATCATTGACAACTTTGCTCAGAATTATCAGCAAGTTTAGTGTGGACGACAACTAGCTCAAGTACAGAAGAAAAGAGTGTTGGAACTCAACAACAGTGATGCTATTCTAGCGGAAAACAAGCTTATCAAAAATAGATAGAGGCACTCACAGAACAATTGAAAGCACTTCCTCAACAATTAAAAGCTGTCCACTCCCAACTGATGGGTTTCTGGCAAGCGAACCAAAAATCCAGTAGTATAATAGTAAGAGAGTTATCGTATCCACAGGGAACGATCAATCCATGTATAGTTGTGATCTATGTTAGAACCACAGGTAACACTAGAAGGGGGGTTGAATAGTGTTTTATACAATTTTAAAATTATTTTAGAAATCTTTAATTAAAACAATCACGTAAGTGATCATTGTGCAAAACCAATCTTAAGATCAGAGTTATTTTAGAAGCGTGCGGAACATATGAAAGATAAAGATTAAAAAAAAACTTTCTCTTACACTTAAGATTGTTTTGATTTTAAAGAGCTTCTCTAAATGTCTTCTGAAGAATATTACTAAGAGTACCTTCAGAACTATTTCTGAAATACTTTAGATGATCAGAGATAATCTAAATCTTGTGTCTAAACTGAATTCCTGTTGGCCTCACTTCAGACAGATATTTCAGACATCCCTCTGAATATATTCTTCTATAATACTTCATCCAACACTAGAGACGTTTTAATGTTATGTTTGTATGAAAACTTGTTTTAATGAAATCCTTGAGTTAAGCTTGTTATGAAAAGTATTTTTCAATCCCCAACGTAAATATGAAAACTGTAAGTAAAAGAGATCAAGAGAAAGAAAACTTAGACACAGAATTTATCCTGGTTCACTCACAAACCTGTGAGCTACATCCAGTCCCAGAGGCAAACCACCACTGGATTTTCCACTATCTAACTTAGATACAAGTATTCTTTTACCAAAGCCTCTTCAGGCTAAACAACAAGTATTCTTTTCTATCAAGCCTCTCCAGGCTCTACCACAAGTATTCTTTCTTCCACCAAGCCTCTCCAGGCTCTCAGACACTTAACCAAGTGTAGAGTATTCTTTCTTCCACCAAGCCTCTCCAGGCTCTCTGACACTTAACTAAGTGTTTACAAACTAAACTAAGTTTAAGTTTCCATGAAACATAAACTTAATCTCTTCCTGTACTAGAGGTTGACTGAGTACTACTCAGGATACAATGAATGAATTCTAAGTACAAGGGTAAGACAGAGACATAAGTGTTTAAGTTAAGTACAATCTCGTCTCTAATAAGTGAGGTACTTCTCCCTCAACTAGTTTGGCCTAAGTGAGATATGAAATTAAGCTCCAGCCTCATTCTCCAACCATTGGTTTCCATGGGCTACATTCTCACCCACTAAATCCAAGGTATCATCCAAGCTTCAAACCATACCCGGTTTGATAGTCATTTGTACAGCATAATTGCCTTCCCGACAACCAACTCACTTGATCAACAGACCAACTGTACAATCTAACTAACTGACTAGCTGATCAGTAGCCCGATTGAGAATTAACTCTCTGATCAATTGTTGTTGACATTTTCCTGATGTATTTAAGCTCGAGTCAACTCTTGTTAACTGTAAGACACTCAGCCTAGTTAACAATTTTCATGCTGATTGATTTCAAGAACCTTCTTGAAAAACAATCCCGATTGATCCAACTTGGTTGATCATTCTTACCAACTTGGGTGCAACAGCGGCTGCATGGTTGTTTCCAACAACCTGATTGATTGTTGAGGACAACAACTATGGCTTGATTGATCTTCCAACCAACCAGCATCTTCAACTTCTTTCTTGAGGCTATTTATATGTTCTGCTTGAGTATAGCCGTTGAAGATAATTCATAATTCCGTTGAGCTTTTGATGATGTGGCTCATATAGCCGTTGTGTAATAGCTTCTCAAACGGTTGCTTCTCCTTAAGCATATTGAGTGTTCAGAATACTCCCGTTCTGACACTTCTGTTGATGAGCTCTGTTTTGAGAGATGTGATGATTATGTGTATTCTCTCTCTTGAATTCTTTTTGCTTTCTTGCATCTGTTTTATCCAGCTTGCATCTGCTTACTCCAGCTTGCATTATCTTGCATCTGCTTGCTTTCTTCTGATTTCATCTGCTTTCTTCAGATTTCCTCTTATTTTCTTGGGAGTAGGTATCCGTTGAATTTGTCTTTTTGCTTATTCTACATATACTTCTTTTTCATTTGCTCCTGACACCATTACTTCTTTGAATGAGATGTCTTGATCAATAGTCGTTGTTTGCAGATTCCTCTTTTGAGATTTAGATAAAGATGTTGAATTGAATATATTTTATTCAAACATCTTCCTTGTTGCTTTTGCTTAGTCTCCTGAGCTTTTCTTCTGCTTTCTTTCGGATTAGTGATGATGATATATCAATTGTGATACCACCGTTTAGAGATATCCGTTGTGAGACATACTTTTGGGTGTTCTGACATTTCTGACATAGTACAACGTTGGTGCTGGAGTAAAGCTGCCACCGTTGTTGCTGCAACTGTTGCGCGTGCAGAGATTTCCTCAGTGGTGTATGAACTTTAAAGGCACCAGGAAAGGTCTCTGTGACTTTTCCAAAATAAACTTTAAAAGAGTTGCGTGTTTGTAGAGAGCAAAAGTATTCGTTGTCTTTAGTGAGTGTGCCACATCAGATCTCAGACAGCTTCAATACTTCAGAATATAGACACTTCAGACAGCTCAAGTCTTTCAGACAACTTCGTTGCTTCAGACAGCTTCTTTTGCTTCAGACATGTTACGTACTTCAGACAGCTTCAATACTTCAGACATGTTGCGTACTTCAGACAGCTTCAATACTTCAGACAGCTTCAATACTTCAGACATGTTGCGTACTTCAGACAGCTTCAATACTTCAGTCCGCTTCATCTTGTATTCATTTCTTCAGTTCATTGGATAGTCTTCTAGTCTTCACTTCTTCAGACAGTCTTCAAGTCTTCACTTCTATTCTTCAGTTGCTTCAACTCTGTTAAGGATTATTCTTCTTCAGATTCTGCATTCTTGTTCTTCTGATTCTGATCTTCTGATTCTGATTCTATTCACAAAATCTTCTTCTTCTTCTAAAGAGTATTCCATCCTGAAACATAATTAACAAACCAATACCTTTCTCAGTAGAACCTGTTTATATAATCTAATTTGTTCTTTATATAATCTTATTTGTTAATCATTAAAACTAAAGGATGTTAAGTCTTATAATTATGTTTAAATACTTAAACTGATTTATAGACTTCACAATCTCCCCCTTTTTAATGATGACAAATAAATTATATATTACTGACAAAATGGGTATAAAAAGAAATGAGAGATAATAAAATAAGATAATTAATTTTATTACTCCCCCTGAGACAAACATTGATTCTTTTAGATATCTTCTGAAACAATTAAGTCTTTAATTAATCAATTCCAATTGTTAAATCTTTATTAACCAACTGTTACAAGTTTATTGTTAATATTTCAGATATTTTAGATAAACGATTGTTAAAATTTTTCTTGTTAAGATTTCAGATACCTATTGTTATTAGAACACTAAAATCTTTACTTGTTAGAGTTTTAGACACCTATTGTTAAGACTTATTGTTATTCTTACTTATTATTAGAACTCTTAGTTTGTTATCTTCTTCCTTACTGTATTTTATATTTCTTTGCTATTTATTTCTTCTTCCTATAATCTCCCTATATATATCCCTTTTTGTTACATTCTTTTTAGTATTTTGTTAGTTTATATTTCTCCCCCTTTTGTCATTAATTAAAAAGGTTTGGTGATTATATTCTCCCCCTAAGTTTGTTACACTTAAAGATCTACGTCTTAGTACTGAGGTTTCTCCCCCTAAGTTGATTAGTTTTCTACAATCTTTTAAGAATTTCTTGTTACAGTTAAAATTTTGTTAAACAATTATCAAGAGGTTATGAAGCATAAAAGAAACTAAACAAAGAAGATTTTGAGATTAAAAGAGAACAACTAAATTCACAGAAGAAAACACATTAGATAATGGAGACAGAAGAACAGAGACATTTAAGCTGACATCAGATAAGTTTTAAAGACGATAGAGGAAACTAATTTCCATAAGATTGCTCGTTAGACACTAGATATTATTAGAGATCTTGAGCACATTCTTCCTTATCTTCTTTATCTTGCGACGCAGTTGAGCATTCTTTTTCCTCAGTCTTTGAACCTTAGACATGTCATCGGTGTCTTCTGAAGGCTGATGATTGACCCTAAAGAGTCTTGGGTTTGTATGATTGTATAGATGACCAACATCTACGTTGTTAACCTCAAGAATCTTCATTATCACAGTATTGTGAGCAAGGATAGTGGAATTTCTCAGTTTTCTTCTTGCCATATCGAAAAGAATGATCCACGGAAGATTAATCTTCTTCTTTTGTAGAAGATTTATAACAGAACTTTTTCATTTCATGGTTATGATTAACCTTGAGGTGTGGAATCACACAATTTTCCAAAATGATGAAGAGAACCTTTGGAATAGCTTTCATTCCTCGCCTGTTGAAGATTAGATGATCAGGTCCTTTAGTCCCGCGGTATTGGTCTTTCCAGTCTGAAAAGAATTGCTCCCCTTCTGCTTTTACTCCAAGTGCTCTTTCAAGAATCTCAGTTGTCACACGTACCTTTTGATTCTGTACTAGAGCAATGAGGCAAATCTCTTTTTCAGAGTTATCCAGAGATAGGGTGTTCCAGAACTGATGTACGCTTTCATCATGCCATTGACAATCAATGGCTTCAAAGAAGGGTAGCCATCCAGCGGCTTCGAAGTGGGAGGTTACATTGAGGCAATCCTTAGAGAGTTTTTGAAAATCTACAGTCAGAGTTTGAAAGATAGGGATAGAGGAAGACATATTTGAGAAAAGGATGAGAAAGAGAAAGGTCTTGGAAGAGTTTCAGAGAAATCTGAAGCGAGAGATGGAGAAGACAAAAAAGGATGTGGTATTAATATACACACAGGAGTAGTTAATGATGATACTGTCAGCGCCTCCTTGGAAGGAGTGAGAAGCAGATGAAGCGCCGCGATTTTTACCTATTTACGAGAGACCTACTTTATGTAAAGAGACGTCTTTTCATATGCAGATATATTAAGTTAAATGAGGAGAGATATTACCATAAAATGTTATTTTCTTTCTGATTTGAGAAGAGACTTCTTTTTGAAGATTTTTTTTTTCGTAACACCTTTGCACTTTTTGTCTGTTATTCCAGAGAAACTTTTGAACAATCATCTTGACCAATTTTCTTACAATTGAGTTAGATTCTAATGGCTTGAGTAACTGTATCTTTAGCTTTTTAGACCCTTAACTTCAGATAGTCCATGAGGAGCTTTCTGAACAGGTTCTAAGAGCGGAGAAATTACTAAGTTAATATAATCTACTCAAAAGTTGAATTGTGCTGTGTATTTTTAGATGATGTTTCTTAAGACCTGTTTCCTGAAACATTCAAACTAAACATACCTTTCAGCAGCATCTGATGTTGTTAAATCAAATAACTTGGATTGATTATAATTTGTTAAAATGAGATAGCTTAATTAAGTTAATTAATTTTATCCTTTCATGTATTTCACACACACCTTTCAATATATATTAAGCAGTTAAGAATAGGAATATAGAAAGGCACATATAAATCATTTAAACACAACTATACAGATAGAATACATAGAAATCAAACAAAGATGAACTTGAAACAAAGTATAATGTATATATATATATATAAAGATATAGACACAAAGATCTAGAGGCAAACAACACACAAGTATATCATTGATCATTAACTGATTTGTTCTCATTAGTATTGACTTTCTCCTTTTCTCTCTTCAACAATCGTAGCTCCTTTTGGTAAAATCTGAGTGTTTCTTCCAGATGTTCAATACATTTGTCCAACCTCTTTATCTTACTTCTTCTGAATATTTCTCTTAAATTTCCATGAACACTTAGATAGTCAGAAGATTCTATTTCGCTTTGGGTTGACGACAAAAGGCTTTGGGATTCATTTTCCTCTGCTGATGTTCCCTTGATATGCTCATATTCTTTTAATGTGAGGGAAGGGGGTAACTTTTGGTCGAAGAATCTTTCGATAGGAAATCCTCTGTACTGCAGGATTTTCATAATCAGTGTGGGTAAGGAAAGTTCTTGACTTCTTCTAATTTTCTTCTCATCATATGATAGAGGATGATTCTGGGAAGATTTAATCTTTTCCTTTTAAGGAGATGTATCAGCACGAATCTTTCCATATCAGAGATGATGGTTGTATCCTTCCTCTTGGGTAGAATACAACAATTAATGATTGTCAGCAGAATTTTGGGAATTTCCAGTAGTTGTGAACATACTGGGGTTTGAGAAATTCTGCGACCAAATAAAATTTGATCATGCATCTCTTCCTTTTATCATTGATCTCCCAATCAGAAGAAAATTGTATTCCGGTTGCTTCAACCCCAATGATTTCCTTCAGAACCTTGAAGTCCACTCTGATAGGCATTCCCATTACTGAAGTGTTTATACCACTTGTCTCTTCAAGAAACACTTCTGAGTTGTTCCAGAAATTTAGAACACTCTGCTCATGCCAGGGGAACGATGCCTCTTCAAGATAGGAAATCCAGCCAGCATCCTTGAAATACTCAGAGATTTTTAGTCCTTCTTTGTCAAAGTCACTTAAATTTACTCCCCTTGTGGGAATAATTCTTTCATCATACTTGCGTAGACTTTGAGCACATGAGATTGCTGATCTTGATGCCATTGAGATAGATTAAGATGAATTGGAAGGAAATGAACTGTGAGGTTCTTTTGATGATCTTCCAATCCTTTAAATAGGCAATCAAGCATCGCTTCATTTCATGAAAGGAGCAGTTTCATCCACTAAGCAGTTATGGAGAGATGTGCATCGTGTCAATTGAGAGAAATGAGTTAATGATTCAATGATTCACATCGTGCCGTTTCATATTTTCAAAAATAGTTATGACTAACACACACGACTCTTCATTTACTTAATTTAAAAACACAGTTATTACTTTACTAAGCATGTGTGACTCTTCAACACATATATTTAAATAAGTAAAGCATACATAAAATGAATCATAAATTTCACACAGTAAACATAGTAAAACACATAGCATGCAGTGATTTATTTTAACACAATTTAGAACATACATTCATGAAACAAGTATAGCATGCAAACATATATTTACATAATTTCAATAAAACAAATCATGCAACAGATTAATAACTATATTTAAAATTAAAACTTAAATATAGATAGGAAA
Organism: Sesbania bispinosa; assembly: GCA_026901365.1. NCBI lineage: Eukaryota > Viridiplantae > Streptophyta > Magnoliopsida > Fabales > Fabaceae > Sesbania > Sesbania bispinosa. Next base: position 1,720,836 of record QLOH01000124.1, read on the forward strand.
GGTGTTACCCATTTGTGATCTAGAGATAGATTCACTTTCCTTTTCCAGTTGCGCCTAGTGCTTTATCCTTATGAATAATGAGTAGTTGAAAAATGATTTTCCTCTTCTCATTATCATTCTTCAGAGTTGCTTCTGCCTGGTGAGATTTCCATCTTCTGAGGATCTACTCCTTCTGCATTTGTTAGATGCTCAACCCGAAGGTGAGCTCTGATACCAATTGTTAGAACCACAGGCAACACTAGAAGGGGGGTTGAATAGTGTTTTATACAATTTTAAAATTATTTTAGAAATCTTTAATTAAAACAATCACGTAAGTGATCATTGTGCAAAACCAATCTTAAGATCAGAGTTATTTTAGAAGCGTGCGGAACATATGAAAGATAAAGATAAAAAAAAAACTTTCTCTTACACTTAAGATTGTTTTGATTTTAAAGAGCTTCTCTAAATGTCTTCTGAAGAATATTACTAAGAGTACCTTCAGAACTATTTCTGAAATACTTTAGATGATCAGAGATCATCTAAATCTTGTGTCTAAACTGAATTCCTGTTGGCCTCACTTCAGACAGATATTTCAGACATCCCTCTGAATATATTCTTCTATAATACTTCATCCAACACTAGAGACGTTTTAATGTTATGTTTGTATGAAAACTTGTTTTATTGAAATCCTTGAGTTAAGCTTGTTATGAAAAGTATTTTTCAATCCCCAACGTAAATATGAAACTGTAAGTAAAAGAGATCAAGAGAAAGAAAACTTAGACACAAAATTTATCCTGGTTCACTCACAAACCCGTGAGCTACATCCAGTCCCAGAGGCAAACCACCACTGGATTTTCCACTATCTAACTCAGATACAAGTATTCTTTTACCAAAGCCTCTTCAGGCTAAACGACAAGTATTCTTTTCTATCAAGCCTCTCCAGGCTCTACCACAAGTATTCTTTCTTCCACCAAGCCTCTCCAGGCTCTCAGACACTTAACCAAGTGTAGAGTATTCTTTCTTCCACCAAGCCTCTCCAGGCTCTCTGACACTTAACTAAGTGTTTACAAACTAAACTAAGTTTAAGTTTCCATGAAACATAAACTTAATCTCTTCCTGTACTAGAGGTTGACTGAGTACTACTCAGGATACAATGAATGAATTCTAAGTACAAGGGTAAGACAGAGACATAAGTGTTTAAGTTAAGTACAATCTCGTCTCTAATAAGTGAGGTACTTCTCCCTCAACTAGTTTGGCCTAAGTGAGATATGAAATTAAGCTCCAGCCTCATTCTCCAACCATTGGTTTCCATGGGCTACATTCTCACCCACTAAATCCAAGGTATCATCTAAGCTTCAAACCATACCCGGTTTGATAGTCATTTGTACAGCATGATTGCCTTCCCGACAACCAACTCACTTGATCAACAGACCAACTGTACAATCTAACTAACTGACCAGCTGATCAGTAGCCCGATTGAGAATTAACTCTCTGAACAATTGTTGTTGACATTTTCCTGATGTATTTAAGCTCGAGTCAACTCTTGTTAACTGTAAGACACTCAGCCTAGTTTAAAAATTTTCATGCTGATTGATTTCAAGAACCTTCTTGAAAAACAATCCCGATTGATCCAACTTGGTTGATCATTCTTACCAACTTGGTTGCAACAGCAGCTGCATGGTTGTTTCCAACAACCTGATTGATTGTTGAGGACAACAACTATGGCTTGATTGATCTTCCAATCAACCAGCATCTTCAACTTCTTTCTTGAGGCTATTTATATGTTCTGCTTGAGTATAGCCGTTGAAGATAATTCATAATTCCGTTGAGCTTTTGATGATGTGGCTCATATAGCCGTTGTGTAATAGCTTCTCAAACGGTTGCTTCTCCTTATGTATATTGAGTGTTCAGAATACTCCCGTTCTGACACTTCTGTTGATGAGCTCTGTTTGAGAGATGTGATGATTATGTGTATTCTCTCTCTTGAATTCTTTTTGCTTTCTTGCATCTGTTTATCCAGCTTGCATCTGCTTACTCCAACTTGCATTATCTTGCATCTGCTTGCTTTCTTCTGATTTCATCTGCTTTCTTCAGATTTCCTCTTATTTTCTTGGGAGTAGGTATCCGTTGAATTTGTCTTTTTGCTTATTCTACATATACTTCTTTTCATTTGCTCCTGACACCATTACTTCTTGAATGAGATGTCTTGATCAATAGTCGTTGTTTGCAGATTCCTCTTTTGAGATTTAGATAAAGATGTTGAATTGAATATATTTATTCAAACATCTTCCTTGTTGCTTTTGCTTAGTCTCCTGAGCTTTTCTTCTGCTTTCTTTCGGATTAGTGATGATGATATATCAATTGTGATACCACCGTTTAGAGATATCCGTTGTGAGACATACTTTTGGGTGTTCTGACATTTTCTGACATAGTACAACGTTGGTGCTGGAGTAAAGCTGCCACCGTTGTTGCTGCAACTGTTGCGCGTGCAGAGATTTCCTCAATGTGTATGAACTTTAAAGGCACCAGGAAAGGTCTTTGTGACTTTGCCAAAATAAACTTTGAAAGAGTTGTGTGTTTGCAGAGAGCAACTTTTCTTCAGCATACTTTAGAGAGCAAAAGTCTTCGTTGTCTTTAGTGAGTGTGCCACATCGGATCTCAGACGGCTTCAATACTTCAGAATATAGACACTTCAGACAGCTCAAGTCTTTCAGACAGCTTCGTTGCTTCAGACAGCTTCTTTTGCTTCAGACATGTTACGTACTTCAGACAGCTTCAATACTTCAGACATGTTGCGTACTTCAGACAGCTTCAATACTTCAGACATGTTGCGTACTTCAGACAACTTCAATACTTCAGTCCGCTTCATCTTGTATTCATTTCTTCAGTTCATTGGATAGTCTTCTAGTCTTCACTTCTTCAGACAGTCTTCAAGTCTTCACTTCTATTCTTCAGTTGCTTCAACTCTGTTAAGGATTATTCTTCTTCAAATTCTGCATTCTTGTTCTTCTGATTCTGATCTTCTGATTCTGATTCTATTCACAAAATCTTCTTCTTCTTCTAAAGAGTATTCCATCCTGAAACATAATTAACAAACCAATACCTTTCTCAGTAGAACCTGTTTATATAATCTAATTTGTTCTTTATATAATCTTATTTGTTCTTTATATAATCCTATTTGTTAATCATTAAAACTAAAGGATGTTAAGTCTTATAATTATGTTTAAATACTTAAACTGATTTATAGACTTCACAATCTATTTATCAAGAGAACAAAACGGGTTAATGAGAATATTGTTGTGTGAAAAACGTAAATAGCAAATTAATAATCAATTGAATTAGAAAGGAAGAGTTAGAGACACTTTACTTGGATTAGGATTGAACTTCATCTCATCGCACCCCTCATGTATGTCGAGACTATCTATTATTTATGGCTTTGAACTATAACACTGTAGACAAACTATATTGCTAAGACCCCGAGTTACCAGCAGCCTCACACACTCAAAGGTATTCCGTGCGGGTTCTCCCAAGCGACAGACTTACCCTCAGCTTATTTTGCTTTCTTTATTCCATTTGTAAAAGAACTAATTGATAAATGAGGCCTAATCCTCTAGACGCACCTTCATTAGAGTACTGTCACTACCCATCACTCATCAGAATACATCTACGTTTCGATTCTTGGATTGACAATCAACTAATCCTTTGCTATCGGTCCATCAGAGCATGCCTATCCTTTAGATGCCCTTCATTAGGATACTCACACTATCCATCAATCATTAGCAACACCCATGTTTTAGTCACTAGTTAACCAAGTATTCTTATTCACTCACAGGTTGAGTTTCCTATGTCTAGGCTCCTCGAAACTCAATCCTAGTAGTAATGTTAATTACAAACTAGCCTATAACTCCGGCGCAAGCGCGGAAGTTAGGAATCAAGCACAAAATAAGATTACCAACATTATAGCTAGGGAACTACATAAATAAATAGATAGAGTTCAACATACACTTGAGAATGGAATCGATTACATTTAATCCTAATGGAGAGTTAACTACACATGGTAGCCATACAAACCACCGAAGATGCTGTCACCATCTTCAATCCTTGTGAAGCGCTCCTCCTCTCCTACTCTAAAGTTAGCTCTGGTGCATTATCACTGAAATATCACTGAATTACAATAATCATACACACCTGATCTGGTGCAAGAGGGTCCTATTTATAGGCTAAGGAAAGGCAAAGAAAATTGGGGAGAAATCTATCTAAAAACGGCAACAGGGCGAGAATCTTCGTGTTCTGCGCTTCACCCTGCGCTGTAGCGCGGGTTGAAGCGCAGAATGCGTCCTGCAGCTTCAAACTTTCTCTTTTTAATTTGATCTCTCCTCAAGACAGGTTTTGGCTGATTTGTCTTTCCTTGTTTCCCTTTTCTTGATGAAATCTTTGCATTTATTGAGCATCTTTGATTTATTTGGGAAGGTTGTCTGCAGAATCCTTGTTTGATTGGCAGTGATATCTTCATTAATTGCTTCAAATCTTCTTCAAATCTTTATTAAATGTCTTCAATCAAACTTCAAATTTTGCAGATATCTCCCTCATTTAATGATATATTTCCTTCAAATCAAATCCTTGCATTATCCTGCAAAAATCAGCAATATTTCTATCAAAATAGCATCAAATTCAAATATAAGATTAATAAATACAATTTATCTAATATTTAATAAAAAGGGATTAAACTGGGGCAAAATTACCATTTTATCCTTGATAAGTGAACTAAAAAGTGCTCTAATTTATCATATATTTTTCACTTATCACCAACCTATTCAAGCCCAACCTTTGATCTGTGATTTTTGCGGAGGTGACCACCCTAATGGTCAATGCTCTTACCAAGAAAACCAAGCCGAACTAGTCAACTTCATGGGTAACCAGGGGAGGCAAGGAAATTTCTCCAACAATAACAATCAGTACTCACAAGGATGGAGGAATAACCAAAACAACTCTGGATGGGGGCAGAATGGAGGGAACAGACATACACCATACCAACAGTAGCAACCATCAACATATGACAGATTGAACAGGTTGGAAGAAAATATTGATGTTTTCATATAGGGATTCGATGGATTCAAGAAGAATACAGAAGCATCAATCAAAGCATTAGAAAATCAAGTGGGCCAATTAGCAACAGAGATGGCAGAACACAAGAATGGCCACTTTACAGCAAACACTCAGAAAAATCCAAAGGAGCACTGCAATTTGATTGCTACTGATGGCAACATTGTGAAGTCTATAAATCAGGTTAAGTATTTAAACATGATTATAAGACTTAACATCCTTTAGTTTTAATGATTAACAAATAAGATTATATAAAGAACAAATAAGATTATATAAACAGGTTCTACTGAGAAAGGTATTGGTTTGTTAATTATGTTTCAGGATGGAATACTCTTTAGAAGAAGAAGAAGATTTTGTGAACAGAATCAGAATCAGAAGAACAAGAGTGCAGAATCTGAAGAAGAATAATCCTTAACAGAGTTGAAGCAACTGAAGAATAGAAGTGAAGACTTGAAGACTGTCTGAAAAAGTGAAGACTAGAAGACTATCCAATGAACTGAAGAAATGAATACAAGATGAAGCGGACTAAAGTATTGAAGCTTTCTGAAGTACGCAACATGTCTGAAGTATTGAAGCTGTCTGAAGTGTTGAAGCTTTCTGAAGAGCCAAGCCCGTCTGAAGACTCGAACCCGTCTGAAGACTGGAACCTGTCTGAAGATTGGAACTCGTCTGAAGATTGGAAGCCGTCTGAAGCTTTAGTAATGACGTGGCATCTTTGCTGAAACCTTGCGTGAAGACTTTTCTGAGTCTCTGCTGCTCGTACGTTTTGGAACACATTTATGGCAACAAACACAGAGGGCTTTCCTGGTGCATTTAAAGTTCATACACCACTGAGGAAACCTCTGCAACAGTTGCAGGCAACAACGGTGGCAGCTTTACTGCAGCACCAATGTTGTACTATGTCAGAACTTTCAAGAAGCGTGTCTCACAACGGATATCTCTAAACGGTGGTATCACAATTGATATATCATCGCTAATCCGAAAGAAAGCAGAAGAAAAGCTCAGGAGACTAAGCAAAAGCAACAAGGAAGATGTTTGAATAAAATATATTCAATTCAAAATCTTTATCTAAATCTCAAAAGAGGAATCTGCAAACAACGACTATTGGTCAAGACATCTCATTCAAAGAAGTAATTGTGTCAGGAGCAAATGAAAAAGAAGTATATGTAGAATAAGCAAAAAGACAAATTCAACGGATACCTACTCCCAAGAAAATAAGAGGAAATCTGAAGAAAGCAGTTGAACGCAGAAGAAAGCAGAAGAAAATCAAGAGAGAGAATTAGCAGAAGAATATCAAGAAAATCTCTTAAAAGGAACAGAGCAGAAGAAAGCAAGCAGATGCAAGCAGATGCAAGATAATGCAAGCTGGAGCAAGCAGATGCAAGCTGGATAAAACAGATGCAAGAAGGCAAAAAGAATTCAAGAGAGAGAATACACATAATCATCACATCTCTCAAAATAGAGCTCATCAACAGAAGTGTCAGAACGGGAGTATTCTGAACACTCAATATGCTTAAGGAGAAGCAACCGTTTGAGAAGCTATTACACAACGGCTATATGAGCCACATCATCAAAAGCTCAACGGTATTATGAATTATCTTCAACGGCTATACTCAAGAAGAACATATAAATAGCCTCAAGATTGAATTTGAAGATGTTGGCATGCTGAGCATATTAACCAGGCTGCCAACCTGCAGCTGATGTTGCAACCGAGTTGGTCAGAATGATCAACCAAGTTGGAAGATCAATTAGGATTGTTTTTCAAGAAGGTTCTTGAAATCAATCAGCATGAAAATTGTTAACTAGGCTGAGTGTCTTAAAGTTAACAAGAGTTGACCCGAGCTTAAATACATCAGGAAAATGTCAACAACAATTGATCAGAGAGTTAATTCTCAATCGGGCTACTGATCAGCTGGTCAGTTAGTTAGATTGTACAGTTGGTCTGTTGATCAAGTAAGTTGGTTGTCTGGAAGGCAATCATGCTGTACAAATGACTATCAAACTGGGTACGGTTTGAAGCTTTGAAGATACCTTGGTATTCCAATGATACGGGTGAGAATGTAGCCCATGGAAACCAATGGTTGGAGAATGAGGCTTGAGCTTAATCTTATATCTTAGTTAGCCTACTCTCAGTGGATGTATTCCTCATAGAAAAGACAGGGATTGTATTTAAATTCAAACACTTGTATCACTGTCTATCCTTGTATTTAGTTTGTAATGACTGTATCCTGAGTATGTACTCAGTAATCTCTATGTACAAGAAGAATCTGAGTTGAGAGGTTCTAGCGAACATCTAGCTTAGATTGAGTAGTAATACTCTACACTTAGTTAAGTGTCTGAGAGCCTGGAGAGGCTTGGTGGAAGAAAGAATACTTGTGGTAGAGCCTGGAGAGGCTTGATAGAAAAGAATACTTGTTGTATTGGCCTGGAGAGGTTAATATGTGTATCTGTGGTTTCAGATAGTGGAAAATCCAGTGGTGGTTTGCCTCTGGACTGGATGTAGCCCACGGGGTTGTGGGTGAACCAGGATAAATTCTATGCCTAAGTTTTCTCATCCCTTAATCTCTTTTATTTACAGTTTTCATTTTTACGATGGGGATTGAAAAGTACTTTTCATAACAAGCTTAACTCAAGGATTTCAATAAAACAAGTTTTCATACAAACATAACATTAAAACGTCTCTAGTGTAGGTTGAAGTATTATAGAAGAATATATTCAGAGGGATGTCTGAAATATCTGTCTGAAGTGAGCCCAACAGGAACTCAGTTCAGACACATGATATAGATGGTCTCTGATCATCTAAAGTATTTCAGAAATAGTTCTGAAGGTACTCTTAGTAATATTCTTCAGAAGACACTGAGAGAAGTTTCTTTAAATCAAAACCATCTTAAGTATAAGAGAAAGTTTTTTAATCTAAATCTTTCATATATTCCGCATGTATTTAAAATAACTCTGATCTTAAGATTGGTTTTGCACAATGATCACTTACGTGATTGGTTTAATCAAAGATTTCTAAAATAGTTTTAAAATTGTATAAAACACTATTCAACCCCCCTTCTAGTGTTGCCTGTGGTTCTAACAATTGGTATCAGAGCTCACCTTTGGGTTGAGCATCTAACAAATGCAGAAGGAGTAGATCCTCAGAAGATGGAAATCTCACCAAGCTGAATCAACTCTAAAGAATGATAATGAGAATAGGAAAATCATTTTCCAATACTCATTATTCATAAGGCTAAAGTACAGGAAGCAACAGGAAAAGGAAAGTGAATCTATCTCTAGATCACAAACGGGTAACACCTTTCCTATCTATATTTAAGTTATAATTTTAAATATAGTTATTAATCTGTTGCATGATTTGTTTTATTGAAATTGTGAAAAATATGATTACATGATATAATTGTTTCATGCTTTCAAATTGTGTTAAAATAAATCACTGCATGCTATGTGTTTTACTATGTTTACTGTATGAAATTTATGATTCATTTTATGTATGCTTTAATCATTTAAATATATGTGTTGAAGAGTCACACATGCTTAGTAAAATAATAACTGAGTTTTTTAAATTAAGTAAATGAAGAGTCGTGTGTGTTAGTCATAACTGTTTTTGAAAATATGAAACGACACGATGTGAATCATTGAATCATCAACCGGTTTCTCTCAATTGACACGATGCACATCTCTCCATAACTGCTTAGTGGATAGAACCGCTCCTTTCATGAAATAAAGCGACGCTTGATTGCCTATTTAAAGGATTGGAAGATCATCAGAAGAACCTCACAGTTTATTTCCTTCCAATTCATCTTAATCTATCTCAATGGCATCAAGATCAGCAATCTCATGTGCTCAAAGTCTACGCAAGTATGATGAAAGAATTATTCCCACAAAGGGAGTAAATTTAAGCGACTTTGACAAAGAAGGACTAAAAATCTCTGAGTATTTCAAGGATGCTGGCTGGATTTCCTATCTTGAAGAGGCATCGTTCCCCTGGCATGAGCAGAGTGTTCTGGATTTCTGGAACAACTCAGAAGTGTTTCTTGAAGAGGCAAGTGGTATAAACACTTCAGTAATGGGAATGCCTATCAGAGTGGACTTCAAGGTTCTGAAGGAAATCATTGAGGTTGAAGCAACCGGAAAACAATTCTCTTCAGATTGGGAAATCAATGATAGAGAGAAAGAGATGCATGATCAAATGTTATTTGGTCGCAGAACTCTTGAAACACCAGTTTGCTCAAACTTACTGGAAATTCCCAGAATTCTGCTGGCAATTATTAAATGTTGTATTCTCCCCAACAGGAAGGATACATTCATCATCTCAGACATGGAAAGATTTGTGCTGATTCATCTTCTCAAAAGAAAGAGACTAAATCTTCCAAGAATTATCCTCTATCATATGATGAGAAGAAAATTAGAAGAAGTCAAAGTCTTTCCCCATACTACACTGATTATGAAAATCCTTCAATATAAAGGATTTCCTATTGAAAGATTCTTTGACCAGAAGCCATCACCCTTGTTCACTATAAAGGAATATGAACATTCTAAGGGGATATCAGCAGAAATGACAGAAGAACACAATTCTCCGTCATCAACTCAGAACCATATGGAGTCATCTGATTCTCTAAGTAATCATGGAGATTTGAGAAAAATTTTCAGAAGATGTAACATAAGGAAGTTGGACGAACGTATTGAACATCTGGAAGAAACACTCAGATTCTATCAAAGAGAACTGCAGATGCTGAAAACACAAAAGGAGAAAGTCAGTGCCCATGAGAACAAACATGTTGAAGATCAATGATACACTTGTGTTCTGATTTTTTTTAAGTCTCTGTATCTATGTCTTTCTGTTTTGAGTCCATTTCACTTTCTATCTCTGTTTATGTGTTTCTCTTAATATTAATATTCTATGTATTCTATTTGTTTATATGTGTTTCCTTTTGTGCATATTTAAGTCTATCAATAACATAACTCTATCCTTAATTAATTAACAATTGTATTAAATTTTGTGATTATTTATACTGTACATCATGAATCTTTAACTCAACACACTTCCTTAATTGGTTCAACTAAAAGATAAAATTAATTAACTAAATAATATAAAAACAGAATTAAAATTTATATTCTAAGATAATTATTTAATTTGGTAAAATGTAATCAGTAATCTAAGACATTTGGTTTAATAATTAACTTAATATCAGATGCTACTGAAAGGTATTTTTAGTTTGTGTATGTTTCAGAAAAACAGGTTTTTGAAGATAATCTCAAGAAGACCTTCAGAATGAAATACCATCTGAACGGATAAATCAATGTGACATCATCTAAAAGGATGGGTAGTGTGATAACGTCTCCATTGCTTGAACCTGTTCAGAAAGTTCAAAATGAACTCACTGAAACTGTGGGTCAACAATGTTTAGATGATTAACACTCTATACATCTAGCCTAACTCAATCCTTGAGGATAGGTTAAGATGATTGTTCAAAGATTCTCTGGAACAAAAGACAAAAAGGTGGATTTGCATACATCAAGCGACTTAGAAGATAAATAGTCTTCAAAGAAAGGTGCAAGGTCAGAAAAACATTCTCTCATCCAAAAGATAATAGGGAAATCCAAAGGTAACATCACTTCACCTTAAAAACTTAAATATCTGTGAAAATTGTCTTTTAGTAAAACCCTTAAAATCTGATAACAAACCTTTATTTCTTTAAGGAGTAAAAACCTAAGATAATTAAACCATAATAGTTTCTCAGATACTTGCTTTTACAAAACTCTCTATCTTCTTTCTTTTCTCTGTTTAACTTCTTTGCTTTTCTTTTCTCTGAAAGATTTTCAATTCTTCTCTTCGAAAAAGTATCTCGAAAATCTGTATTGTTTGCTCTTCTAAAGAGTTTTCTCAAATAAGCTTTTATAAATGCCTCCTATGACAGCCAAGACTTCACATGTTCAGTCCATAATGTACATCACGTCACTTCCAATGAAAATAGCCTATAAAAGCAATCTTAGCTTGCCCCAGGGAAAAGACTCAAACCTCCTGCTTTTCTTTATTACTCAAGGTTCTATACACTCTTATGAGCTCTTATGGCAACCTCACTTATCACAAGGTTAGTCTTGAGAACTAAGTAAGAAAACCATAGAACAAGAAAAACAATAAAGAATGAAAGAAGCGGCACAAGAACAAACTCCCATTGGTGTCAATGAAGTCCTGAAGAAGATTGATCTCCTTTGGATGATGTATGGAATGAGAAGAAGGGCCGAAGTTCCCCTTCAGAATCTTCCCTACAACGTTCCAGACATGGAGATCATGCTGCATCACCAGTCTGTTAAAGAGACATTGGTGAACACCAGAACACCCAATGTCAAGGGTGGTGTTCGATATATGGTGTGATGCACTTCTTCTGTTCCTAGTGTTAAAAGAAGTTTGGAGCTAAAGAGGATTGGCAAGGGCTACAGAGGAAACTGTTGGGACTTGGAAGTAGCCAGAGGAGCAGATCTTAAAAATCCCTCCCTTTTTCAAAACTTCTTTTGAACTTTCTGTTTAATGTAGTTCTCCCTTTCTTTTTCTTTCTTTTGGTTTTTAGAAAATGTTTTCCTTTTTCCTTTTATGTTTTGTTTCTCTTCAAAACCTTGTATCTAAGTAACTGTAACTTTTTAATCTAATAAAATCTTCTTTGTTTAGTTTCTTTTATGCTTCATAACCTCTTGATAATTGTTTAACAAAATTTTAACTGTAACAAGAAATTCTTAAAAGATTGTAGAAAACTAATCAACTTAGGGGGAGAAACCTCAGTATTAAGAAGTAGATCTTTAAGTGTAACAAACTTAGGGGGAGAAATATATCTGTCAAAATGATACATTATTTAACATTTGGTATAGGGTTACATTAACTTAACATCTTAACTTTTGGTATAGGGCAGAAACACCATAACAGTAGGATAGCAATTAGTATAAGAAGTTGTTTTATATTTATTAACAGTTGATTTTTATTGTGTGATAACAATGATGTAATTATAATATGAACCTTTTTAATTAATGACAAAAAGGGGAGAAATATAAACTAACAAAATACTAAAAGAATGTAACAAAAAGGGAAATATATAGGGAGATTATAGGAAGAAGAAATAAATAGCAAAGAAATATAAAAGAAGATAACAAACTAAGAGTTCTAATAATAAGTAAGAATAACAATAAGTTATAACAATAGGTATCTGAAGGGTTCTAATAACAATAGATAAATTTGTCATCATTAAAAAGGGGGAGAATGTTGAGTCTCAAAAATATCATAAGAGACTTTATGATGTTTTAAGACAGCAATATTTCCAAGTTTTAATGATTAACAAATTTACAGTATTTATTTTCACAGATACTCTTAATTGTTTAATTATCTATCTGTGATTTCAGCAAGCCACAATACGCTTTATAAGTCTTTAAGAAGTGCTTCAAGTCATCTGAGGGAAACAGGCCTTCGAAAGTGGTCAACCTGTCTTAAGCGTTGAAAGCTGTCTGAAGAGCCAAGCCTGTCTGAAGACTGGAACCCGAAGCCGTCTGAAGTTTTATTAATGACGTGGCATCCTTGTTGAAACCTTGCGTGAAGACTATTCTGAGTCTCTGCTGCTCGTACGTTTTGGAACACGTTTATGGCAACAAACACAGAGGGCTTTCCTGGTACATTTGAATTTCATACACCACTGAGGAAATCTCTGAAAACGCAGCAGCGCAGCAATTCCTGAAGCAGCCTTTTTGGCAGATACAACCTTGTACTGTGTCGGAAATATCAGGACGCTCAGAAGTATGTCTCACAATGGATTGAATAGCATTTAATGCTATCTCTAAACGGTGGTTTTTCAACAGATTAAATTCTGGGTATAAATACCCCTTATGAAGACCATCACAGTAGAAGAAACAAGAACAGAGAAAAGCATATAGAAAAAGAGAATCATCGCTGCAAATTTTCTTCAAGAAAATCACTCTGATAAACTTCTTTGTACACTTTATATTTTCATATCCTGAGTATACCTCAGTTTTTAAGCTGTACATTGTAACTGGTTTTGAGCTTTAAAACTTGTGTAGTTTAAAAGCTTAAACTCCTTTTAACTGTAACTGTTGTAGAGCCTGAAGAGGCTTGACAGAAAAGAATACTTGTGTTGTAGAGCCTGAAGAGGCTTGACAGAAAAGAATACTTGTGTTGTAGAGCCTGAAGAGGCTTGACAGAAAAGAATACTTGTGTTGTAGAGCCTGAAGAGGCTTGATAGAAAAGAATACTTGTAATCTTTGTGAAAGATTAAGAGAAAATCCAAGTGCTTGTTGGCATTGGGACTGGAGGTAGCTCACAGTGGTGGTGAGTGAACCAGGATAAATCCTTGGCTAAGTTTTTCTATCCCTTATCTCTTGTCAATTCGTTTATATTAATATCAAGGGTGTTGAAAAGCTATTCTAAATATTTTAAAAGCAAAGAAACCTTTTAAAATATATTTTCAGGAACCTTTTAAATACTTTAGACAGCCTCGATAAACCTGTCTGAAACTGTTTATAATTTGTTGTTTTCAAAAAGCTTTCAAAATATAAAGAAACACTATTCAACCCCCCCTTCTAGTGTTTCCCTGTGTTTCTACAGTTGGTACCAGAGCTTAACTCAGGGTTGAGCACCTAACAAGTGTTGAGGATTAAAAGATCCAGATGGAAGCTGCAAACAACAACAGGCAATACATCTCTGAGGGTGCATCTATCACAAGACCCCCAGCATTCAATGGAGTAGACTATCACTACTGGAGAGATCGTATGAAGCTGTTCATAGAAAGCAACAACATTGATGTCTGGGATGTAGTTACTGATGGAAACTATGTGCCCATGCTAAACAATGTGCCTATACCTAAGGCTGACTGGACCTTGGAGCAGAAGGCTAGAGTTCAGATGAATGCCAAAGCCAAACTCTATCTGATATGCTCATTGAACAAATCAGAATATGAGAAGGTGCACGGTTGTACATCTGCCAAGGAAATCTGGGATACTCTTGCAGCAGCCCATGAAGGGACTGAAACTGTCAAGCAATCCAAGATTAGTATGCTCATACACCAGTATGAGATGTTCAAAATGGAAGAAACAGAAACCATTGATCAGATGTTTGGGAGGTTTCAGACCATTACTAATGGACTTAGGTCCTTGGGCAGAACTTACGAATCTGGAGATAATAACAGAAAGATTCTAAGAAGCTTGCCTAAGACCTGGAGACCCAAAGTTACTGCCATTCAAGAGGCAAGAGACTTAAACTCCCTTAGAATGGAGGAACTTCTGGGATCTCTCAAGGTTCATGAACTTGAGCTTGAAGAAGATAACAACAAGAAGAAATCTCTGGCTCTAAACTCCAATACCAGTCAATCTAGGCATGGCAAGATGAAGGCTATGCAAGCAGAGGAAACTTCAGAAACATATGAGGATTCTGAAGATAGCTCAGAAGATGATGATCTCGCTCTTTTAAGTAGAAAGATCAAAAGAATGCTCCAAAATAGAGGAAAGTTCAGAAGGAATCAACCTTCAACCTCTAAAAGAGGTAAGACAGGTAAATATTTTCAAAATGACAAAATTACTTGTTATGAATGCAAACAACCAGGTCACGTGAGGGCTGAGTGTCCTAAGTTGAAGAAAAATACATTCAATAAGAAGAAGCTCTTCAAAAAGAAGAAGGGACTAATGGCAACATGGGAAGACCTTGATGAATCTACTTCTGAAGAAGAAGAAGATACTTCAGAAGAGGCCAACTTATGTCTTATGGCCAGCCTGCCATCATCAGACAGCTCTGAAGAAGAGGTATTTCCCTTAACTCTTCAAGAAATGTATGATGATCTGATGGAAAGCTCCAAAGAACTATTTCAAGAGTATAAGAATCTATCCAAGGCTCACACAGAAATGTGTAATAAATATGAAGCCCTTGAGATAGAAAATATTATGCTCAAGGAAAAGATTCTTGTGTCTGACATCAGTAGTTCTCAACATGTGTCTGAAGAAAATATAAAACTTCAGAAGCAAGTTGAGCAACTAACAAAAGACTTAGCTAAGTTTGTCAAAGGAACTGATAATTTGAACAGATTACTTGGTGATCAAAGACATTTCATTGACAAAAGTGGCTTAGGCTTTTGGGATTATAACATGCCTGAACCTCATATTTTTAATATTGAAAAAGGCAAGGGAAAGGTTACTGAGTGTTCTCAACGTGGAAAAACTGGACACAATGTGATTCAGTGTAGACACAAAAAGAGACCAACACCCAGGTCTAACAAAAGAGGACCCAAAAGTATATGGGTACCTAAAAACTTGATTATTCCTGTTGCAGATGTGTTTAACAGGACAAAAGAGACACCACAAATGGTACCTGGACAGTGGATGCTCGCGACATATGATAGGAGAAAGGTCTTTGTTCCAAAACCTTAGACCAAGAAATGGAGGTGTGGTCACCTTTGGTGGAAACCAGCAAGGGAAGATCACAGGAATAGGGACTGTAGGTATGTCACCTTTATCCCTCATTAAAAATGTTCTCCTAGTGGAAGGACTTCAACACAACCTACTGAGCATAAGTCAATTATGTGATAGTGGATATGTTGTCTCTTTTACTAAGGAAGGTTGTATAGTCAAAGACTCTTCTGATCAAATCCTTTTTACTGCTAAAAGGCACAGCAATGTGTACAAAATTGATCTAGAGGAACTAGCAAGTCAAAATGTTAAATGTTTTATTTCTGTTGAAGATGAAAAACAGATTTGGCATCAAAAACTTGGGCATGCCAGCTTGAGATTAATCTCAAAATTAGCAAAATACAATCTGGTTAAAGGCTTACCCAAGCTCTCATACAAATCTGACATTTTATGTGAAAGCTGTCTGAAAGGGAAACAAACAAGACACTCATTTAAGAGTAAAGATGTTGTTTCTACTAGCAGACCTCTAGAACTATTGCATATTGACTTGTTTGGTCCTATTAGAACAGAAAGCATTAGTGGTAAGAAATATGGTTTAGTCATTGTTGATGACTATTCTAGATATACATGGGTTATATTCCTTAGAAGCAAGGATGAAACTTTTAAGAATTTCACAATATTCTGTAAGAAGGTACATAATGAAAAAGGATTCTGTATATCTGTCATCAGAAGTGATCATGGTGGAGAGTTTGAAAATACAAACTTTGAAATGTTCTGTGATGAGAATGGGATCTCACACAATTTCTATGTGGCTAGAACACCTCAACAAAATGGGGTTGTTGAGAGAAAGAACAAAGTCTGCAAGAGATGGGAAGAACCATGCTCAACTCATGCAATCTACCAAGATCCTTCTGGGCAGAAGCTATTAACACAACTTGCTACCTTCAAAACAGAATATTGGTAAGACCAATTCTCAAAAGAACTCCTTATGAATTGTGGAAAGGAAGAAAACCCAACATATCTTACTTTCATCCCTTTGGCTGTGAGTGTTTTATACTTAACACAAAGGATGATCTTGGAAAGTTTGATGCAAAATCTGACAAAGGATTCTTCATAGGATATTCTGAAACATCTAAGGCTTACAGAGTTTATAACTCTAGAACTCTAGTTGTAGAAGAATCAATCCATGTTAAATTCAATGACAAGAAAGAGACTGATAGGGAACTATCAGATCTAGAGGACGATTTTGCAGGAATGGAGCTAAATGACAACAGCAACTTGAAGGATGAGCAGTTGTCTGAAGTGCCTACTGTTACTGAACCTCCTCAGATAGATGTTGAGTCTCAGACAGAAGCTGTACCCATTCACAGAACCGATTGGAGATACAAGTCACATCATCCTAAAAAGCAAATTATTGGCAGCACTTCAGAAGGAGTTAAGACAAGATCAAAATTCAGACATTTGAATTCTCTTGCTCTCCTGTCTGAAATTGAGCCAAAGAGCATTGATGAAGCCCTGCATGATGAAGGGTGGATTCTAGCCATGCAAGAAGAGCTAAATCAATTTGCTAGGAGTGATGTCTGGATCCTTGTTCCTAAACCCCATGGGAAAACTATTATTGGAACCAAATGGGTGTTCAGAAACAAGCTGTCTGAAGAAGGGAAAGTAGTCAGAAACAAGGCAAGGCTTGTGGCTCAAGGATACAATCAGCAAGAAGGAATTGATTTCATAGAAACCTTTGCCCCAGTGGCCAGGTTAGAAGCAATTAGAATTTTATTGTCTTATGCTATAAATAATGGCATCGAGCTATATCAAATGGATGTCAAGAGTGCTTTTCTCAATGGTTTCATTGAAGAAGAAGTCTTTGTTAGACAACCCCCTGGTTTTAAGGATGTCACTTTTCCAGATTACGTTTTCAAATTGAAAAAGGCTCTCTATGGTCTAAAACAAGCCCCAAGAGCTTGGTATGACAAACTGAGCAATTTTCTTATCAAAAATGGTTTCGAAAGAGGAAAAGTTGACACAACTCTTTTTAGAAAACAGTCTAACAAAGGTCTCATGCTAGTCCAGATATATGTTGATGACATTATATTTGGTTCCACTGATTCTTCTCTTTGCAAGGAGTTTTCTGAGTTAATGCAATCTGAATTTGAAATGAGCCTAATGGGTGAATTAAAATTTTTCTTAGGACTTCAAATTAAGCAAGAATCTAATTGTATATGGATTATCAAGAGAAATATACAAAAGAAATGCTTAAGAAGTTTAATTTAAATGATTGCAAGCCCATGTCAACTCCTATGCATCCTTCATCACATTTAAGCAAAGATGAGAATGAAGAACCAGTGAATCAGACTTTGTATAGAGGAATGATTGGTTCTTTATTGTATTTAACAGCAAGCAGACCTGACATTATGTTCAGTGTGTGTCTTTGTGCTAGATTTCAATCAGATCCAAGAATTACTCATTATAAAGCTGTTAAGAGGATTTTTAGATATCTTAAAGGTACTACTAATCTTGGTCTTTGCTATAAGAAAGACAAAGAACGCAGGTTAATAGGATACTGTGATGCTGACTTTGCTGGAGACAGGAATTGAAAGAAAGAGCACCAGTGGAGGTTATCACTTCTTTGAAGGCAACATGATCAGCTGGTCAAGTAAAAGGCAAAGCACTATCGCATTATCAACAGCTGAAGCTGAATATATCTCAGCAGCAAGTTGTTGTTCACAACTTCTTAGGGTGAAGTATCATCTTGAGGATTTTAATATTCCTATATCTGTTATACCTGTTTTGTGTGACAATACAAGTGCCATTAATCTGTCTAAAAACCCCATTCAACATTCTAGAGCAAAGCATATAGAAATCAAGCATCATTTCATTAGAGACTATGTTCAGAAAGGTGTTTTTGATATAAAGTTCATTGAAACAGAGCTTCAATGGGCAGATATATTCACAAAACCTCTGACTGAAGATAGATTTAAGTTCATACGTGATAATTTGAACATACATGCTTTTTCTAACTGATTTTGTATATCGTCTGAAATGAACATTTGAAATTTCGGTATGTCTGAAATTGTGACATGTCTGAAATTTTAGGGTTTCTGAAATTTCAATTAATTGTCTGAAATCTTGCACTTGTCTGAAATGAACAAATGACGTGGCAATAAAGGGACGGTTTAAATCCACTTTACACGTTACCCTATGTCTGCGCGGCCAGTCTCTGCCATCATTGCCTCAGAAGTCTATAAGTACTGTAAGAAAGTGAGTCCTTGGGACGTTACAAGCTCACTACCCTCTCAGAACCTTTGCTATTCTTCGTCTTCAAGAAAGCATTTTTTCTCTCAAGTTCTTTCCATCCTTCAACATTGGCACCAAAGAAGTCTGGAGCTGATAAAATTGTGAAGACCAAGGGTGTCTTTCTGGAAGAGCTTGAAGCACTAGGAATGGATCTTCATGCAGAATTTCAAGCAGCTGGGTGGCTTGAATACTTCAACACAAATTGTTCACCTTGGCATGAACAGAGTATACTTGATTTCTGGGCCACTGCCAGAGGAATCCCTAACCCTAAGGCATCTACACCACCATCAAGGCCGTTGTGCTTGGTACATCTATTTTTATTGATGAAGACATCTTGGCCATTGTTTGTGGCGTCAAGACTGAAGGTGCTGTCTTCACTCCTTGCTGGGAATCAAGAAATGGAGGTCAGAAATATTTTACTGAGTTTTTGTATGGAACTCCCTCTCCTGCTAGTCTGGATGCTAAGAATATGTCAGATAAGGCTAGGGTTTTGCATGCTATTTTGGGGAACTCTGTAATCCCTAAAAGTGGCAGCAGAAACCATGTATCTGAACTGGAGAGATTCTGCCTCATTCAACTTCTGAAGAAGCAAAAGATAAATCTTCCAAATATCATCATGTACCACCTTCAGAAGAGGATGAGAGATTCTGCTGGAAGCTTTCCTCACAACACCATCATCATCAAGGTGTTGTTACATTTTAGAGTTCTAGTTCACCAACTCTTTGATCACCATTCAATTCCTATGTTTGGTGAATCAAATCTGAAGAGCATGAAGATTAAGCTGACTCCAAGGCCTCCCTCTCCAACCATAAAAGAAAGTTTGCTGATGGAGAAAGCTCAGAGAAGACGCTCCACTGAGCAGAGTCAAGCGTTTGAACCTGCACAACCTTCAAAGCCTACTTCTACAATGGAAGGACAGGCTGTGGTTATCGATGCGGTTGCTGCTCAACCTCTTGCTGCATGCTCCTCTGACCCTAAACTTATTCAGGTTGCTGCTCTGGCTACTGCCATTGAACAAGCAGAGTTAGAACTGAAAGAAGAGCAAGAGAGAACTGATAGAGCTCTTGCAATAGCCTCACAACTTGCTTATGCTGAGGATGACAAGCAAGCGGCCATTGCTGAAGCCTCAACAAAAAGAAAGAGGTCAAGTGGACCTCAAAGGAAAAGGAAGACGGGTAAACTACCTCAGACAGTGTCTGTAGTTAGGGTTACCAGAAGCACTACTTCTCATCTAGAGGAAGCAGATATTGCTGGAAGGTATCAGAAGTTCGTAAAGGCTAATCAATACTTCAAGAGAAGAAGGGCTCTTTCAACTGAAGAAAGAGAAAGAGAGGATAAGGAAGCTAAGGAAAGGGAAGAAAAAGAAAGAGCTGCTAAGGCTCAAGAGGTTGCTGCTTCCAAACCTTCCAAAAGGATCAAGGTGAGATTTGATAATGTAACTCCCTCACCTCCTTCATCACCAGAAAAGCAAGCTTCTCCACCTATCTCCCAACCCCTATAGCTAATTCCATTACCCTCTGAACCTTTCATACCATCTGAACCTAAATCACCTACACCCATCATACCATCAGACAACCTGTTGTCTGAACCCCCTGCACCTCAAGAAAACCAAGTTCTTGAACCCTCATCTTCACCATCCAAACCCCCTTCACCTCTGTGCATACAGCTATCTGATAGCTCATTATCTTCATCTTCATCACCCCTCTCACCATCATCATCTCAACCTCACACACCTTTACCTTCTTCACCACTCTCATCTGGTCATCAATTCAACCTTTCAGCTGAGATTGCAGCCTTATGCAAGAGACTGACAAGAACCTTCTTTGGCTCTTGTCCTTTTCCAAGATTCCAGCATTTGTCTGAAGAGCTGCATCATTTTAGAACAGCCCCTGCTGTCTCACTTCATCAGGGTCTCACTAGGAAGACTGTGTCTGATGTAAGGGCTTTGTACTCTAACAATGCTGATGGTTTGTAGAAGATAAGGAAGGGTGTTGTCCCTCCTAATCATACATGGGATCTTATCAATCCATTCTCTGAAGACTCATGGAAGCTGACCAAAGAAGAATGGCTAATGGTCAGAATGCTTAACACAGAAGTTGAGTTGTTCAAGAGAGACTTGGCTAGAGGAGTTGGAATGATAGGCTACAGGCCTCCTAGAACCAGTTCAATCAGGCCTTCAACCAAAATCTTGGTGAAACCTGATAGGATTGTTCCTAGGTATCCCCTCAAAGAAGGACAAGATGAAAAATTGAAGGGTCCTAAGGTTTATTCTGTCTCAGCACCTCTGTTTGAAGCCATGACTGCGTCTGAATGGGCAGGTCTTCCTGAATTCATCATATCAGAAGGCGGAGGTCTGAATCACCTGTTTGAGAACTGGATGTGGGAATCTTACTGGAAGATCAGAGAAGCTGCTGGGTCTTATTCTGGATGTAGTGGTCCTGATGCTGAATCTGCAATGGGTGTTGGACACTTCACAAATGTTCAGTACCATTTCTTAAGAGATCACTTTCCCCCACAAACAGATTCATTAAACCAAGCTTGGGTGCTGCTGAAGTATGTTGGGACCTTTTTCTGCCCCGTCTACGATCCTTCAGAATATGGCTTACAGCCTGGTTTTGGAGTCTTGAGATTCGTTTGTCCCTACCTTCAGCTCATCCTGGTTGAGTCTGAACCTGACCTGTTTGAAGAGAACAAGAAGCTGAAATCCAAGGTCAAGGCTCTTGAAAAGAGGTGTGAAGAATCTGAGCGGAGATGTGAAGTTTCAGAAAAGAAAGCACAAAAGGTTCTTCAGAATCAGCAAGAAATTCTTCATGAACAACAGCTGATAAGAAGTGGGCAACAAGAGTTGAAATCTTCCATTGAAGCTGCGATAGACAAGGCCAAGGAAGAACTGATCTCCTTTCTGTCTGAAGCCCTGCTGAAGAAGAAGGACTAATTTATTGCCATTGTCTTATGTTCATATTTTTTTTCAAGTGCTGATTATCTGTTTAACCCTGCATTAATGACTTTACTTGCTCTAATACCTGGTCTAATACTTGACTTTACTTACTCGACTTTATCATAATCCTGTTTGCTTTATTGCTCTATTACTGGTTATTACTCTATGATTCCCTTTTGATTGATGACAAAAGGGGGGAGTACTAAAACTAACAAAAATCTGATTCAAATGTGAAGTGCTACAGGACTCAGGGGGAGCAAAGAAGAACTAAGTTCATTATCTGAGGGGGAGTTATTATTAAAAGCCACTTTATTTCTCACATACTCCTTTCAGATTTTACAGTTTTAAGATAAATTTGTCATCATTAAAAAGGGGGAGAATGTTGAGTCTCAAAAATATCATAAGAGACTTTATGATGTTTTAAGACAGCAATATTTCCAAGTTTTAATGATTAACAAATTTACAGTATTTATTTTCACAGATACTCTTAAGTGTTTAATTATCTATCTGTGATTCAGCAAGCCACAATACGCTTTATAAGTCTTTAAGAAGTGCTTCAAGTCATCTGAGGGAAACAAGCCTTCGAAAGTGGTCAACCTGTCTTAAGCGTTGAAAGCTGTCTGAAGAGCCAAGCCTGTCTGAAGACTGGAACCCGAAGCCGTCTGAAGTTTTATTAATGACGTGGCATCCTTGCTGAAACCTTGTGTAAAGACTATTCTGAGTCTCTGCTGCTCGTACGTTTTGGAACACGTTTATGGCAACAAACACAGAGGGCTTTCCTGGTACATTTGAATTTCATACACCACTGAGGAAATCTCTGAAAACGCAGCAGCGCAGCAATTCCTGAAGCAGCCTTTTTGGCAGATATAACCTTGTACTGTGTCAGAAATATCAGGACGCTCAGAAGTATGTCTCACAACGGATTGAATAGCATTTAATGCTATCTCTAAACGGTGGTTTTTCAACGGATTAAATTCTGGGTATAAATACCCCTTATGAAGACCATCACAGTAGAAGAAACAAGAACAGAGAAAAACATATAGAAAAAGAGAATCATCGCTGCAAATTTTCTTCAAAAAAATCACTCTGATAAACTTCTTTGTACACTTTATATTTTCATATCCTGAGTATACCTCAGTTTTTAAGCTGTACATTGTAACTGGTTTTGAGCTTTAAAACTTGTGTAGTTTAAAAGCTTAAACTCCTTTTAACTGTAACTGTTGTAGAGCCTGAAGAGGCTTGACAGAAAAGAATACTTGTGTTGTAGAGCCTGAAGAGGCTTGACAGAAAAGAATACTTGTGTTGTAGTGCCTGAAGAGGCTTGACAGAAAAGAATACTTGTGTTGTAGAGCCTGAAGAGGCTTGATAGAAAAGAATACTTGTAATCTTTGTGAAAGATTAAGAGAAAATCCAAGTGCTTGTTGGCATTGGACTGGAGGTAGCTCACAGTGGTGGTGAGTGAACCAGGATAAATCCTTGGCTAAGTTTTTCTATCCCTTATCTCTTGTCAATTCGTTTATATTAATATCAAGGGTGTTGAAAAGCTATTCTAAATATTTTAAAAGCAAAGAAACCTTTTAAAATATATTTTCAGGAACCTTTTAAATACTTCAGACAGCCTCGATAAACCTGTCTGAAACTGTTTATAATTTGTTGTTTTCAAAAAGCTTTCAAAATATAAAGAAACACTATTCAACCCCCCTTCTAGTGTTTCCTTGTGTTTCTACAGTTTGTTAATTATGTTTCAGGATGGAATACTCTTTAGAAGAAGAAGAAGATTTTGTGAACAGAATCAGAATCAGAAGATCAGAATCAGAAGAACAAGAGTGCAGAATCTGAAGAAGAATAATCCTTAACAGAGTTGAAGCAACTGAAGAATAGAAGTGAAGACTTGAAGACTGTCTGAAGAAGTAAAGACTTGAAGACTGTCTGAAGAAGTGAAGACTAGAAGACTGTCCAATGAACTGAAGAAATGAATACAAGATGAAGGGGACTAAAGTATAGAAGTTGTCTGAAGTATGCAACATGTCTGAAGTATTGAAGCTGTCTGAAGTGTTGAAGCTGTCTGAAGAGCCAAGCCCGTCTGAAGACTCGAACCCGTCAGAAGACTGGAACCTGTCTGAAGATTGGAACTCGTCTGAAGATTGGAAGCCGTCTGAAGCTTTAGTAATGACGTGGCATCCTTGATGAAACCTTGCGTGAAGACTTTTCTGAGTCTCTGCTGCTCGTACGTTTTGGAACACATTTATGGCAACAAACACAGAGGGCTTTCCTGGTGCATTTAAAGTTCATACACCACTGAGGAAACCTCTGCAACAGTTGCAGCAACAACGGTGGCAGCTTTACTGCAGCACCAACGTTGTACTATGTCAGAACTTTCAAGAAGCGTGTCTCACAACGCATATCTCTAAACGGTGCCGAAAGAAAGCAGAAGAAAAGCTCAGGAGACTAAGCAAAAACAACAAGGAAGATATTTGAATAAAATATATTCAATTCAAAATCTTTATCTAAATCTCAAAAGAGGAATCTGCAAACAACGACTATTGATCAAGACATCTCATTCAAAGAAGTGATGGTGTCAGGAGCAAATGAAAAAGAAGTATATGTAGAATAAGCAAAAAGACAAATTCAACGGATACCTACTCCCAAGAAAATAAGAGGAAATCTGAAGAAAGCAGTTGAACGCAGAAGAAAGCAGAAGAAAATCAAGAGAGAGAATTAGCAGAAGAATATCAAGAAAATCTCTTAAAAGGAACAGAGCAGAAGAAAGCAAGCAGATGCAAGCAGATGCAAGATAATGCAAGCTGGAGCAAGCAGATGCAAGCTGGATAAAACAGATGCAAGAAGGCAAAAAGAATTCAAGAGAGAGAATACACATAATCATCACATCTCTCAAAACAGAGCTCATCAACAGAAGTGTCAGAACGGGAGTATTCTGAACACTCAATATGCTTAAGGAGAAGCAATCGTTTGAGAAGCTATTACACAACGGCTATATGAGCCACATCATCAAAAGCTCAACGGTATTATGAATTATCTTCAACGGCTATATTCAAGAAGAACATATAAATAGGTTCAAGATTGAATTTGAAGATGTTGGCATGCTGAGCATATTAACCAGGCTGCCAACCTGCAGCTGCTGTTGCAATCGAGTTGGTCAGAATGATCAACCAAGTTGGAAGATCAATTGGGATTGTTTTTCAAGAAGGTTCTTGAAATCAATCAGCATGAAAATTGTTAACTAGGCTGAGTGTCTTACAGTTAACAAGAGTTGACCCGAGCTTAAATACATCAGGAAAATGTCAACAACAATTGATCAGAGAGTTAATTCTCAATCGGGCTACTGATCAGCTAGTCAGTTAGTTAGATTGTACAGTTGGTCTGTTGATCAAGTAAGTTGGTTGTCGGGAAGGCAATCATGCTGTACAAATGACTATCAAACTGGGTACGGTTTGAAGCTTTGAAGATACCTTGGTATTCCAATGATACGGGTGAGAATGTAGCCCATGGAAACCAATGGTTGGAGAATGAGGCTTGAGCTTAATCTTATATCTTAGTTAGCCTACTCTCAGAGGATGTATTCCTCATAGAAAAGACAGGGATTGTATTTAAATTCAAACACTTGTATCACTGTCTATCCTTGTATTTAGTTTGTAATGACTGTATCCTGAGTATGTACTCAGTAATCTCTATGTACAAGAAGAATCTGAGTTGAGAGGTTCTAGCGAACATCTAGCTTAGATTGAGTAGTAATACTCTACACTTAGTTAAGTGTCTGAGAGCCTGGAGAGGCTTGGTGGAAGAAAGAATACTTGTGGTAGAGCCTGGAGAGGCTTGATAGAAAAGAATACTTGTTGTATTGGCCTGGAGAGGTTAATATGTGTATCTGTGGTTTCAGATAGTGGAAAATCCAGTGGTGGTTTGCCTCTGGGACTGGATGTAGCCCACGGGGTTGTGGGTGAACCAGGATAAATTCTATGCCTAAGTTTTCTCATCCCTTAATCTTTTTTATTTACAGTTTTCATTTTTACGATGGGGATTGAAAAGTACTTTTCATAACAAGCTTAACTCAAGGATTTCAATAAAACAAGTTTTCATACAAACATAACATTAAAACGTCTCTAGTGTAGGTTGAAGTATTATAGAAGAATATATTCAGAGGGATGTCTGAAATATCTGTCTGAAGTGAGCCCAACAGGAACTCAGTTCAGACACATGATATAGATGGTCTCTGATCATCTAAAGTATTTCAGAAATAGTTCTGAAGGTACTCTTAGTAATATTCTTGAGAAGACACTGAGAGAAGTTTCTTAAATCAAAACCATCTTAAGTATAAGAGAAAGTTTTTTAATCTAAATCTTTCATATATTCCGCATGTATTTAAAATAACTCTGATCTTAAGATTGGTTTTGCACAATGATCACTTACGTGATTAGTTTAATCAAAGATTTCTAAAATAGTTTTAAAATTGTATAAAACACTATTCATCCCCCCTTCTAGTGTTTCCTGTGGTTCTAACAAACATTACAGAAGAAAGTGATGTAGAAGAGAGCATCACATTTGAAGAAAAAGTGCCCAAAGAAGAGATTGTCGAGGAGAATGTTCAACAAGAAGAGAAGCCAGAAGAGATTTTGCAAAGAGAAGAAGGCGAACCAGAAGAGGTCTACACCACAGGCAAGTCACTTGACCCAGGTAAGTTCACTGTACCTCTTTCTATAGGTAATCAACCAGCTACTTATGCTTTATTGGATCTTGGAGCGAGCATCAACTTGATGCCGCTATCGTATTTTAACAAACTGGGAATTTTGAATGTTAAGCCTGCCAACGTAAAGTTACAACTTGCAAATAAGTCCACTCAAAGCCCATATGGGAAGATTGAAGATTTACCAATTAAAGTGGACAAGTTTGTGTATTTTGTTGACTTTTACATTGTAGAGACAAAAGAGGAGGATGCTAATGTCCCCTTAATATTGGGAAGACCCTTCATGAAATTAAGCTGCCAAGGCAATTGTGGATGTTGATCGGGGAAAATATCAATTAAGCTCTAAAGATGAGAGCATTGTGTTTCACATTGACAGAGGAATCCCCAAATTGCAGAAAAATCCATAAAAATTAAAAATGGATCCTACTGATGGGATCTATAAATTTAAATCCAAATCTCAGCTACCAAAGGTAAGAAAGAAAGAAGCTCCCCCAAATATTGTGGAGCAAAAGAAGAAAAAGGGTTCTGGATTTCTGAGGAAACCAAGAATGAGAGTTAGGCAACCAGAAAGCATGTTGGAGTTCAGATTTAAAAAGAGAAAAAGGTCAACATCAGAAGAAGAAGTTAGTGAAGAAAATGATGAGAATATAAGAAATTGGCATGGAGGATGGGAAGAAAAAGGAAGAACTGGAACAAAGTCAACCATTATCCTCCAATTGCGACCACCATAAGTTTCTAAGTAACCAGGCGTCGAACTATCAGACGTTAAACAAGCGCTTCCTTGGAGGCAACCCAACATTTTTGTTTTTTAATTTTTTTTGCTTTTGTTTTTTTTATTTTTGTTTAGAGTCAATACCTGTGTATACTAGGAAATTGTTGGGAATTGGATTGATTTTAATGAGTAAAGGATGAAAAATAATTGGAGTTAGAAAGCAGTAGAAAACTGAAAATAGAATTTCAATTTTGTTTTCTGCGCTTCACCCTCGCTTAGCGGAGGTGAAGCCAGATTTGAACATTAGTTTCTGTTTTCTGCGCTTTACTCTCGCTAAGCGAAGGTAAAGCGCAGAAATATCAAAATTTCTCTCTGTTTTCTACGCTTCACCTACGCTAAGCGTAGGTGAAGCGTAGCGTCACCCTTCATATTCTTATGAAGTATGCGCTGCACTCTTGCTAAGTGAAAGTGCAGTGCAAGTGCGCGCTGCATCATAAATTTGAAAATTTGAACGAGGAAAGGTCATTTCAACCTTTTCTCAACTCTTGAACTCCCGTTTTCTCTGAAATCTCATCCTTTTCTCTAACCTTTTCACTTCCACATCCATTTCTTTTCAGTTTCTGAGGCTACACCAGGTATGTTTTTATAGTTTTAATTAGTTTGCACCGATTAAAATTTTCAGTTTTTCATTTATTTGAGCAAAACCTTAGGATAGGAAACTTAGGCTCTTAGGACCTTTTAACTTAGGAAAATTTGTCAGTGGAGTCTTTGCTTAGTATGTCTGCTATTATATGCTTATTGGTGTGTTTTGGTATAATTAGGTGGCAGTTTTTGAAGTGCTCATTGAATTTTTGCAAGTTGTTCTGTTTGGTGCATGTATGCTCAGTTTGTTCCATATTTTTTCATGACCATGCATGAATAACTGTGCCTTATTGCATTATGCTGATAACGTGATTTTTGAGCTTAATTTTTGTTACCATTTTATGCCTTGCTTTAAAAATTAATTAGGACTGCTTTAATTGATCATTTTAGCATGTTCTTAATAAATTAAATAATTGGCATTTGGTAACTTAAAAATCAAGAATTTGTGCGAACGCTTGATTGGATGATTGCTCTGATTTTTGAATTAAATTGGCCACTTATTTCATTATTTATGAGTAATATATTATCTGCTTAAAAATAAACTTGGTTTAATTTTTGAATTGTAGATGGCTCGCACAAAGGTAGTCAAGGGGACTGACACATCTAGCAGAGGCACAGGAGGTGCCAAGAGAACTAGGCAAGCTCCCCAGGTGGACCCTGAGTTTGATGATCATAGATTTAAGGACGCCAGGTCCTTGGAGGCTTACAGTTCACTGATGAACTGTAACTTTATCAGGGAGAGGCCAGTGGTTCTACAGCCTGGCGAGTTTGAGGAGTTCAGGGGTGAGATTCACAGGAGGAACTGGGTCCGCCTCAGCCGCCCAGATGATCATTTTGACCCTGACATAGTTAGGGAGTTCTATGCCAATGCCATTGGAGACCATGGCATTGACACGAGGTGACAATCTTATGTCCGAGGACAGGTGGTTTCTTATGATCGCGATGCGATCAACAGGCTTCTACTCTTTCCAGGGCATGGGGATGGAAGACTCATGGTTTGTCAGTACCGTGAGATGATGAGGGCTATAGGGATCAATGGCAATGATCCCTTAGACATTCAGACTGCAGTGAGACTATGCCTGCAGGGGCGTTCCTTCGAGAGGAATGCCTATGGTCACGCTGCTCGCATTTACAGGAAGGACATGAAGGACATCATACGGATGTGGACAGTACTAGTACTGGCTAACATCCTGCCTACCGGTCATGTATCGGACATAGTCATGCCGGTAGCCCACATCATCTACAACATCGTCACTGGTGAAACCATAGACATTGCCAGTGTGATTACACAGAAGATTTCAGACTTTGTATCTTCTGTCGGGCGCCGCAATGCCAACTCCAGGATCGGCTTAGGCTTCCCGTCATTCATTACATCACTCTGTGAGTCTAGGGGTATTGAAGTGTTCCGTTCCATCCGTATATTGACCCCTATGCACAGAGGATATATTGAAGCCAACTACATCCCAGAGGAGGATGATGAGGAGGAGGCCGAGCAGCAGCAGCCACAGGCACCACCACCAGCAGCAGCAGGCATACAACCTCCGGTCTGGGCTCAGCAGCTCCTTGCCCAAAACACTCATATGCAGACCTAGTTGTCCAGTCTCCACCGAGCAGCAGTCCATTTTCAGGATATGCATTATCAGACTCGCTCGGACCCGTACCCAGGCATGCACCCTGATCAGTTTAGAGATTATTTACAGTGGCCTAGGGACAGGCCTATTCTTCCAGTGGAGGGTGGAGTAGCTGGAGATGGAGCAGCTGATATGGATGATGCAGACTGATTTTATTTTGATTTGGTTCTTTTCTTTCTTTTTCTTTTTCTTTTCATTTTATTTTCTTTTTATTTTCCTTTTATTCTGGATATGTACTGTATATATACTCCACTGATACATCATTTTGTTATGTAGTGCATTTTCAACATTTTCTTTGTTTTTCTTTTTCTTTTTAGGATTTTTAAGATTTTTAAATTTTTTAGGATTTTAGGAATTAGGATTTAAAAGGAATTTTTTTTTTCAAAATTCTCTGAAATTAGACAGTTTAACTAACCAGATTAGGAAAGAAGAAAGGGTTTTGTGAATAATTCCATAATCAGTTAAGATTAGGATACTTCACAGGAGAACCTATCAGGGTAGTTAATTAAAACCAGTAAGTGCTTTATCAAGGAATTTAGCCAAAAGCCGGTAAGTTGTGAGTCCAAACACTTAAACTGAGAGTTTTCACCGCTGCTTGTCAATTGTTATTGATTGAGTTTTTGGATTTTACTCTGTTCATGGAAAATATGGAAGTGACAAAGGCAATTTTTGTTTTTACATTACTTGCTCAGTGCCAAAAAACCAATCCTTGATTGAATTTTTCCAATTTTTTTTGGTAGCCCATTTGAGCTTGAATGTTTCTTCTTATGCACCCTAGCCATGAGTGATATTTATCTTGTCCCTTACACTTGGGAAAGAGAGCAAGGCGCAAATCTTAAAAATTGGAGAAAAAGGTTGGTTACTTGAAAGATAAAGGAAATACAAAGAGCAGGTATAAGAAAGCAAAAGAAGAACACTCCCTCAAAATAAAAAAGAAAAAGTGCATGAATTGAATAAATTGGGGGGAGTGTATCTTCAAACAAAGAAAGAGGCCAGTTGAATGAGACAAATCAAGAATGAGATGGAAAATGGAGAGAAGTTCCAAGTCCAAGAAAAATCAAAAGATGCTCTCTATTCTAAGTGTTTATTGCTTATCCAGAAAAACCATGATTTCTTGATAACACAACCTCATTACAACCAAAGAAAAGACCTTTTGATCCATATTGACCATGTGCATGTTTAGAAGTTAGAAACGACTATCAATTCTAGTTGTTCAACTGTGGTGGAAAAATTGAGGGAAACACTTACCCGTGAGCATGATAGAATTCCTTGGTTTATCATTTATTGCTTCAATTGCTATTTCTGAGAAAGTTTGAGTGAATTGTTGTATCTTATTCTGATTGAGCATGGGTAACATCTCTTAATTCTAATTTTTTCTGATATTTGGAAAGTGACTTCTGCCTAACAAAGAGATGATGAAAATTTTGTCCTTATTTTTGAGAATTGTAAAGGGGATTGAATTGATTTCTTCTTGCAAATAGGTCTCTTGTTTGAGGACAAGCAAGAAGTTAAGTTGGGGGGTATTTGATAAGTGTAAATTATATGATAAATTCTTGTATTTTTAGTGCACTTATCAAGGTTAAAATAGTAATTTATGCCCCAAAATAATCCCTTTTTAGTAATAATTGTAATAATTGTGATTATTTGGTTTGAATTTGAATTTGATGTTATTTTAATAGAAAATCTGCTAAATTTGCAGATTTATGAGAAGATTTGAATGAGGAAAGAAGATAACATTATTTGAGGAGAGGATCTACAAATTTGAAGTTTAAATCAGAGCAAATAAAGATAAGATCAGATGCCATTTAAACAAGGATTTTGCAGATAACTTCCCAATTTAAATTCAAAAGCAGAATAAACTCAGAATCAGATCAAAAAGAGGGAAACAAGGAAAACCAAGCAAACAAGGATAAGATCAGGAAGAGATCAAGCTGTTAAAAGAAGAAACAGAGCAATCAATTACGCTTTTCACGCTTCACTTACGCTTAGCGCAAGTGAAGCGCAAATACCAGAATTTGCTTACTGTTTCCTGCGCTGCAAATGCGCTAAGCGCAGATGAAGCGCAGCTGCGCGGATTAGTTTTAGATCTATTTTTCAGATCTATTTCAAATCTGATTTCTTCCAGATTTAAGATAGCTTTCCTTAGTCTATAAATATGACTCTTTGTAAAGAAGTAAAGGAGGTTAGCAAAGGAGCATTAAGGAAGGAGATTAGAGAGACGTCAAAGGCAGAGCTAGGATTGGAGAAGGGTGACAGCTTCTCCTTTGGGTTGTAATGGCTACCATGCGTAGCTAAACGTCTCAGTAGGATAATTGAATGTAGTTGATTCAATCCCCAAAGTGTATGTGAATTCTCGTTATTATTTATGAATCCCTATTTTATAATATCAGTACTTTTATACGTTGCTTAATGCGTAGCTTCCGCCTGTGTGCCAGAGTTATAGGTTTATTTTAGGATTCAGGTGACAAATGTTTCTATAAAATTAATAGCGAGTTTGGGAAATCCTAGATATAGGACACCTAAAATTCAGATTGGTAAAAGTACTCATAGTAGTTACTATAGGGTTATAGGAGAAAGTGACCATTGAAGAAGAAGTAGGCAATCTCTTCATAGCTGATACTATAGGTCTATAGGGCGAATTGATAGTGTTCACGAACGAAAAGATAGAGCAATCAAGCCAGGGTAATTTGTCGCTTGGGAGAACCCACATGAATTACTTTTAAGTATCTCGTGATATGGGACACCAACAGGGGATAACATAGTTTGGCTAAGGTATTATAAAAATATATTCATAAATAATATTAGGATTCACATGCATAAGGGGTGCGATGATACGAAATTCAATCCTGATCCAAGTAAAGTATTTTATCTTCTCTCAATTGTCTCTTTACTATATGCAAATTTACTTTCTTCATCACAAACTCTCAAATACCGTTTCTTACTTGATAGTCTGATCACGAGTAAATACGAAGTGAACCATTCCCTGTGGATACAATAAACTCATACTTACTATTATACTGTTGAAATTTTGGTACTCTTGCCAGAATCTCATCACCAGCCGCCTGCGAATTTTCACGGTCGAATTCGATCAGCATAGGGAGATATGGCCAAAACAGTTTTCTAATCGGACTAAGGACTTTGCCGATCACCTCGATGTAAAAGGTTCATGCAGAATCAGCTGAGACTCCGATTTCTGTGCAACCGACGCGAAAATACTCCTGACAGACTAGGGTAGTACCACACGAAATTTGGCGGCCGGATTCATTCGACAGAGGGAGATACGCGCAAAACTTCTTTCGGGTAGAAAATCGTGGGAAAACTGTAGTCGCAGGGTCTCACGGAGCAGCTCGAAGCAAAAAATTCACTAAAAATCACACGAGACTCCGTGTTCTATGAAACAGACAACAAAATACTCCTGACAGACCAAGACAACCGCCTGCAAATTTTCACGGTCCAATGCGATTGGCACAGGGAGATATGACCAAAACAGTTTTCTGTCCGGACTCAGGACTTCTCCGACCTCCTCGCAGTGAAAGGTTCTTGTAGAATCACCCGAGACTCTGATTTCCGTGAAAAAGACGTGAAAATACTCTTGACAGACTTGGGTAGTGACACGCGAAATTTGGCGGCCGGATTCATTCGACAGAGGGAGATACGCGCAAAACATCTTCTGGGTGAAAATTGAGGGTAAACGGGAGTCGCAGGGTCTCATGGAGTAGCTCGAGTAAAATATTCACTAAAAATCACGCGAAACTCCGTTTTCTATGAAACCGGTGGCAAAATACTCCTGAAAGACCAGGCCAGCCACCTGCGAATTTTCACGGTCGAATTCTATCGGCATAGGTAGATATGGCCAAAACAGTTTTCTGTCCGGACTGAGGACTTCGCCGATCACCTCGCAGTAAAAGGTTCGTGTAGAATCAGCCGAGACTTCGATTTCTGTGAAACCGACGCGAAAATACTCCTGACAGACTAGGTAATACCACACGAAATTTGGCGGTCGAATTCATTCGACAGAGGGAGATACGCGCAAAACATCTTCCGGGGTGGAAAATCGAGGGAAAACGGTAGCCAATGGTCCAATACAAAGGCTAATGGTTGAATCGACCATTGTAGCCATATTGACCTTTTGGCCAATGTTTTATAATTCGTTATGGGCCATTATAAAGGACAATGGTCCAATTGGCCAGTGGGCTAATGGGCTAGTTGGCCATAATATTGGCCTATAGGCCAATCTAAATAAGCAACAATAATAGTATGCCGATTGGCAAAAGGTATGCTTATTGGAGCGCAAGTTATGCTGATTTACTCCTTGTTGCCGTTTTTAGATAGATTTCACCCCAATTTCCTTTATCTTTCCTTAGTCTATAAATAGGAACCTCTTGCACCAGATCAGGTGTGCACGATTATTGTAATACAGTCATATTTCAGTGAGAATGCACCAGAGCTAAGTTTAGAGGAGGAGCGCTTCACAAGGATTGAAGATGGTGACAACATCTTCGGTGGTTTGTATGGCTACCTTGTGTAGTTAACTCTCCATTAGGATTGGATGTAATTGACTCTATCCCCAAGTGTATGTAAACTCTATATTATTATTTCATGAGCTCTCTGTCTATAATATTGGTAATCTTATTTTGTACTTAATTCCTAACTTCCGCGCTTGCGCCGGAGTTATAGGCTAGTTTCGACTAGGATTGATCTCGGAGTGAATAAGAGGACTCGGTAGCTAGTGAACCGAAACATGGGCGTTGCTAGTGATTGGTGGGTAGTGTGAGTACTCTAATGAAGGGCGTCTAAAGGATAGGAATGATTATTAAATTACCGATAGCAAAGAGTTAGTTGATTGTCAATCCCGGAAGCGATAACGTGGGTGTATTCTAATGAGTGATGGGTAGTGACAGTACTCTAGCGAAGGTGCATCCAGAGGAGTAGGCCGCGTTTATCAATTAGTTCTTTTACAAACGGAATAAAAGAGAGCAAAATAAGTCGAGGGTAAGTCTGTCGCTTGGGAGAGCCCGCATGGATTACCTTTGAGTGTGTAAGGCCGCTGGTAACTCGGGGTCTTAGCAATATAGTTTGTCTACAGTATTATAGAGTAAACCTAAAATAATAGATAGTTTTTACATGCACAAAGGGTGTGATGATATGAAGTCCAATCCTAATCCAAGTAAAGTGTCTCTAACTCTTCCTTCCTAATTCCATTGATTATTAATTTGCTATTTACAATTCCGCCACAATATTCTCAAAACCGTTATTTCCTTGATAATTAAATCACAAGTTTACGTGAATTGACCGTTTCCTGTGAATACGAAAACTCTTCTTACTATTATACTATTGGATTTTTGGTTCGCTTGCCAGAAACCCATCAAGTGATTCTACACGAATTTTTTACTACGAGGTTGTCGGTGAAGTCCTCAGTCTTGACCGGAAACTGTTTTGGTCATATCTCCCTTTGTTGATCGAATCCGACCCTGAAAATTAGAAGCGGACTAGCCCAGTCTGCCAGAAGTATTTTGGCGTCAATTTCAAATAAATTAGAGTCTCGTGTGATTTTTAGTAAATTTTTTACTAAGAGATGTTCCGTGATACCCTTCGACTACCATTTTCCGATGATTTTCAGCCGGAAGATGTTTTACGCATATCTCCCTCTGTTGAATGAATCTGGCCGTGAAATATCGCATTGTATCACCCCAGTATGTCAGGAGTATTTTCGCGTCGGTTTCACAGAAATCGGAGTCTCGAGTTATTTTAAAAGAATTTTTTATTGCGAGGTTGTCGGTGAAGTCCTCATTATTGACCGAAAACTATTATGGCCATATCTCCCTGTGTCGATCAAATTCGACCGTGAAAATTTGCAGGCGGCCGGCCTAGTCTGTCAGGATTATTTTGGCGCTAGTTTCATAGAAAACGGAGTCTCAAGTGATTTTTAGTGAATTTTGTACCGCGAGCTGTTTTGTGAGACCCTACGACCACCGTTTTCTGATGATTTTCAGTCGTAAGATGTTTTGTGAATATCACCCTCTGTTGAATGAATCCAGCCGTGATATTTCGCGTGGTACTACCCCAGTCTGTCAGGAGTATTTTCGCGTCGGTTTCATAGAAATCAGAGTCTTGAGTGATCCTACACAAATTTTTTACTGCGAGGTTTTCGGTGAAGTCCTCAATCTTGACCGAAAACTTTTTTGGTCATATCTCTCTGTGTACTCTGTCATAAATGCTCGAATTTGTAGAGAGCAAGAAAAGAATGGTGAAATCGTGATTGTGGAGGACACCCCTACAAATTCGAGCATTTGTGACAGAGTACACAAAGAGCAAGAAAAGAATGGTGAAATCGTGATAGTGGAGGACACCCCCTGATGAATTTGAGAAAGTAATAAGTATGCATGATAAGGACTTGATGAGCTCTGATACAAAGTTACAATGCCCATTATACGTTTTTTTCATTTCCCATTCCAACTGCCCATTTCATTATATTGAACCGTACCTCTTATCTTCCCTTTCTTGAATTTGAATGTGATTGTGCATGACAAGGACTTAATGAGTTCTGATACAGTTGTATTGTGAGTTTGAAAGAGATTGAGGGAAATTTTCTAAGCTGCAATATGTTAAATAATGAACATCGTGAGTCTTGAGAAGAGGAAAGGAAAATGAACGGACATCGCTTTGCCCAGTCTCATTGCCCATTTCCATCGCCTAATGGCTTTGCCCAATTGCATTGTTCATAGACTGGTCCTAGATTTCACATGATGAATTTGAGAAAGTAACATCGCATTCCCCAATCTCGCTGCCCATTTCCATCGCCACATGGCATTGCCCATTTCCCTTGCCCAATTGCATTGTTCATTCCCATTGCCCAATCCCATTGCCCATGCACATTCCCCTTTATAATTGCCCATTTTCATTTCCCATTAACGCCACATGGCATTGCCCATTCCCCTTGCCCAATTGCATTGTTCATTCCCATTGCTGTAACATCCTAAATTCTATTAGGATAATTATTAATTAAATTAAATAGATTAATTAAGGAGATAATTAATTAATGAGAAAATAAATAATAGGAGTATTATTATTATTAGTTTTATTTCGTAAAAGTAAGATTTAATTGAAAATAGAAATAAGGGGGTGAGAGTGGGCCTAAGCCCAATTAGACATTTCAGTAGGGAGGGGTTAACAGAGCACCCTAATCCTTATTCGTATCATTCGTCAGAAAACGAAACGCTAAGGAGGGGAGAAACGGAGTCTCAAGAGTGAGCTATTGTAGAGTGAAAGCCAAGAATCCAAGAAAGGACTTCCTTGCTGTGATCAAAGCTTCGCTTAAGGTACGGTGGGGAAGGGGGTATTGCTTGTATATGTATGTAGGGATGTTTGGGTAGTAAGGGCAACCATAAGACCCTCTAAAGACTCTAAATTCGTATGAATACATGTCATAATTGAGAATAGATGATATAAACTGTGGTTTATGGTTGTTTGGAATGATTCTTGATGAATCTTGAGTGGTTTAAATGATGATAATGAGAATAGTGAAAAGGGGTTAAATAAGGGTTTGATGATTTGGGGTTTTGATGGGAAACCTATGAAGTCTATAAATCAGTTTAAGTATTTAAACATGATTATAAGACTTAGCATCCTTAAGTTTTAATGATTAACAAATAAGATTATATTGAGGACAAATAAGTTTATATAAGAACTTTATAAGATTAAGTAAACAGGTTCTACTGAGAAAGGTATTTGTTTGTTGATTGTGTTTCAGGTTTAGAATATTTATCTGAAGAAGAAGAGTAGAAGATCACAACAGAAGAAGAACAGTATCAGAATCAAGAAGAATCAAAATCAGAAGATCAGAATCAAGAAGAATCAAAATCATAAGATCGGAATCAGAAGATCAGAATCAGAAGAACGAAGTGCAGAATCCAAAGAAGAGGAATCTATAACTAAGTTGAAGAAAATTGAAGACTCGAAGACTATCTGAAGACCTGAAGAACAACTATAAAGAAGGGTCGTCTGAAGATGCAACTATCTGAAGAACAACTATCATCTGAAGAAATGAAGACAATATGAAGTAGTCTGAAGATTGAACGTGTCAGAATCAAGAAATGATCTCTTGGGGACGTTGCAAAGTGTAAAGCACACTCCATCAAATGGAGTAAACTCATCTCAGTAGATAAAGTAGACATGCTTTTCTACCTCGACCAAAGTCTTGCACAAATAAGGAAATATAGCAAAGACTTTCTGCAATGCCTACTGCACCTACAACAAAAGGATTTGTGTGCGCAGACCTACTGCATCTACACCTGCTGCTATCCAGAATGGGTTAGAAGACTAAACAAAAGCAAGCAAGGAAGATGGTTGAATAAAGTACATACAATTCAACATCTTTATTTATCTCAGAAGAAGAAGATACAAGAAGAAGAAGAAGAAGAAGAAGAAGATACAAAGAAGAATGAAGTTACAATCCTCTTATCAGAAGGAAGAAGCTTTCTGAAGTTTCAACTCATCTGAAGAATTGAAGTTGTCTGAAGGACGCAACCCGTCTGAAGTATTGAAGCTGTCTGAAGCATCAACCTGTCTGAAGAGTTGAAGCTGTCTGAAGTTTCAATCTGTCTGAAGTCTCAATCCGTCTGAAGTATTGAGGCCTTCTGAAATCCGACGTGGCACTACTTGCTGAAGACTATGAAGACTTTTGCTCTCTGAAGATTGCTTAGAAATATCGCTCTCTGCTACACGTTTCTTTTTCAACATATTTATGGCAAGAAACACAGAGACCTTTCCTTGTGTTTTGAATTACATACACCACTGAGGAAATCCCCGCAACGCAGTTCTTGCAGAGGAACAGTGTCAGCTTTTGTCAGAATGAAATCCTGAACCAGTGTCAGAAGCAAATGAAGAAAATGAGTTTATACAGAATAGGCTAAGCCACAAAATTCAACGAATACTTTCTCATATACAAAACAGAAGAAAGCTGGAGAAAGCAGAAGAAATTAAAAAGAGAGAATACGCAGAATAATATCATGAAATATCTCTCAAACATAGCTCACATAACAAGTGTCAGAACGGGATCGTCTGAACACCTATTTGCTTAAGGAGAAACAACCGTTTGTGAAGCTATTACACAACGGCTATATGAGCCACATCATCATCAGCTCAACGGTATTATGAATCATCTTCAACGACTATATTCAAGAAGAACATATAAATAGCCTCAAGATTAAATTTGAAGATGTTGATTTTCAAGTTGGTTCTTGAAATCAATCAGGATGAGTGTTGTTGACTAGGCTGAGTGCCAAATGGTTAACAAGAGTTGACTTGAGCTAAAGTGGATCATCAATATGTCAACAAAGTTTGATCAAAGAGTTGGTTCTCGAATCAATCAGGCTACTGACTAGCAGGTCAGTTAGTCATGTTGTTCAGTTGATCTGTTTGATCAATTAAGTTGGTTGTTGGTCTGAAGACAACCATGCTGAGCAAATGACTATCAAACTAGGTACGGTTTGAAGCTTTGAAGATACCTTGGTATTCCAATGATACTGGTGAGAATGTAACCCATGGAAACCAATGGTTGGAGGATAAGGCTGGAGATTAATTTCATATCTTAGTTAGCCTACTCTCATAGGATGTATTCCTCATAGAAAAGACAGGGATTGTACTTAATTCAAACACTTGAATCACTGTCTAATCCTTGTATTTAGTTTGTAATGACTGTATCCTGAGTATGTACTCAGTAATCTCTATGTACAAGAAGAATCTGAGTTGAGAGGTTCTAGCGAACAACTGACTTAGATTGAGTAGTAATACTCTACACTTGAATAAGTGTCTGAGAGCCTGGAGAGGCTTGGTGAAAGAAAGTACACTTGGTCTAGAGCTTGGAGAGGCTCGGTAGAAAAGACTACTGCATGGGTTGCCTGGAGAGGTAGTTGAAAACAAAGAAATACTCGGTTGGTCTGGAGAGGCTGTGAAGAATACTCGGTTGTGGTTAATGGAAAATCCAGTGGTGGTTTGCCACTGGGACTGGATGTAACTCATGATGATGTGGGTGAACCAGGATAAATTTTGTGCCTAAGTTTTCTTTCCCTTAAACTCTTTTATTTTCAGTTTTGCATTTACCTAGGGGATTGAAAAGTATTTTCATAATCAACATAACACAACAATTTCAATCAAACAAGTTTTTTTTTTAAAGATAATTAAACCTCAAGTCTCTCTTATATCGTTTGAGATATTACAGAGAATGTACCTTGAAGAATTTCTAAAGTAAGTGTCTGAAGTGAGTCTGAAATGAACTTAGTTCAGAAATCAGAATTAGACTTCAGACAGTCTTCAGTCTGCTGAAGTATTTTAGAAACTGTGCTTAAGATACTATGTGTAACAATCTTCAAAAGATACTTTGAGAAACTGTCTTTTAAAACAATCTTAAATGTCTAGAAAGATTTTCAGTTTTATCCTTCTTGTCTTCCGCATTTTTCAAATAAACTCTGATCTTAAGATTCGTCTTTGAACGTTGTTATTTTAAATGGTGTCTTAACTTAAAGATTTCCAAAATTATTTATTAAAGTTTAAAACACTATTCAACCCCCCTTCTAGTGTTTCCTGTGGTTCTAACAAAACTCATGTAAAACTGTTAAAGATTGATGATTGTGATGAGTTTGATGAATATTTATGATTATGAATGGTGTTTATTGAAAAGGATTGATAAAAAACGTACGAACAGTCGCGATCAGCGACTCGTGCGCTTCAGTAGGCACTAAGCGCGTACTGGAGCATGTGACCCTGGAACTTGGGCTGCACTCGGGCTGAGAGCGGGTGGAGCGCAGCTCGCTGCGAGTGCGCTAAGCGTGGGCAAAGCGCAGCTCGCAGATTGATTTATTTTAAAAGGTGAAATTGAGTTGGATGCTTAATGATGATTGATGTTGTGTGATGATGTTTTATAATGAGTATGGTTCTAATAATATGATGATATTAATAACGATAGTGTATATCACTTTATGAATAATGATGTTTAATGATGTTTGTGAGGATTATGATGATGTATAATGATGATGATTGATGTTAATAGTGTATATCACTTTATTATGATGTTGTTTAATGATGAGTGTATTGATGCATGATGATGATGATGATAATGATGTCGGTGTATATCACCTTATTATGATGATGTTT
Organism: Sesbania bispinosa; assembly: GCA_026901365.1. Taxonomy (NCBI): domain Eukaryota; kingdom Viridiplantae; phylum Streptophyta; class Magnoliopsida; order Fabales; family Fabaceae; genus Sesbania; species Sesbania bispinosa. Next base: position 1,761,380 of record QLOH01000124.1, read on the forward strand.
AATGATGAGTGTATTGATGCATGATGATGATGATGAATGTATATCACTTAATGATGATGGTGTTTATTGATGAGCACGATGATGCATAATGATGTTGATGATAATGACGATGGTGTATATCACCCTTTTGATGATGATATTAATGATATTGATGATGGTGTATATCACCTTTTTGATGATGATGTTACCTAAGTTGTGCGGGCCCATAGAGGGGGTACAACTTAGAAGAGGTGCCTTGAGCATGTGTGATGAGACCTGAATTGTGCAGGCCCATAGAGGGGGTACAATTCGGGAAGTGAATTGAGTCGTGCGGGCCCATAGAGGGGGTACAACTTAGGGGATCAAGATGGGGCGTTCGATGCACGGGCCCATAGAGGGGGTGCAACCTAGGAGTGATTGTACGGGCCCATAGAGGGGGTACAACCTATCGGATAGCGTGTGGTAACACCGGTAGACTATCTTGGTACTAACTAGAGTGATTGATGAGGTGCACCCATTGTGTGGAGTTCCAAGTCATGATCTTTGGGTAGATGATGAGAGGAGTATTGATGTTATGATGATCATGAGTATAATGATATATGAATGATGTTATGACGATAATGAGTATGATGATAGATGAATGATGTTATGATGATAATGATGTATGATGATAATGAGCATGATGATATATAAATGATGTTATGATGATAATGTGCATGATGATATATAGATGATGTTATGATGATAATGTGCATGATGATATATAAATGATGTTATGATGATAATGTTCATGATGATAAATAAATGATGTTATGATGATAATGAGTATGATGATACATAAATGACTTTATGATGATAATGAGTATAATGATATATGAATGATGTTATGATGGTAATGAGTACGATGATATATGAAGGATGCTATGATGATGAGCTTGGTGAATGTGTGATGGATATATTATGTGTTATAAATAAGAATGATGGTAGAGCATGTATATGTTGATATAGATGACTAACTATATGTTGAGTTTTAGATGAATGTTATTTATTAGTGATTGATGTATTGATGGCATGATGTATTTGATGTTGTGGGTGAGGATGGGTATTCTCTATGTGTATGTATAAGTAGTACTCCTTTTCCTCACCGTATTCTGTGGATATATTTTTACAGGTGTTGATGAGGACACGACTGGTGTCGATTATGATTAAAGGGATGTGCTCTGATAGATGTGACATCAGGGTGTATTTTGGGAGTTTTATTATGTTTCTAGATTAGGAGTATTTATATGAACCTTTGGATGCCTTGTATGGCAGTAGGTTATTAGTTGTCTTTATATTTTGAGGATTCCGCTGCAGTTATGTTTGAGTTTTCTTCGGAGTTTAATTCCTTTTAATAAAGTCGTTTTCGAACCATGAGATTTAATAAGAGTGTTGTGAACCATTTTACCAATCGTGGGACTTTACCGTTTTCCAAACTACAATTTTTTTTTAAAATATAAGAGTATGGGGTAGAAGGGTGTCACAATTTCCCATGCACATTCCCCAGCTAAAATATTTATAATAGAGGACACTCCCTCAAATTCGAGCATTCCTGGTAAAGTAGGCACAAAGTAAGAGTTCCATGCTGAAAAACTCATAATGGAGGACGCTCTCTGCCTGCTTCCTCAGCAATGCTCAAATTTGTGGGGGTGTCCTCCATTATGAGTTTTTCATCATGGAAGTCTTCCTCTGTTCCTACTTCACCAAGAATGCTCAACTTTGAGGGAGTGTCCTCTACTATGAATATTTTAGCATTGAACTCTAGCTCTCTGCCTGCTTCCTCAACAATGCTCAAATTTGTGGGGGTGTCCTCCATTATGAGTTTTTCAGCATGGAACTCTTCCTCTGTGCCTACTTCACCAGGAATGCTCGAATTTGTGGGGGTGTCCTCCACTATCACGATTTCACCATTCTTTTCTTGCTCTATGTGTACCCTGTCACGAATGCTCGAATTTGTAGGGGTGTCCTCCACTATCACGATTTCACCATTCTTTTCTTGCTCTCTGTGTACTCTGTCACCAATGCTCGAATTTGTAGGGGTGTCCTCCAAAATCACGATGGCATGGGTTTTACAGAAGTCGGAGTCTCGTGTGAGTTTTAGTGCATTTTTTACTGCGAGCTATTCCGTGAGACCCTGTGACTACCCTTTTCCTATGATTTTTTAGCCGACAGATATTTTGTGCGTATCTCCCTCTGTCGAATGAATCTGATCGTGAAATATCACATGGTACTACCCAGTCAATCAGGAGTACTTTCGCTTCGATTTCACAGAAATCGGAGTCTCGGGTAATTCTACACGAATTTTTACTGCGAGGTGGTCGGTGAATTCCTCAATCTTGACCGAAAACGTTTTTGGTCATATCTCCCTGTGCTGATCGAATTCGGCCGTGAAAATTCGCAGGAGGTAGACCCAATCTGTAGAGAGTATTTTGGCGCCGGTTTCATAGAAATCAGAGTCTCTTGTGATTTTTAGTGAATCTTTTACTGCAAGATGTTCCGTGAGACCCTACGACCACCGTTTTCCGTTGCTTTTCATCCAGAAGATGTTTTGCGAAAATCACCCTCTGTTGAATGAATCCAGCCGTGAAATCTCGTGGTTTACTACCCAAGTATGTCAGGAGTATGTTCGCGTCAGTTTCTTAGAAATTGGAGTCTCAAGTGATCGTACACGAATTTTTTACTGCGAGGTAGTCGGTGAAGTCCTCAGTCTTGATTGAAAACTGTTTTGGTCATATCTCTCCGTATTGATCAAATTCGACCGTGAAAATTCGCAGGCGGCTGGCCTAGTCTGTCAAGAGTATTTTAGCGTTGGTTACATGGAAATCAGAGTCTTGTATGATTTTTAGTGAATTATTTACTGCGAGTTGTTCCGTGAGACCCTACGACCACCGTTTTTCGATGATTTTCAGTCGGAAGATGTTTTGCGAATATCACCCTCTGTTGAATGAATCCAGCCGTGAAATTTCACGTGGTACTACCCCAGTTTGTTAGGAGTATGTTCGCGTCGGTTTCACAAAAATCAGAGTCTCGAGTGATCCTACACGAATTTTATACTGTGAGGTGGTTGGTGAAGTCCTCAGTCTTGACCGGAAACTATTTTGGTCATAACTCATTTTGCCAATCGAATTCGACCGTGAAAATTAGAAGGGACTAGCCCAGTCTGGCAGAAGTATTTTGGCGCCAATTTCACATAAATTAGAGTCTTGTGTGATTTTTAATGAATTTTTTACTAAGAGATGTTCCGTGAGACCCTTTGACTACCATTTTCCTATGATTTTCAGCCGGAAGATGTTTTACGCCTATCTCCCTCTGTTGAATGAATCTGGCCGTGAATTTTCGCATTGTACCACCCCAGTCTGTCAGGAGTATTTTCGCATCGATTTCACAGAAATCAGAGTCTCGAGTTATTTTAAAAGAAGTTTTTATTGCGAGGTTGTCGGTGAAGTCCTCACTATTGACCGAAAACTATTTTGGTCATATCTCCCTGTGTCGATCGAATTCGACGTTAAAATTTGCAGGTGGTTGGCCTAGTCTGTCAGGATTATTTTAGCGCTAGTTTCATAGAAAACGGAGTCTCGTGTGATTCTTAGTGAATTTTGTACCGCGAGCTGTTCCGTGAAACCCTACGACCACCGTTTTTCGATGATTTTCAGTCGTAAGATGTTTTGTGAGTATCACCCTCTGTTGAATGAATCCAACCGTGATATTTCGTGTGGTACTACCCCAGTCTATTAGGAGTATTTTCGCGTCGGTTTCATAGAAATCAGAGTCCTGAGTGATCCTACACGAATTTTTTACTGCGAGGTTTTCGGTGAAGTCCTCAATCTTGACCGAAAACCTTTTTGGTCATATCTCTCTGTGTATTCTGTCATAAATGCTCGAATTTGTAGAGAGCAAGAAAAGAATGGTGAAATCATGATTGTGGAGGACACCCCTACAAATTCGAGCATTTGTGACAGAGTACACAGAGAGCAAGAAAAGAATAGTGAAATCGTGATAGTGGAGGACACCCCCTGATGAATTTGAGAAAGTAATAAGTATGCATGATAAGGACTTGATGAGCTCTGATACAAAGTTACAATGCCCATTATACGTTTTTTTCATTTCCCATTCCAACTGCCCATTTCATTGTATTGAACTGTACCTCTTATCTTCCCTTTCTTAAGTTTGAATGTGATTGTGCTTGATAAGGACTTGATGAGCTCTGATACAGTTGTATTGTGAGTTTGAAAGAGATTGAGGGATATTTGCTAAGCTGCAATATGTTAAATAATGAACATTGTGAGTCTTGAGAAGAGGAAAGGAAAATGAACGAACATCGCATTGCCCAATCTCATTGCCCATTTCCATCGCCTAATGTCTTTGCCCATTCCCTTTGCCCAATTGCATTGTTCATAGACTTGTCCTAGAATTCACATGATGAATTTGAGAAAGTAACATCGCATTCCCCAATCTCGTTGCCCATTTCCATCGCCACATGGCATTGCCCATTCCCCTTGCCCAATTGCATTGTTCATTCCCATTGCCCAATCCCATTGCCCATGCACATTCCCCATTATAATTGCCCATTTTCATTTCCCATTAACGCCACATGGCATTGCCCATTCCCCTTGCCCATGCACATTCCCCAACTAAAATATTTATAATAGAGGACACTCCCTCAAATTCGAGCATTCCTGGTAAAGTAGGAACAGAGGAAGAGTTCCATGCTGAAAAACTCATAATGGATGACGCTCTCTGCCTGCTTCCTCAGCAATGCTCAAATTTGTGGGGGTGTCCTCCATTATGAGTTTTTCAGCATGGAAGTCTTCCTCTGTTCCTACTTCACCAAGAATGCTCAACTTTGGGGGAGTGTCCTCTACTATGAATATTTTAGCATTGAACTCTAGCTCTCTGCCTGCTTCCTCAACAATGCTCAAATTTGTGGGGGTGTCCTCTACTATGAGTTTTTCAGCATGGAACTCTTCCTCTGTGCCTACTTCACTAGGAATGCTCGAATTTGTAGGGGTGTCCTCCACTATCACGATTTCACCATTCTTTTCTTGCTCTATGTGTACTCTGTCACAATTGCTCGAATTTGTAGGGGTGTCCTCCACTATCACGATTTCACCATTCTTTTCTTGCTCTCTGTGTACTCTGTCACAAATGCTCAAATTTGTAGGGGTGTCCTCCACAATCACGATGGCATCGGTTTCACAGAAGTCGGAGTCTCGTGTGAGTTTTAGTGCATTTTTTACTGCGAGCTATTCCGTGAGACCCTATGACTACCCTTTTCCTATGATTTTTCAGCCGACAAATGTTTTGCGCGTATCTCCCTCTTTCGAATGAATCTGGTCGTGAAATATCACATGGTACTACCCCAGTCAGTCAGGAGTACTTTCGCTTCGATTTCACAGAAATAAGAGTCTCGGACAATTTTACGCGAATTTTTACTGCGAGGTGGTCGGTGAATTCCTCAATCTTGACCGAAAACGTTTTTGGTCATATCTCCTTGTGCCGATCGAATTCGGCCGTGAAAATTCGTAGGCGGTAGGCCCAATCTGTAGAGAGTATTTTGGCGCCGATTTCATAGAAATCAGAGTCTCTTGTGATTTTTAGTGAATTTTTTACTGCAAGATGTTCCGTGAGACCCTACAACCACCGTTTTCCGATGCTTTTCATCCGGAAGATGTTTTGCAAATATCACCCTCTGTTGAATGAATCCAGCCGTGAAATCTCGTGGTTTACTACCCAAGTATGTCAGGAGTATGTTCGCGTCAGTTTATTAGAAATTGGAGTCTCAAGTGATCGTACACGAAGTTTTTACTACGAGGTAGTCAGTGAAGTCCTCAGTCTTGATCGCAAACTGTTTTGGTCATATCTCTCCATATTGATCGAATTCGACCGTTAAAATTCGCAAGCGGCTGGCCTAGTCTGTCAAGAGTTTTTTGGCGCTGGTTACATGGAAATCAGAGTCTCGTTTGATTTTTAGTGAATTACTTACTGCGAGTTGTTCCGTGAGACCCTACGACCACCGTTTTTCGATGATTTTCAGTCGGAAGATGTTTTGCGAATATCACCCTCTATTGAATGAATCCAGCCGTGAAATTTCACGTGGTACTACCCCAGTTTGTTAGGAGTCTGTTCGTGTCGGTTTCACAGAAATCAGAGTCTCGAGTGATCCTACACGAATTTTATACTGCGAGGTGGTTGGTGAAGTCCTCAGTCTTGACCGGAAACTGTTTTGGTCATATCTCCTTTTGCCAATCGAATTCGACCGTGAAAATTAGAAGGGGACTAGCCCAGTCTGGCAAAAGTATTTTGACGTCAATTTCACATAAATTAGAGTCTTGTGTGATTTTTAATGAATTTTTTACTAAGATATGTTCCGTGAGACCCTTTGACTACCATTTTCCGATGATTTTCAGCCGGAAGATGTTTTACGCATATCTCCCTCTGTTGAATGAATCTGGCCGTGAATTTTCGCATTGTACCACCCCAGTCTGTCAGGAGTATTTTCGCATCGATTTCACAGAAATCAGAGTCTCGAGTTATTTTAAAAGAAGTTTTTATTGCAAGGTTGTCGGTGAAGTCCTCACTATTGACCGAAAACTATTTTGGTCATATCTCCCTGTGTCGATCGAATTCGATCGTTAAAATTTTCAGGTGGCTGGCCTAGTCTGTCAGGATTATTTTGGCGCTAGTTTCATAGAAAATAGAGTCTCGTGTGATTTTTAGTGAATTTTGTACCGCGAGCTGTTCCGTGAGACCCTACGACCACCGTTTTCCGATGATTTTCAGTCGTAAGATGTTTTGTGAATATCACCCTTTGTTGAATGAATCCAACCGTGATATTTCGTGCGGTACTACCCCAGTCTATCAGGAGTATTTTCGCGTCGGTTTCATAGAAATCAGAGTCCTGAGTGATCCTACACGAATTTTTTACTGTGAGGTTTTCAGTGAAGTCCTCAATCTTGACCGAAAACGTTTTTGGTCATATCTCTCTGTGTACTCTGTCATAAATGCTCGAATTTGTAGAGAGCAAGAAAAGAATGGTGAAATCATGATTGTGGAGGACACCCCTACAAATTCGAGCATTTTTGACAGAGTACACAGAGTGCAAGAAAAGAATGGTGAAATCGTGATAGTGGAGGACACCCCCTGATGAATTTGAGAAAGTAATAAGTATGCATGATAAGGACTTGATGAGCTCTGATACAAAGTTACAATGCCCATTATACGTTTTTTTTTCATTTCCCATTCCTGTTGAGTCTCAAAAATATCATAAAGTGGTTTATGATGTTTTAAGACAGAAATATTTCCAAGTTTTAATGGTTAACAAATTTGACTTAAAATATTTATCATAAGACACACATATAAATCTCTTATATATGATTTCACCAAGAGCCATCAAGAGCCTATTTAAAAAAGACTAAGTGTTGAAACTGTTTGAAGAAGCAGAAGTTGTCTGAAGAAGTTCAACCTGTCTGAAGCGTCAAGGCTGTCTGAAGACTCTTGATGACGTGGCACCTCTTGTCTGAAGTTGTGAAGATCTGTCTGAATCTCTTTTTGAATCACGCACGATCTCTGCTACAACAGCTGGCACTCCTTGTTGCATTTCAAGCACGTTCTCTGCCACAACGCGTCCTCTGCTACGCAGCAATTGCAGCAACAACAAAAAACAGCTTTTTGGCAAGAGCAAAACCTTGCAACGTGTCAGAATATGTCAGAGAATATTCTGTACTGCAGCTGGCTGTCTCACAACGACTAACATGTATTTCACAAGCAATGATTTTCTTCAACGGACCAATCATTTGGGTATAAATACCCCCATCTTTGAAGATTATTAAGAGAGAGAAGAATTGAAAAAGAACAGAAACTCTGCAAATTTTTCTGCTGCAACACTCTGATTATTTTATCATCTTTGTACGTACAAATTATTTTATTCTGAGCATACCTCAGTAATTTCTGTACAATCTGTAACTGTTTAAGTCTCAAAACTGATATAGTTTGTGAGCTTAAGCATTTCTCTCATTTGTATTTGCTTTTGAGCCTGGAGAGGCTTGTCTGAAATAGAATACTTGGTTGTTGAGCCTGGAGGGGCTTGTCTGAAAAAGAATACTTGGGTTGTAGAGCCTGGAGAGGCTTGTCTGAAAAAGAATATTTGGGTTGTAGAGCCTGAAGAGGCTTGTCTGTAAAAGAATACTTGTAATCTTGAAAGATTAAGAGAAAATCCAATTGCTAGTTGGCATTGGGACTGGACGTAGCTCACAAGTGGTAGTGAGTGAACCAGGATAAATTCTGTGGCTAAGTTTTCTTACCCTTATCTCTTGTAAATTCAGTTTAAACTAATCAATGGGTCTGAGTAATTAATCTAATATTTTAAAAGGCACAAAACATCTTTTAAAAGTATTTTACAAGCCGTCTGAAAAACTTCAGACAACCCTTCAACAGCCTGTCTGAAACTTTTTTTGAGAACCTGTTTGCGAAAAGCTTTCTAAAATATTTAGAAACACTATTCAACCCCCCTTCTAGTGTTTCCCTGTGTTCCTACAGTTGGTACCAGAGCTTGACTCAGGGTTGAAGCACCTAACAAGTGTTTGAGGACTAAAAGATCCTTATGGAAGCTTCAAACAGCAACAGGCAATACATCACAGAAGGAGCCTCTATCACAAGACCCCCAGCTTTCAATGGTGAGGATTATCACTACTGAAGAGATAGAATGAAGTTGTTCATTGAAAGCACCAACATTGATGTTTGGGATGTGATCACTGATGGAGACTATGTGCCTATGCAAAATGATGTGCCTATACCTAAGACTGAATGGTCTTTGGAGCACAAGGCTAGAGTCCAGATGAATGCTAAAGCCAAACTCTATCTGATATGTTCCTTGAACAAATCAGAATATGAGAAGGTTCATGGATGCACCTCTGCCAAGGAAATCTGGTATACTCTTGCAGCAGCCCATGAAGGAACTGAGACTGTCAAGCAATAAAAAATAAGTATGCTCATACATCAGTATGAGATGTTCAAGATGGAAGAATCTGAAACCATTGACCAGATGTTTGGAAGGTTTCATACCATAACAAATGGACTCAGGTCCTTAGGCAGAACTTAAAATTCTGGAGACAACAACAGAAAAATTCTAAGGAGTTTGCCTAAGTCCTGGAGACCCAAAGTTACTGCCATTCAAGAGGCAAGAGATTTGAATTCTCTTAGAGTGGAAGAACTGTTGGGATCTCTTAAGGTCCATGAGCTTGAGCTTGGAGAAGATGACAACAAGAAGAAGTCTTTAGCCCTAAACTCCAAGGCCAAACAGTCTAAGCATGGCAACATCAAGGCTATGCAAGCTGAAGCAACTTCAGACGCAGATGAAGACTCTGAAGATAGCTCAGAAGATGATGATGATCTTGCTCTTCTAAGCAGAAAGATCAAAAGAATGTTGCAGAACAGAGGAAAGTTCAGAAAGAACCAACCCTCATCATCCAGATCAGGAAAGACAGGTAAAGAGTCTAACACTGATAAAATCATTTGTTTTGAATGTAAACAACCGGGGCATATGAAGGCTGAATGCCCAAAACTGAAGAAAAACAACTTTAAGAAGAAAAAATTTTTCAAGAAAAAGAAAGGTCTTATGGAAACTTGGGAAGATCTTGATGAGACAACCTCAGAAGAGGAGGAAGATACTTCAGAAGAGGCAAATCTGTGTCTCATGGCCAGTCTACCATCTTCAGACAGCTCTGAAGCTGAGGTATTCCCTCTTACCTTACAAGAGATGTATGATGATCTGGTGGAAAGTTCCAAGGAACTTTTCCAAGAGTATAAGAATCTATCCAAAGCTCACACAGAAATGTGTAATAAGTTTGAGGCTCTTGAGATAGAACATATTATGCTCAAGGAAAAGGCCCTTGAGACTGAAAACTGCAGTCTGCAAGCTGTGTCTGAAGAAAATGAAAAACTTCAGAAACAAGTTGCAGAACTGACAAAAGATCTAGCCAAATTTGTCAAAGGAACAAAAAATTTGAATATGATGCTTGGAAATCAAAGGCATTCTCTTGACAAAAGTGGACTAGGCTTTTGGGATTATAACATGTCTGAACCTCCTACTGTCTTAAATTTTTCTAAAGGCAAAAAGAAGGTTACTGGGTGTTCTCACTATGGTAGGCCTGGACACAATGTGACTCAGTGCAAACACAAGAGAAAAACAAGACCCAAAGCTAACAAAACAGGACCCAAAAGAACATGGGTACCTAAAAACTTAATTTTTCCTGTAGCAGATGTGTTTAACAGGACAAAGGAGACCCAACAAATGGTACCTGGACAGTGGGTGCTCGCGACACATGATAGGAGAAAGGTCTTTGTTCCAAAACCTTAGACCTAAAGAAGGAGGAGTGGTCACCTTTGGTGGAAACCAGCAAGGGAAGATCACTGGCATAGGGACTGTAGGTATAATTCCTTCATCCCTTATTAAGAATGTGCTTCTTGTGGAAGGACTTCAACATAATTTACTGAGCATAAGTCAATTATGTGACAGTGGTTATGTAGTATCCTTTACCAAGGAAGGATGCATAGTCAAAGACACCTCTGATCAAACCCTCTTTACTGCTAAGAGACACGGCAATGTGTATAAAATTGATCTAGAGGATCTAGCAAGTCAAAATGTAAAATGCTTCATTTCTGTTGAAGATGAAAAACAGATTTGGCATCAAAGACTTGGGCATGCCAGCTTGAGATTAATCTCAAGATTAGCAAAACACAACCTTGTTAAAGGATTGCCCAAGCTTTCATACAAATCTGACATTTTATGTGATAGCTGTCTGAAAGGGAAACAAACAAGACACTCTTTCAAGAGTAAAGATGTTGTTTCAACTAGCAGACCACTAGAACTTTTACACATTGACTTGTTTGGTCCTATTAGAACAGAAAGTCTTAGTGGCAAGAAATATGGTTTGGTGATTGTTGATGACTATTCTAGATTCACATGGGTGATATTCCTTAGAAACAAGGATGAGACTTTTAAGAATTTCATAGTATTCTGTAAGAAGGTACAGAATGAAAAAGGATTCTTTATTTCTGTCATAAGAAGTGATCATGGTGGAGAGTTTGAGAATGCAAACTTTCAAATGTTCTGTGATGAGAATGAGATCTCACACAATTTCTCTATGGCTAGAACACCTCAACAGAATGGGGTTGTTGATAGAAAGAACAGAAGTTTGCAAGAGATCGCAAGAACCATGCTCAACTCAAGCAGTTTACCAAGAACCTTCTGGGCAGAAGCTGTTAGCACAGCTTGTTACCTTTAAAACAGAATATTGGTAAGACCAATTCTGAAAAAGACTCCATATGAATTGTGGAAAGGAAGAAAACCCAACATATCATATTTCCACACCTTTGGATGTGAGTGTTTTATACTCAACACCAAGGATGATCTTGGAAAGTTTGATGCAAAGTCAGACAATGGATTTTTCATTGGATATTCTGAAACATCTAAAGCCTATAGAGTGTATAATTCTAGAACTTTAACTGTGGAGGAAACTATTCATGTAAAATTCAATGATAACAAAGAGACTGATAGAGAACTATAAGATCTAGAGGATGATTTTGCAGGAATGGAGCTGAATGATCACAGCAGTTTGAAGGATGAGCAGCCGTCTGAAGTTCCTACTGTTACTGAACCTCTTCTGACAAATGTTGAGTCTCAGACAGATTTGATACCTCCTCAGAGACATGAATGGAGATACAAATCACATCATCCTAAAGAGCAAATCATTGGCAACACTTCAGAAGGAGTAAAGACAAGATCAAAATTCAAGAATCTGAATTCACTTGCTCTCCTGTCTGAAATTGAGCCAAAGAACATTGATGAAGCTCTGCATGATGAAGGGTGGATCCTAGCCATGCAAGAAGAGCTGAATCAGTTTGCTAGGAGTGATGTCTGGACCCTTGTTCCTAAACCCCATGGGAAAACAATTATTGGAACCAAATGGGTGTTCAGAAACAAGCTGTCTGAAGAAGGCAAGGTAGTCAGAAATAAGGCAAGATTAGTTGCTCAAGGATACAACCAACAAGAAGGTATTGACTTCACTGAAACCCTTTCCCCAGTGGCCAGGTTAGAAGCAATTAGAATTCTTTTATCTTATGCTGTAAATAATGGCATCAAGTTATATCAAATGGATGTTAAAAGTGCCTTCCTCAATGGTCTCATTGAAGAAGAGGTTTTTGTTAGACAACCTCCTGGTTTTGAAGATGTAGCTTTTCCTGAACATGTTTTTAAACTTAAGAAAGCTCTCTATGGTCTGAAACAATCCCCAAGAGCTTGGTATGACAGATTGAGCAGTTTTCTTACAACCAATGGTTTTGAAAGGGGAAAAGTAGACACAACCCCCTTTTAGAAAACAGTCTAACAAAGATCTTATTCTTGTCCAGATATATGTTGATGACATTATCTTTGGTTCAACTAATTCTTCACTATGCAAAGAGTTTTCTAAGTTAATGCAATCTGAGTTTGAAATGAGTTTAATGGGTGAACTAAAATTTTTCTTAGGACTTCAGATTAAGCAAGATTCTGATTGTATATGGATCCATCAAGAAAAATATACAAAGGAAATGCTTAAGAAGTTCAACTTAAGTGATTGCAAACCCATGACAACTCCAATGCACCCTTCTGCATCTTTAAATAAAGATGAGAATGAAGAACCAGTAAATCAAACTTTGTATAGAGGAATGATTGGTTCATTATTGTATCTAACAGCAAGCAGGCCTGACATTATGTTCAGTGTATGCCTCTGTGCTAGATTCCAATCTGATCCAAGAATTACTCACTACAAAGCTGTAAAAAGAATTTTCAGATATCTTAAAGGTACTACTAATCTTGGTCTGTGCTATAAGAAAAGTAAGGATTGCAGGCTAGTAGGTTACTGTGATGCTGATTTTGCTGGAGACAGAGTTGAAAGAAAAAGCACCAGTGGTGGATGTCATTTCTTTGGAGAGAATATGATTAGCTGGTCAAGCAAAAGGCAGAGCACAATTGCATTATCAACATCTGAAGCAGAATACATCTAAGTAGCCAGTTGTTGTTCACAACTGCTATGGGTGAAGTATCAGCTTAAGGATTTTAATATTTCAGTATCTGTTATACCTGTGTTGTGTGATAATACTAGTGCTATTCATCTGTCTAAGAATCCCATTCAACATTCTAGGGCTAAACATATAGAAATCAAACATCATTTCATTAGAGACTATGTTCAGAAATGTGTTTTTGATATTCAGTTTATTGATACAGAGCATCAATGGGCTGATATATTCACAAAACCTCTAACTGAAGATAGATTTAAGTTCATTAGAGATAATTTGAACATACATGCATTTTGATTGTATGAAAATTGATGTGTCTGAAATTCCAGCTTGTCTGAAATAAGTGACTTGTCTGAAATTTTGGGTCGTCTGAAATTAATATGGATGTCTGAAATCTATCACTTGTCTGAAACAAACAAATGATGTGGCAATAAGGGACAGTTTAATTTTCTTTATTTTTGTCTCTTCCACTTCGCACGTTACCCTATGTCTGCGCAGCCAGTACATGCCATTATTGCTTAAAAGGTCTATAAATACAGAAGGCAGTGGGTCAGAGTAACTTTACCACTTACTCTATTCTCAGAACTCTTGCTATTCTTCGTCTTCAAGAAATCTCTCTCTCTCAAGTTTCTTCAAATCCTCATCAATGGCACCTAAGAAGTCAGCTGGAGGAAACATAGTGAAGACTAAGGGTGTGTATCTCGATGACCTTGAAGCTCTGGGAATGGATCTTTATGCAGAATTTAAAGCAGCCGGATGGGTTGAATACTTCCACAACAACCGTACACAATGGCACGAGCAAAGTGTCTTGGATTTCTGGAGTACAGCTAGAGGTATTCCAAACCATCAAGGGATTTATACAAGCATCAGAGCTATTGTGCTTGGTATTCCCATTTTTGTTGATGAAGACATCTTGGCTATTGTCTGTGGTGTCAAGACTGAAGGAGTTGTGTTCTCACTGGGTTGGGAAGCTAGAAATGGTGGTCAGAAGCGTTTCACTGAGCTTCTCTATGGAACATCAACACCTGCAAGTATGGATGCAAAACACATGTCAGATAAGGCTAGGGTTCTGCATGCCATTTTAGGGAACTCCGTAATCCCTAAGAATGGAAGCAGGAACCATGTGTCTGAGTTGGAAAGGTTCTGCCTCATCCATCTGTTGCAGAAGCAGAAGATCAACCTTCCCAAAATTATTATGTTTCACATGCAGAAGAGACTCCGAGACTCTGCAGAAAGCTTTCCCCACAACACCATCATCACCAAGGTGTTGAGGCATTTCAAAGTTCCCATTGAAAGGCTGTTTGATCACCTTTCACTCCCTGTGTTTGGTGAATCAAACCTCAAGAGCATGGGAGTAAAGCTTACTCCAAAACCTTCCTCACCCACCATAAAGGAGAGCCTGCTGATGGAGAAAGCTGAGAGAAGAAATACAACAATGCAGATTTTGGAGAATGAGCTCACAGGTGATATCAGAAGACATGAGTTCAAGCCTTCCAAGCCCTCTCCTCAATCCAAATTGAAAAAGCTACCTGTAAGGAATTCTGCTAAGGTGGCAACTGCATCTGTGCAGAATCAGATTTCTGAACCTGTTCAGAAGGCTTCTCATAGGTCGTCTGAAATTGTGGGTCGGCTGTCTGAACCTACACAGACTTCACAGCCTACTTGTGAAATGGAAGGACAGGCTGAAGAGTCAGATGCAGCTGATGTTGTTGGTGCTGAGCCTTTGGCTGCCTGCCCATCTGATCCTGTACTCATTCAGGTGGCAGCCTTGGCTACTGCCCTGGAGCAGGAGGAGTTGGAGAAGAAAGAAGAGCAAGAGAGGACTGATATTGCTCTTGCTATTGCATCTCAGCTAGCTTATGCTGAAGCTGATAAAGAAGAAATCAGGGCTGAAAATTCAAAGAAAAGGAAGAGGTCCAGTGCACCTCAGAGGAGAAGAACCAAGAGTAAGTTGCTTGCACCTGTCATTGAGCCAAGGATGACAAGGAGTATTGCATCTCAACTTGAAGAAGAAGATACAGCAGGGAAATATCAAAACTTTGTCAAGGCCCATGAATACTTTAAAAGAAGAAGGGCAGAAAAACAAGCTGGAAGAGAGCAAGCTGAAAAAGCAGCTAAAGAGAAGGAAACCTTTGTAGCTGAGACACCAAAATCTCCCTACAAGAGGATCAAAGTAAGGTTTGATAATGTTACACCTTCACCTCCTTCCTCACCAGAAAAGCAACCATCCCCTCAACCTTCACCTAAACCAGAAAAACAACTATCACCATCTTTACAAACAGAAATCATACCATCTGAACCATCCATCCCTTTTGATCCATCTGAACCAACACAAACCACACCTTTAGAAATTCAACCATTTGAACTTTCTGAACCTACCTCACCAAAACCCTCTGAAAACCAACTATTTGTTCCCCCATCACCTCAAATAGTCCAACCTTCTGAACCCTCACCCCCTCAACCTCAACCATCAACACCATCATCTATACCCTCACCTTCTTCATCACCACCTCATACACTTTTATCTCTTCAACTCTCACTCCAAGAAGAGGTACTTGTTGAAGAAGAGCAATCACTTGCTGAGGCTATGCAGCTATCTCTTTTTCCCTCTAATCCTTGCTCATTGCCTAAGTTTGGTAACCTTTCTGAAGAACTGCAGTACTTCAGAGCAGCACCTGCTATATCTCTACACCGTGGCCTCACCAGAAGAACTGTTGCTGAAGAGAGAGCCAAATACAATGCTGAATCAGGTTGCTTAGAAAAGATCAGAAAGGGTGTTGTCCCTCCAGCACATACATGGGCACCTATCAACCCTTTTTCTGAAGATTCATGGAAGCTGAGCAATGAAGAATGGTTCCTTGTAAGGCAGCTCAACACAAAGTGTGAACTGTTTCAGAGAGAGCTACACAGGGGAGTTGGGATGATAGGCTATAGGCCACCTAGAACATGTTCCATCAGGCCAACCACTGCAATCTTGGTGAAGCCTGACAGAATTGTTCCTAGGTATCCCTTAAAGGAAGGCCAGGATAAGAAGTTCAAAGCACATAAAGTTTACTCAGTATCTGCACCCCTGTCTGAAATGATGAGTACAACAGAGTGGGATGCTTTACCAGAATTTATCAGCAGTCAGGGAGGAGGCTTAGATCAGTTGCTGCAAGACTGGATGTGGGCTTCTTATTGGAAGATCAGAGAAGATGCTGGATCTTCTTCTGGATCAACTGGTCCTGATGCTGAATCTGAAGTGGGACTTGGCAAGACTACAAATGTCCAATACCACTATTTGAAGGATTACTTTCCCCCACCTGTTGACTCCTTCAATGAAGACTGGGTTTTGCTGAAATTCATTGACACTTTCTTTTGGCCAGTGTTCAGGCCATCTGTTTACAATTTGAAACCAGGCTTCGGGGTCCTGAGATTTGTCTATCCTTACATCCAAATCATTCTATATGAATATGAGCAAGACTTGTCTTAAGAGAACTTAAAGCTAAAATCCAAAGTCAAGAAGCTTGAGAAGAAATTTGTTGAACAAGAGAAGAAGTCTAAGCATCTGATTGCTAATCAAGAGCAAATTCTTCATGAATAGTAGCTTATCAAGTCTGGGCAACAAGAGCTGAAGACATCAGTAGAAGCAGCAATAAACAAGGTCAAGGAAGAATTAATTTCATTTCTAACTGAAGCCTTGCTGAAGAAAAAGGATTAAACTGCTTTGCCATTGTCTGATGTTTATCTCTTTTATGACAAGTGACTGATTATCTGTTTTAATTAATTCTACATCTATGAAATACAATCAGTGTTTTATCTCATATTTGGAGTTCATGCTCTTTGCTCTGATATCTGCTTATATCTTAAGTTCATGATATTTGTTGCTTATATCTGATATCTGTATTGCTCTGTTACTGTTTTTACTCTGATTTTCCCTTTTGATTGATGACAAAAGGGGGAGTATTAAAACTAACAAAATCTGGAGTGATTACAGGATTCAGGGGGAGTACAGTACATAAGCTCTAAGCTTTCTGAGCAAATACCTTAAACAAAACCTGCTAAAGGATAAGGATATATGTATCTTAGGGGGGGTTATTTTTTATTTTTTTACTTATTACAGATTTGTATAATTTAAGAAAATTTGTCATCATTAAAAAGGGGGAGAATGTTGAGTCTCAAAAATATCATAAAGTGGTTTATGATGTTTTAAGACAGAAATATTTCCAAGTTTTAATGGTTAACAAATTTGACTTAGAATATTTATCATAAGACACACTTATAATCTCTTATATATGATTTCAGCAAGAGCCATCAAGAGCCTATTTAAAAAAGACTAAGTGTTGAAACTGTCTGAAGAAGCAGAAGCTGTCTGAAGAAGTTCAACCTGTCTAAAGCATCAAGGCTGTCTGAAGACTCTTGATGACGTGGCACCTCTTGTCTGAAGTTGTGAAGATCTGTCTGAATCTCTTTTTGAATCACGCACGATCTCTGCTACAACAGCTGGCACTCCTTGTTGCATTTCAAGCACGTTCTTTGCCACAACGCGTCCTCTGCTACGCAACAATTGAAGCAACAACAAAAAGGAGCTTTTTGGCAGGAGCAAAACCTTGCAACGTGTCAGAATATGTCAAAGAATATTCTGTACTGCAGCTGGCTGTCTCACAACGGCTAACATGTATTTCACAAGCAATGATTTTCTTCAACGGACCAATCATTTGGGTATAAATACCCCCATCTTTGAAGATTATTAAGAGAGAGAAGAATTGAAAAAGAACAGAAACTCAGCAAATTTTTCTGCTGCAACACTCTGATTATTTTATCATCTTTGTACACACAAATTATTTTATTCTGAGCATACCTCAGTAATTTCTGTACAATCTGTAACTGTTTAAGTCTCAAAACTGATATAGTTTGTGAGCTTAAGCATTTCTCTCATTTGTATTTGCTTTTGAGCCTGGAGAGGCTTGTCTGAAAAAGAATACTTGGTTGTTGAGCCTGGAGAGGCTTGTCTGAAAAAGAATACTTGGGCTGTAGAGCCTGGAGAGGATTGTCTGAAAAAGAATACTTGGGTTGTAGAGCCTGAAGAGGCTTGTCTGTAAAAGAATACTTGTAATCTTGAAACATTAAGAGAAAATCCAATTGCTAGTTGGCATTGGGACTGGACGTAGCTCACAAGTGGTAGTGAGTGAACCAGGATAAATTATGTGGCTAAGTTTTCTTACCCTTATCTCTTGTAAATTCAGTTTAAACTAATCAAGGGGTCTGAGTAATTAATCTAATATTTTAAAAGGCACAAAGATCTTTTAAAAGTATTTTACAAGCCGTCTGAAAAACATCAGACAACCCTTCAACAGCCTGTCTGAAACTTTTTTTTGAGAACCTGTTTGCGAAAAGCTTTCTAAAATATTTAGAAACACTATTCAACCCCCTTCTAGTGTTTCCCTGTGTTCCTACAATTCCAACTGCCCACTTCATTATATTGAACTGTACCTCTTATCTTCCCTTTCTTGAGTTTGAATGTGATTGTGCATGATAAGGACTTGATGAGCTCTGATACAGTTGTATTGTGAGTTTGAAAGAGATTGAGGGATATTTGCTAAGCTGCAATATGTTAAATAATGAACATCGTGAGTCTTGAGAAGAGGAAAGGAAAATGAACGAACATCGCATTGCCCAATCTCATTGCCCATTTCCATCGCCTAATGTCTTCGCCCATTCCCTTTGCCCAATTGCATTGTTCATAGACTGGTCCTAGATTTCACATGATGAATTTGAGAAAGTAACATCGCATTCCCCAATCTCGTTGCCCATTTCCATCGCCACATGGCATTGTCCATTCCCCTTGCCCAATTGCATTGTTCATTCCCATTGCCCAATCCCATTGCCCATGCACATTCCCCATTATAATTGCCCATTTTCATTTCCCATTAACGCCACATGGCATTGCCCATTCCCCTTGCCCAATTGTATTGTTCATTCCCATTGCCCATGCACATTCCCCAGCTAAAATATTTATAATAGAGGACACTCCCCCAAATTCGAGCATTCCTGGTAAAGTAGGAATAGAGGAAGAGTTCCATGCTGAAAAACTCATAATGGATGACGCTCTCTGGCTGCTTCCTCAGCAATGCTCAAATTTGTGGGGGTGTCCTCCATTATGCGTTTTTCAGCATGGAAGTCTTCCTCTGTTCCTACTTCACCAAGAATGCTCAACTTTAGGGGAGTGTCCTCTACTATGAATATTTTAGCATTGAACTCTGGCTCTCTGCCTGCTTCCTCAACAATGCTCAAATTTGTGGGGGTGTCCTCCATTATGAGTTTTTCAGCATGGAACTCTTCCTCTGTGCCTACTTCACTAGGAATGCTCGAATTTGTGGGGGTGTCCTCCACTATCACGATTTCACCATTCTTTTCTTGCTCTATGTGTACTCTGTCACAAATGTTCGAATTTGTAGGGGTGTCCTCCACTATCACGATTTCACCATTCTTTTCTTGCTCTTTGTGTACTCTGTCACAAATGCTCAAATTTGTAGGGGTGTCCTCCACAATCACGATGGCATCGGTTTCACAGAATTCGGAGTCTCGTGTGAGTTTTAGTGCATTTTTTTTCTGCGAGCTATTCCGTGAGACCCTATGACTACCCTTTTCCTATGATTTTTCAGCCGACAAATGTTTTGCGCGTATCTCCCTCTTTCGAATGAATCTGGTCGTGAAATATCACATGGTACTACCCCAG
The DNA here is from genome assembly GCA_026901365.1 of Sesbania bispinosa. Taxonomy (NCBI): domain Eukaryota; kingdom Viridiplantae; phylum Streptophyta; class Magnoliopsida; order Fabales; family Fabaceae; genus Sesbania; species Sesbania bispinosa. The sequence goes on from QLOH01000124.1 coordinate 1,781,169, forward strand.
TCAGTCAGGAGCACTTTCGCTTCGATTTCACAGAAATAGGAGTCGCGGGAAATTCTACGCGAATTTTTACTGCGAGGTGGTCGGTGAATTCCTCAATCTTGACCGAAAACGTTTTTGGTCATATCTTCCTGTGCCGATCGAATTCGGCCGTGAAAATTCGCAGGCGGTAGGCCCAATCTGTAGAGAGTATTTTGGCGCCGGTTTCATAGAAATCAGAGTCTCTTGTGATTTTTAGTGAATTTTTTACTGCAAGATGTTCCGTGAGACCCTACGACCACCGTTTTCGGATGCTTTTCATCCGGAAGATGTTTTGCGAATATCACCCTCTGTTGAATGAATCCAGCCGTGAAATCTCGTGGTTTACTACCCAAGTATGTCAGGAGTATGTTCACGTCAGTTTCTTAGAAATTGGAGTCTCAAGTGATCGTACACGAATTTTTTACTGCGAGGTAGTCGGTGAAGTCCTCAGTCTTGATCAAAAACTGTTTTGGTCATATCTCTCCGTATTGAATGAATTCGACCGTGAAAATTCGCAGGCGGCTGGCCTAGTCTGTCAAGAGTTTTTTGGCGCTGGTTACATGGAAATCAGAGTCTCGTTTGATTTTTAGTGAATTATTTACTGCGAGTTGTTCCGTGAGACCCTACGACCATCGTTTTTCTATGATTTTCAGTCGGAAGATGTTTTGCGAATATCACCCTCTGTTGAATGAATCCAGCCGTGAAATTTCACGTGGTATTACCCCAGTTTGTTAGGAGTATGTTCGCATCGGTTTCACAGAAATCAGAGTCTCGAGTGATCCTACACGAATTTTATACTGCGAGGTGGTTGGTGAAGTCCTCAGTCTTGACCGGAAACTGTTTTGGTCATATCTCCTTTTGCCAATCGAATTCGACCGTGAAAATTAGAAGGGGACTAGCCCAGTCTGGCAGAAGTAATTTGGCGTCAATTTCACATAAATTAGAGTCTTGTGTGATTTTTAATGAATTTTTTACTAAGAGATGTTCCGTGAGACCCTTTGACTACCATTTTCCGATGATTTTCAGCCGGAAGATGTTTTACGCATATCTCCCTCTGTTGAATGAATCTGGCCGTGAATTTTCGCATTGTACCACCCCAGTCTGTCAGGAGTATTTTCGCATCGATTTCACAGAAATCAGAGTCTCGAGTTATTTTAAAAGAAGTTTTTATTGCGTGGTTGTCGGTGAAGACCTCACTATTGACCGAAAACTATTTTGGTCATATCTCCCTGCGTCGATCGAATTCGACCGTGAAAATTTGCAGGTGGCTGGCCTAGTCTGTCAGGATTATTTTGGCGCTAGTTTCATAGAAAACGGAATCTCGTGTGATTTTTAGTGAATATTGTACCGGGAGCTAAGCCGTGAGACCTTACGACCAACGTTTTCCGATGATTTTCAATCGTAAGATGTTTTGTGAATATCACCCTCTGTTGAATGAATCCAACCGTGATATTTCGCGTGGTACTACACCAGTCTATCAGGAGTATTTTCACGTCGGTTTCATAGAAATCAGAGTCCTGAGTGATCCTACACGAATTCTTTACTACGAGGTTTTCGGTGAAGTCCTCAATCTTGACCGAAAACCTTTTTGGTCATATCTCTCTGTGTACTCTGTCATAAATGCTCGAATTTGTAGAGAGCAAGAAAAGAATGGTGAAATCATGATTGTGGAGAACACCCCTACAAATTCGAGCATTTGTGACAGAGTACACAGAGAGCAAGAAAAGAATAGTGAAATCGTGATAGTGGAGGACACCCCCTGATGAATTTGAGAAAGTAATAAGTATGCATGATAAGGACTTGATGAGCTCTGATACAAAGTTACAATGCCCATTATACGTTTTTTTCATTTCCCATTCCAACTACCCATTTCATTGTATTGAACTGTACCTCTTATCTTCCCTTTCTTGAGTTTGAATGTGATTGTGCATGATAAGGACTTGATGAGCTCTGATACAGTTGTATTGTGAGTTTGAAAGAGATTGAGGGATATTTGCTAAGCTGCAATATGTTAAATAATGAACATCGTGAGTCTTGAGAAGAGGAAAGGAAAATGAACGAACATCGCATTGCCCAATCTCATTGCCCATTTCCATCGCCTAATGTCTTCGCCCATTCCCTTTGCCCAATTGCATTGTTCATAGACTTGTCCTAGATTTCACGTGATGAATTTGAGAAAGTAACATCCCATTCCCCAATCTCATTGCCCATTTCCATCGCCACATGGCATTGCCCATTCCCCTTGCCCAATTGCATTGTTCATTCCCATTGCCCAATCCCATTGCCCATGCACATTCCCCATTATAATTGTCCATTTTCATTTCCCATTAATGCCACATGGCATTGCCCATTCCCCTTGCCCAATTGTATTGTTCATTCCCATTGCCCATGCACATTCCCCAGCTAAAATATTTATAATAGAGGACACTCCCCCAAATTCGAGCATTCCTGGTAAAGTAGGAACAGAGGAAGAGTTCCATGCTGAAAAACTCTTAATGGATGAAGCTCTCTGCCTGCTTCCTCAGCAATGCTCAAATTTGTGGGGGTGTCCTCCATTATGAGTTTTTCAGCATGGAAGTCTTCCTCTGTTCCTACTTCACCAAAAATGCTCAACTTTGGGGGAGTGTCCTCTACTATGAATATTTTAGCATTGAACTCTGGCTCTCTTCCTGCTTCCTCAACAATGCTCAAATTTGTGGGGGTGTCCTCCATTATGAGTTTTTCAGCATGGAACTCTTCCTCTGTGCCTACTTCACTAGGAATGCTCGAATTTGTGGGGGTGTCCTCCACTATCACGATTTCACCATTCTTTTCTTGCTCTCTGTGTACTCTGTCACAAATGCTCGATGATTTTCAGTCGGAAGATGTTTTGCGAATATCACCCTCTGTTGAATGAATCCAGCCGTGAAATTTCACGTGGTACTACCCCAGTCTGTTAGGAGTATGTTCGCGTCGGTTTCATAGAAATCAGAGTCTCCAGTGATGCTACACGAATTTTATACTGCGAGGTGGTTGGTGAAGTCCTCAGTCTTGACCGGAAAATGTTTTGGTCATATCTCCTTTTGACAATCGAATTCGACCGTGAAAATTAGAAGGGGACTAGCCTAGTCTGCCAGAAGTATTTTGGCGTCAATTTCACATAAATTAGAGTCTTGTGTGATTTTTAATGAATTTTTTACTAAGAGATGTTCCGTGAGACCCTTCGACTACCATTTTCCGATGCTTTTCAGCCGGAAGATGTTTTACGCATATCTCCCTCTGTTGAATGAATCTGGACGTGAATTTGCGCATTGTACCACCCCAGTCCGTCAGGAGTATTTTCGCGTCGATTTCACAGAAATCAGAGTCTCGAGTTATTTTAAAAGAAGTTTTTATTGCGAGGTTGTCGGTGAAGTCCTTACTATTGATCGAAAACTATTATGGTCATATCTCCTTGTGTCGATCGAATTCGACCGTGAAAATTTGCAGGCGGCTGGTCTAGTCTGTCAGGATTATTTCAGCGCCAGTTTCATAGAAAACAGAGTCTCGTGTGATTTTTAGTGAATTTTGTACCGCGAGTTGTTCTGTGGGCCCCTCGACCACCGTTTTCCGATGATTTTCAGTCGTAAGATGTTTTGTGAATATCACCCTTTATGAATGAATCCAGCCGTGATATTTCGCGTGGTACTACCCCCAGTCTGTCAGGAGTATTTTCGTGTCGGTTTCACAGAAATCAGAGTCTTCAGTGATCCTACACGAATTTTTTACCGTGAGGTTTTCGGTGAAGTCCTCAATCTTGACCGAAAACGTTTTTGGTCATATCTCTCTGTGTACTCTGTCATAAATGCTCGAATTTGTAGAGAGCAAGAAAAGAATGGTGAAATCGAGATTTTAGAGGACACCCCTACAAATTCGAGCATTTGTGACAGAGTACACAGAGAGCAAGAAAAGAATGGTGAAATCGTGATAGTGGACGACACCCCCTGATGAATTTGAGAAAGTAATAAGTATGCATGATAAGGACTTGATGAGCTCTGATACAAAGTTACAATGCTCATTATACGTTATTTTCATTTCCCATTCCAACTGCCCATTTCATTATATTGAACCGTACCTCTTATCTTCCCTTTCTTGAGTTTGAATGTGATTGTGCATGATAAGGACTTGATGAGCTCTGATACAGTTGTATTGTGAGTTTGAAAGAGATTGAGGGAAATTTGATAAGCTGCAATATGTTAAATAATGAACATCGTGAGTCTTGAGAAGAGGAAAGGAAAATGAACGAACATCGCATTGCCCAATCTCATTGCCCACTTCCATCGCCTAATGGCTTTGCCCATTCCCTTTGCCCAATTGCATTGTTCATAGACTAGTCCTAGATTTCACATGATGAATTTGAGAAAGTAACATCGCATTCCCCAATCTCGTTGCCCATTTCCATCGCCACATGGCATTGCCCATTCCCCTTGCCCAATTGCATTGTTCATTCCCATTGCCCATGCACATCCCCATTATAATTGCCTATTTTCATTTCCCATTAACGCCACATGGCATTGCACATTCCCCTTGCCCAATTGCATTGTTCATTCTCATTGCCCATGCACATTCCCCAGCTAAAATATTTATAATAGAGGACACTCCCCCAAATTCGAGCATTCCTGGTAAAGTAGGCACAAAGGAAGAGTTCCATGCTGAAAAACTCATAATGGAGGACGCTCTCTGCCTGCTTCCTCAGCAATGCTCAAATTTGTGGGGGTGTCCTCCATTATGAGTTTTTCAGCATGGAAGTCTTCCTCTGTTCCTACTTCACCAAGAATGCTCAACTTTGGGGGAGTGTCCTCTACTATGAATATTTTAGCTTTGGGGAAGGAAAGTACCATCCCTCTTCCCAATGTTCGCTCCTTTTCATTAGAGAAGAAATAGGATGATGTACTATCCTTGAGGATGATGTATTATCCTTTAGGAACAATTTTTGTCCAAAAAGAACTTTCGAGTGAAGGGAAGGATGAAAGCCAATGCAATGGGGAGGAAAGTACCATCCTTCTTCCCAATGTTCGCTCCTTTTCATTAGAAAAGAAAGTGGATGATGTACTGTCTTTGAGGATGAACTTTGGTCCAAAGAAGAACTTTAGAGTGAAGGGAAGGATGAAAGCCAATGTAATGGGGAGGAAAGTACCATCCTTCTTCCCAATGTTCGCTCCATTTCCTTAGAGAGAAAGAGGATGATGTACTATACTTTAGGATGTACTTTGGACCAAAGAAGAACTTTATAGAGAAGGGAAGGATGAAAGCCAATGTTATGGGGAGGAAAGGACCATCCTTCTTCCCAAAAGTTCACTCCTTTTCCTTAGAGAGAAAGAGAATGATGTATTATCCTTTAGGAACAATTTTTGTCCAAAGAAGAACTTTAGAGTGAAGGGAAGGATGAAAGCCAATGCAATGGGTAGGTAAGTACCATCCTTCTTCCCAATGTTCGCCTCTTTTCCTTAGAGCGAAAGAGAGTGATGTATTATCCTTTAGGAACAATTTTTGTCCAAAGAAGAACTTTAGCGTGAAGGGAAGGATGAAAGCCAATGCAATGGGGAGGAAAGTACCATCCTTCTTCCCAAATGTTCACTCCTTTTCCTTAGAGAGAAAGAGGATTATATATTATCATTTAGGATGATTTTTGGTCCAAAGAAGAACTATAGAGTGAAGGGAAGGATGAAGGCCAATGTAATGGGGAGGAAAGTACCATCCTTCTTCCCAATGTTTACTCCTTTTCCTTAGAGAGAAAGAGGATTATATATTATCCTTTAGGATGAATTTTGGTCTAAAGAAGAACTTTAGAGTGAAGGGAAGGATGAAAGCCAGTGTAATGGGGAGGAAAGTACCATCCTTCTTCCTAATGTTCGCTCCTTTTCGTTAGAGAAGAAAGAGGATGATGTATTATCCTTGAGGATGAACTTTGGTCCAAAGAAGAACTATTAAGTGAAGGGATGGATGAAAGCCAATGTAGTGGGGAGGAAAGTACCATCCTTCTTCCCAATGTTCGCTCCTTTTCCTTATAGAGAAGGAGGATGATGTACTATCCTTTAGGATGAACTTTGGTCCAAATACGAACTTTAGAGTGAAGGGAAGGATGAAAGCCAATGTAATGGGGAGGAAAGTACCGTCCTTCTTCCCAATGTTCGCTCCTTTTCCTTAGAGCGAAAGAGAATGATGTATTATCCTTTAGGAGCAATTTTTGTCCAAAGAAGAACTTTAGAGTGAAGGGAAGGATGAAAGCCAATGCAATGGGTAGGTAAGTACCATCCTTCTTCCCAATGTTCGCCTCTTTTCCTTAGAGCGAAAGAGAATGATGTATTATCCTTTAGGAACAATTTTTGTCCAAAGAAGAACTTTAGAGTGAAGGGAAGGATGAAAGCCAATGCAATGGGGAGGAAAGTACCATCCTTCTTCCCAAATGTTCACTCCTTTTCCTTAGAGAGAAAGAGGATTATATATTATCCTTTAGGATGATTTTTGGTCCAAAGAAGAACTTTAGAGTGAAGGGAAGGATGAAAGCCAATGTAATGGGGAGGAAAGTACCATCCTTCTTCCCAATGCTCGCTCTTTTTCGTTAGAGAAGAAAGAGGATCATGTACTATCCTTGGGGATGAACTTTCGTCCAAAGAAGAACTTTAGAGTGAAGTGAAGAATGAAAGCCAATGTAATGGGGAGGAAAGTACCATCCTTCTTCCCAATGTTCGCTCCTTTTCGTTGGAGAAGAAATAGGATGATGTACTAACCTTGAGGATGATCTTTGGTCCAAAGAAGAACTTTAGAGTGAAGGGAAGGATGAAAGCCAATGTAATGGGGAGGAAAGTACGATCCTTCTTCACAAAATTCGCTCCTTTTCCTTAGAGAGAAGGAGGACGATGTACTATCATTTAGGATGAACTTTGGTCCAAAGAAGAACTTTAGAGTGAAGGGAAGGATGAAAGCCAATGTAATGGGGAAGAAAGTGTCGTCCTTCTTCCCAATGTTCGCTCCTTTTCCTTAGAGAGAAAGAGGATGATGTACTATCCATTAGGATGAACTTTGGTCCAGAGAAGAACTTTAGAGTAAAGGGAAGGATGAAAGCCAATGTAATGGGGAGGAAAGGACCATCCTTCTTCCCAATTTTCGCTCCTTTTCCTTAGAGAGAAAGAGGATGATGTACTATCCTTTAGGATGAACTTTGGTCCAAAGAAGAGCTTTAGAGTGAAGGGAAGGATGAAAGCCAATGCAATGGGGAGGAAAAGTACCATTCTTCTTCCCAATGTTCGCTCTTTTTCCTTAGAGAGAAAGAGGATGACGTATTATCCTTTAGGAACAATTTTTTTCCAAAGACGAACTTTAGAGTGAAGGGAAGGATTAAAGCCAATGTAATGGGGAGGAAAAGACCATCATTCTTCCCAATGTTCTCTCCTTTTCCTTAAAGAGAAAGTGCATGATGTATTTTCCTTTAGGAACAATTTTTGTCCAAAGAAGAACTTTAGAATGAAGGGAAGGATGAAAGCCAATGCAATGGGGAGGAAAGTACCATCCTTCTTCCCAATGTTCGCTCCTTTAGCTTAGAGAGAAAGAGGATGATGTATTATCCTTTAGGAACAATTTTTGTCCAAAGAGAACTTTAGAGTGAAGGGAAGGATGAAAGCCAATGCAATGGGTAGGAAAGTACCATCCTTCTTCCCAATGTTCGCTCCTTTTCCTTAGAGAGAAAGAAGATGATGTACTATACTTTAGGATGAACTTTGGTCCAAAGAAGAACTTTGGAGTGAAGTGAAGGATGAAAGCCAATGCAATGGGTAGGTAAGTACCATCCTTCTTCCCAATGTTCGCCTCTTTTCCTTAGAGCGAAAGAGAGTGATGTATTATCCTTTAGGAACAATTTTTGTCCAAAGAAGAACTTTAGCGTGAAGGGAAGGATGAAAGCCAATGCAATGGGGAGGAAAGTACCATCCTTCTACCCAAATGTTCACTCCTTTTCCTTAGAGAGAAAGAGGATTATATATTATCCTTTAGGATGAATTTTGGTCCAAAGAAGAACTTTAGAGTGAAGGGAAGGATGAAAGCCAGTGTAATGGGGAGGAAAGTACCATCCTTCTTCCCAATGTTCGCTCCTTTTCGTTAGAGAAGAAAGAGGATGACGTACTATCCTTGAGGATGAACTTTTGTCCAAAGAAGAACTTTAGAGTTAAGGGATGGATGAAAGCCAATGTAGTGGGGAGGAAAGTACCATCCTTCTTCCCAATGTTCGCTCCTTTTCCTTATAGAGAAGGAGGATGGTGTACTATCCTTTAGGATGAACTTTGGTCCAAATACGAACTTTAGAGTGAAGGGAAGGATGAAAGCCAATGTAATGGGGAGGAAAGTACCGTCCTTCTTCCCAATGTTCGCTCCTTTTCCTTAGAGCGAAAGAGAATGATGTATTATCCTTTAGGAACAATTTTTGTCCAAAGAAGAACTTTAGAGTGAAGGGAAGGATGAAAGCCAATGCAATGGGTAGGTAAGTACCATCCTTCTTCCCAATGTTCGCCTCTTTTCCTTAGAACGAAAGAAAATCATGTATTATCCTTTAGGAACAATTTTTGTCCAAAGAAGAGCTTTAGAGTAAAGGGAAGGATGAAAGCCAATGTAATGGGGAGGAAAGGACCATCCTTCTTCCCAATTTTCGCTCCTTTTCCTTAGAGAGAAAGAGGATGATGTACTATCCTGTAGGATGAACTTTGGTCCAAAGAAGAGCTTTAGAGTGAAGGGAAGGATGAAAGCCAATGCAATGGGGAGGAAAAGTACCATTCTTCTTCCCAATGTTCGCTCTTTTTCCTTAGAGAGAAGGAGGATGACGTATCATCCTTTAGGAACAATTTTTTTCCAAAGACGAACTTTAGAGTGAAGGGAAGGATTAAAGCCAATGTAATGGGGAGGAAAAGACCATCATTCTTCCCAATGTTCTCTCCTTTTCCTTAAAGAGAAAGTGCATGATGTATTATCCTTTAGGAACAATTTTTGTCCAAAGAAGAACATTAGAATGAAGGGAAGGATGAAAGCCAATGCAATGGGGAGGAAAGTACCATCCTTCTTCCCAATGTTCGCTCCTTTAGCTTAGAGAGAAAGAGGATGATGTATTATCCTTTAGGAACAGTTTTTGTCCAAAGAGAACTTTAGAGTGAAGGGAAGGATGAAAGCCAATGCAATGGGTAGGAAACTACCATCCTTCTTCCCAATGTTCGCTCCTTTTCCTTAGAGAGAAAGAGGATGATGTACTATACTTTAGGATGAACTTTGGTCCAAAAAAGAACTTTGGAGTGAAGGGAAGGATGAAAGCCAATGTTATAGGGAGGAAAGGTCCATCCTTCTTCCCAAATGTTCACTCCTATTCCTTAGAGAGAAAGAGGATTATATATTATCCTTTAAGATGAATTTTTGTCCAAAGAAGAACTTTAGAGTGAAGGGAAGGATGAAAGCCAATGTAATGGGGAGGAAAGTACCATCCTTCTTCCCAATGTTCGCTCCTTTTCCTTAGAGAGAAAGAGGATGATGTATTATCCTCTAGGAACAATTTTTGTCCAAAGAGAACTTTAGAGTGAAGGGAAGGATGAAAGCCAATGTTATGGGGACGAAAGGACCATCATTCTTCCCAAATGTTCACTCCTTTTCCTTAGAGAGAAAGAGAATGCTCAAATTTGTGGGGGTGTCCTCCATTATGAGTTTCTCAGCATGGAAGTCTTCCTCTGTTCCTACTTCACCAAGAATGCTCAACTTTGGGGGAGTGTCCTCTACTATGAATATTTTAGCATTGAACTCTGGCTCTCTGCCTGCTTCCTCAACAATGCTCAAATTTGTGGGGGTGTCCTCCATTATGAGTTTTTTAGCATGGAACTCTTCCTTTGTGCCTACTTCACTAGGAATGCTCGAATTTGTGGGGGTGTCCTCCACTATCATGATTTCACCATTCTTTTCTTGCTCTATGTGTACTCTGTCACAAATGCTCGAATTTGTAGGGGTGTCCTCCACTATCACGATTTCACCATTCTTTTCTTGCTCTCTGTGTACTATGTAACAAAAGCTCGAATTTGTAGGGGCGTCCTCCACAATCACGATGGCATCGGTTTCACAGAAGTCGGAGTCTCGTGTGAGTTTTAGTGCATTTTTTACTGCGAGCTATTCCGTGAGACCCTATGACTACTCTTTTCCTATGATTTTTCAGCCGACAGATGTTTTGCGCGTATCTCCCTCTGTCGAAAGAATCTGGTCGTGAAATATCACATGGTACTACCCCAGTCAGTCAGGAGTACTTTCGCTTCGATTTCACAGAAATCGGAGTCTCGGGCAATTCTACACGAATTTTTACTGCGAGGTGGTCGGTGACTTCCTCAATCTTGACCGAAAACGTTTTTGGTCATATCTCCCTTTGCCGATCGAATTCGGCCGTGAAAATTCGCAGGCGGTAGGCCCAATCTGTAGAGAGTATTTTGGCGCCAGTTTCATAGAAATCAAAGTCTCTTGTGATTTTTAGTGAATTTTTTACTGCAAGATGTTTCGTGAGACCCTACGACCACCGTTTTCCGATGCTTTTCATCCGGAAGATGTTTTGCGAATATCACCCTCTGTTGAATGAATCCAGCCGTGAAATTTCGTGATTTACTACCCCAGTATGTCAGGAGTATGTTCGCGTCAGTTTCATAGAAATTGGAGTCTCGAGTGATCCTACACGAATTTTTTACTGCGAGGTAGTCGGCGAAGTCCTCAGTCTTGATCGAAAACTGTTTTGGTCATATCTCTCTGTATCGATCGAATTCGACCGTGCAAAATTCGCAGGCGGCTAACATAGTCTGTCAAGAGTATTTTGGCGCTGGTTACATAGAAATCAGAGTCTCGTATGATTTTTAGTGAATTATTTACTGCGAGTTGTTCCGTGAGACCCTACGACCACCGTTTTTCGATGATTTTCAGTCGGAAGATGTTTTGCGAATATCACCCTCTGCTGAATGAATCCAGCCGTGAAATTTCACATGGTACTACCCCAGTCTATTAGGAGTATGTTCACGTCGGTTTCATAGAAATCAGATTCTCGAGTGATCCTACACGAATTTTATACTGCGAGGTGGTTGGTGAAGTCCTCAGTCTTGACCGGAAACTGTTTTGGTCATATCTCCTTTTGCCAATCGAATTCGACCATGAAAATTAGAAGGGGACTAGCCCAGAGTGCCATAAGTATTTTGGCGTCAATTTCACATAAATTAGAGTTTTGTGTGATTTTTAATGAATTTTTTACTAAGAGATGTTCCGTGAGACCCTTCGACTACCATTTTCCGATGATTTTCAGCCGGAAGATGTTTTATGCATATCTCCCTCTGTTGAATGAATCTGGCTGTGAATTTTCGCATTGTACCACCCCAGTCTGTCAGGAGTATTTTCGCATCGATTTCACAGAAATCGGAGTCTCGAGTTATTTTAAAAGAAGTTTTTATTGCGAGGTTGTCGGTGAAGTCCTCAATATTGACCGAAAACTATTTTGGTCATAACTCCCTGTGTCGATCGAATTCGACCGTGAAAATTTGCAGGCGACTGGCCTAGTCTGTCAGGATTATTTTGGCGCCCGTTTCATAGAAAACAGAGTCTCGTGTGATTTTTAGTGAATTTTGTACCGCGAGTTGTACCGTGAGACCCTACGACCACCGTTTTCCGATGATTTTCAGTCTTAATATGTTTTGTGAATATCACCCTCTGTTGAATGAATCCAGCCGTGATATTTCGCATGGTACTACCCCAGTCTGTCAGGAGTATTTTCGCGTCGGTTTCATAAAAATCAGAGTCTTGAGTGATCCTACACGAATTTTTTACTGCGAGGTTTTCGGTGAAGTCCTCAATCTTGACCGAAAACTTTTTTGGTCATATCTCTCTGTGTACTCTGTCATAAATGCTCGAATTTGTAGAGAGCAAGAAAAGAATGGTGAAATCGTGATTGTGGAGGACAGCCCTACAAATTCGAGCATTTGTGACAGAGTACACAGAGAGCAAGAAAAGAATGGTGAAATCGTGATAGTGGAGGACACCCCCTGATGAATTTTAGAAAGTAATAAGTATGCATGATAACGAACACGGTTCCGAAAAGGAACCACGATAATTTCCCCAATTACCCTTTTTTATCGCACTGATCAGGTGAGAAAGATGGGGATAATTGATGAGGATAAACCTTGTTATTTTGAGGAAGATCATACCAATCACAATCTATTGTATCTCTATCCAAGAACCACCATAAACTGTGTTGTCAACAGCTAGTCCTGCTCTATATTATCACTAATCATCCAATGCATGCATCCACTACACAACTCTCTAGCTGTATCTATACTATATATGTATACCTCAACTCTCCTTCCATATATAATTAATTTCAATATATCCTCTTTATAAATGTTCATTGTCAATCGCCATTTTCATTAATGTATATTTCGTTAAATCTGTATTAACTATACACATTATCAATGAAAAATGAACGTGGATCCTAAAAGGAAGTTGTTATTGAATTAATGAGCAAATACAACAAGATAACAAACTAATCCTATCATGTATCGTGTATAACAAATCAAGCTTATCCTAATAGATGCTGATATATATATAAATATATGTTTTGGGATAGAACTCGAACCTAGGCCGGTGATGACGAACTCGGATCTGAGTCTGAGTTACCCTTCATATGGTCGCGTCGATTCGACTTTTTGGGCCTTTGCTGATTATGAGCCTTTTCGGTCCTATAAATAGGAAGTTGGTGGTGAGGGTTCCCTGACTTTGCTCCAAAAACCTTTCAGTGCGCTTATTCTCTTGAGATCAATCTCGGATATCAGATTCGACTTGTGATTTGCAATTCATGTTTAAAATCCGACTATCAGGTATTTCCCTTAGCTGTAGCAGATAGTAGAGTCTGCTCACAGACTTCACTTTTCTGAGTCACATGTACTTTTCTGCAGACTTTTGCCTTTTTGGTTAGAGAAATTTGAAATATGCCAAAAAACACTTTCTTTGACTTTCCAGAAGAATGAGAGGCACAAGTAATCTGAGACTGCTACACGAGACTTGAGTCTTCAAGTAGGAGTTCTGAGAATATACACTATGCCAAAACAGGGATTTTACCGCGCCAAAATTATCTCGTTTACCATAAGGAACCGGGATAAAAAAGGGTAATTGGGGAAATTATCGTGGTTCCTTTTCGGAAGGGTGTTCGTTATCATGCATACTTATTACTTTCTCAAATTCATCATGTGAAATCTAGGACCAGTCTATGAAGAAGATTGGTGCAGCTGACTTACATCTGATATAATCTTTTTAGAAATTTTTATTGATAGTAAATAAATAAGATATAATATAATGAAATGGGTAGTTTGAATGGGAAATGAAAATGGGTAATTAGAATGGGGAATGTGCATGGGCAATGCGATTGGGCAATGGGAATGAACAACGCAATTGGGCAAGTGGAATGGGCAATGAGATTGGGGAATGCGATGTTACTTTCTCAAATTCATCATTTGAAATCTAGGACCAGTCTATGAACAATGCAATTGGGCAAGGGGAATGGGTAATGCCATTAGGCGATGGAAATGCGCTTTGGGATTGGGCAATGCACTGTTCGTTCATTTTCCTTTCCTCTTATCAAGACTCACGATGTTCATTAATTAACATATTGCAGCTTAGCAAATTTCCCTCTATCTCTTTCTATGAAACTGGCGCCAAAATAATCCTGACAGACTAGGCTAGCCGCCTGCAAATTTTCACGGTCGAATTCGATCGACACAGGGAGATATGACCAAAATAGTTTTCAGTCAATAGTGAGGACTTCACCGACAACCTCGCAATGAAAACTTCTTTTAAAATAACTCGAGACTTCCGATTTCTGTGAAATTGACGCGAAAATACTCCTGACAGACTGGGGTGGTACTATGCGAAAATTCACGGCCAGATTCATTCAACAGAGGGAGATATGCGTAAAACATCTTCCGGCTGAAAATCATCGGAAAATGGCAGTCGAAAGGTCTCACAGAACATCTCTTAGTAAAAAATTCATTGAAAATCACACAAGACTCTAATTTATTGTGAAATTGACGCCAAAATACTTCTGCCAGACTGGGCTAGTCGCCTTCTAATTTTCACGATCGAATTCGATTGGCAAAAGAAGATATGACCAAAACAGTTTCCGGTCAAGACTGAGGACTTCACCAACCACCTCGCAGTATAAAATTCGTGTAGGATCACTCGAGACTCTGATTTCTGTGAAACCGACGCGAACATACTCCTAACAAACTGGGGTAGTTCCACGTGAAATTTCACAGCTGGATTCATTCAACAGAGGGTGATATTCGGAAAACATCTTCCGACTGAAAATCATCGAAAAACGGTGGTCGTATGGTCTCACGGAACAACTCGCAGTAAATAATTCACTAAAAATCAAACGAGACTCTGATTTCTATGTAACCAGCGCCAAAATACTCTTGACAAGGTTTAGGGTTTAGGGTTTGGAGTTTGGGGTTTGGGGTTTGGGGTTTGGGGTCTGGGGTCTGGGGTCTAGGGTCTGGGGTCTAGGGTTTCAGGGTTTAGGGTTTAGGGTTTCAGGTTTAGTGTTTAGGGTTTCAGGGTTTAGGGTTTCAGGATTTAGGGTTTAGGGTTTAGGGTTTAGGCGATGGAAATGCACTTTGGGATTGGGCAATGCATTGTTCGTTCATTTTCCTTTCCTCTTATCAAGACTCACGATGTTCATTATTTAACATATTGCAGCTTAGCAAATTTCCCTCTATCTCTTTCTATGAAACTGGCGCCAAAATAATCCTGACAGACTAGGCCAGCCGCCTACAAATTTTCACGGTCGAATTCGATCGACACAGGGAGATATGACCAAAATAGTTTTCGGTCAATAGTGATGACTTCACCGACAACCTCGCAATGAAAACTTCTTTTAAAATAACTCGAGACTCCGATTTCTGTGAAATTGATGCGAAAATACATCTGACAGACTGGGGTGGTACAATGCGAAAATTCATGGCCAGATTCATTCAACAGAGGGAGATATGCGTAAAACATCTTCCGGCTGAAAATCATCGGAAAATGGCAGTCGAAGGGTCTCACGAAACATCTCTTAGTAAAAAATTCATTGAAAATCACACAAGACTCTAATTTATGTGAAATTGACGCCAAAATACTTCTGCCAGACTAGGCTAGTCGCCATCTAATTTTCACGGTCGAATTCGATTGGCAAAAGAAGATATGACCAAAACAGTTTCCGGTCAAGACTGAGGACTTCACCAACCACCTCGCAGTATAAAATTCATGTAGGATCACTCGAGACTCTGATTTCTGTGAAACCGACGCGAACATACTCCTAACAAACTGGGGTAGTACCACGTGAAATTTCACGGCTGGATTCATTCAACAGAGGGTGATATTCGCAAAATATCTTCCGACTGAAAATCATCGAAAAACGGTGGTCGTATGGTCTCACGGAACAACTCGCAGTAAATAATTCACTAAAAATCAAACGAGACTCCGATTTCTATGTAACCAGTGCCAAAATACTCTTGACAAGGTTTAGGGTTTAGGGATTGGAGTTTGGGGTTCGGGGTTTGGGGTTTGGGGTTTGGGGTTTGGGGTCTGGGGTCTGGGGTCTAGGGTCTGGGGTTTCAGAGTTTAGGGTTTCAGGGTTCAGGGTTCAGGGTTCAGGGTTCAGGGTTCAGGGTAATTTCCCCAATTACCCTTTTTTATCCCGAGGAGGGTTTCGGGTTTCGGGTTTAGGGTTTAGGGTTTAGGTTTTAGGGTTTAGGCTATAGAAATGCGCTTTGGGAATGGGCAATGCGCTGTTCTTTCATTTTCCTTTCCTCTTATCAAGACTCACGATGTTCATTATTTAACATATTGCTGCTTAGCAAATTTCCCTCTATCTCTTTCTATGAAACTGGCGCCAAAATAATCCTGACAGACTAGGCCTGCCGCCTGCAAATTTTCACGGTCGAATTCGATCGACACAGGGAGATATGACCAAAATAGTTTTCGGTCAATAGTGAGGACTTTACCGACAACCTCGCAATGAAAACTTCTATTAAAATAGCTCGGGACTCCAATTTCTGTGAAATTGACGTGAAAATACTCCTGACAGACTAGGGTGGTACAATACGAAAATTCACGGCCAGATTCATTCATCAGAGGGAGATATGCGTAAAACATCTTCCGGCTGAAAATCATCGGAAAATGGCAGTCGAAGGGTCTCACGGAACATCTCTTAGTAAAAAATTCATTGAAAATCACACAAGACTCTAATTTATGTGAAATTGACGCCAAAATACTTCT